>OX608081.1:13688991-14288991 GCA_951509765.1 Sphenella marginata | reverse complement strand
ATGGATCGCAATAGTTCTTGTCAGATCCTTAGAACTGTTCACTGGAACTAGCACTGTTATAATTTGAAATATGTTCTTCGTGGCATGTGGGGTATATGTTTTATGGTGCAGCAATCAAAAAGGCATGCCGATCTTTTATTAATTTTTGTTTTTTTTTGTCTCCGATCAATTTGTAACATGAAAATTACATATTTTATGGCTTAACAAATTTGCGAGAATCCATAAAAAGTAATTGCAAAAAAAGGCAAACAAAGAAAAATTCCAAAATTTCGTAAATGTATTGTATTAGTAAAGCAAACATGCCACTTGGGTATAATACAAAAACAAAATACATAAATAGTAAGTGTGTCGATTTTTTCAATGCAACAATTTGTGGCACGCATTGCCGCCGGAGAAATGTAACAGTTGGTTGAAAGAAGAATGGCATGAAAAACCGATGTGAATGGAATCGTTTTACCTTTAACACGCAATGAAAATGATACATTCACAACAACAATATCAATAAAAAGTAGTGAAATGAAAATTAAGCACGACAAAAAAACTTACAACATTTGACAGCTAAAATCAGCCGCTGAATGCTGTGCGTGCAACAATCTCAAATCTCACAAATGTTGTCTACTTAAACTCAATTCAACATCATCACAGAAGCGCCGTATTGGGGAGACGAATGAATGAAGCACACAAATGACAATATGTATGTGATGGAAACAAGGTTGCCACTTTGAGCCACTTTTATCTCCCAATTTGGGTTTGCTGGTTTTTTTTTTTTGTTTTTGATGCAACCATTTTCATTTTAGTGACAAAAATCGATTATATATAGGCAACCCTGTTTTTTTATAACTGAACAACTTAAAACTAAATTGCGATAGTGGCGTTATATAGTAATCGATCAGGCTTTATTTAGCTCTTAAATTAGGACTTGGTTAGAAACATTCTAAAAACTAATTTTCGTAGAGAAATGAAAATTGAAAAAAATGCGATATGGCAACCGTAAATAAAACAACAATGATCAAAAGAATGCAATTTGTGATGGCAATAAATACTTACACAACTTTCTCGGCATTTACTAGACTACTTTAAATATTGCATTACAGTTATTTTGGAATTATTTTCAGCATTTTATCGGAATTATTTCGGGATTGTATTAAGATTATTTCCGGGATTTTACGGGAATTGTATTTGCATTTACTGGACTACTTTTCATATTGCATCACTATCACTTCGGGATTACTTTCAGCATTATATCGGAATTATTTCGGGATTTCCGGTATTGTGTTAAGATTATTTCGGTATTTTATGGGAGTTTTCTCTGCATTTACTAAGCTGCTATTAAGATTACATTACAATTATTTCGGAATATTTGTAACGGGATTTTCAGAATTCTATCCACACTGTTTCGGGATTTTATGTGGTTTACTTTTGCAATAAAAACTACTATTTAGATTGCATTACAGTTATTTCGGAACTATTTTCAGCATTTTATCGAAATTATTTCGGGATTTGCAGGATTGTATTGCGATTATTTCGGGATTTTATTTCGATGTCCCTGGGATTGTATCAAAACTGAATTTAATCAGACATATTTTTTGATTTAACTAGTATTTTCTTGGTATTTAGGATACCATTTTCGGAATTAATTTTAGATCTGTATAAGTTCGGGATTCCATCAATTAGATTACTACAGAAATTGCCATTTTTTGTGTTTCTTCGAACCTTAAAAACGTACGCTGTGCAACGCTGTTATTGTATGCAACACATATCTACATACGACCGTCATCTGTTCACCAAATATGTAGCTGCTGTTACCTCGTTGCACCTGTTGTGCCAGTTCCATATATAATTTTCATTTCAGGGTTCTTTCCATCTTGCCGCATTGCCCTTTAGAACTTGCGGCTATATCGCCAATGCAGCAAGAAAAAAAGTGAGACAAAAATATTTTTATTGCACAAACTTGCACAGCAAGCAGCAATTTAGCTTCTTGACAACAACAACAACAACAATAAAAATAATGCATCAACCAAGTAAACTGTCAGCAATTAGTTGTGATCAATTTATTAAAATCAGTTAGTTGCAGTTGTGCAACATTTGCTGGTTGTATGCATCATTCAGCTCAGCTCAGCCCAGCCCAGCTGTTGCATACGAAATGTAACGCCCAGTTGTCAGTTGTTGCATATGCATACATACATACATACATACACATACATATTTTACTCATCGATGTACAGGGTGGGGTAATGCATCACTGTCACAACGAAAATATTGGCTGGCTGATATGAAGTTGATGGCTTCTGCTTGGCTGCCTTTTAGCTTAGCTCAGTCGGTTCGATCATATGAGTCGACAATTTTACCCTAGCTGAAGTATGAGCGACTGCTCTTTGTATACTTTTGCAGTTGAAGTGGTTTTAAATGTCTGCTGCTGGCTAAGTTGAAAGTCACTAAAACCTTGAATTATTACAAGTGAAGGACACAAGTTGTTGGCCTGTTGTGTAGGTAAATTGCAATAAAACTATTTGCTGATTTGTATAAGCAACAAGTTGCCTATGGAGTAGGGTAAACAGAAGATTTGCATATATTTTAGAAAGATCCATTTAAATTGAGCATAAGAGGAAAGTGCAGATAAATGCAGCAGCCATAAGTTGAGCTGACTTGTCGACATATTGCGGGAAGAGTATGTATGTACATTGTACATATGGACGTATATGTGTAACAAAGAAAAGGAATCCATGTACATACATATGTATTTACCTTCCCAGTTAACAATTACAGCAATTTGTCTTTGAATTCTGTTCTATGGTATTTAAGGCAGAGCTTCTTTTTGCTACCTTCAGATTAGGTCGATTTTTTATTTGTTTATTGAAACTGGCACTCTATTTTTGAGAAACTACGATAACTCGGCCGATACTTATATTTTTTGTATTTTTCACATATTTCGATAATTCGATTGGTTTCGATTCTAGTTAAATTTTTTTATATATTTTTTTACTATATTTCGATAACTCGATTAGTTTAGACTTTGGTTAAATTTTTTATATATTTTTTTTCAAATTTCCATAACTCGATTGGTTTTGATTCCGATTTTAGTTTTATTTTGTTCTTTTTTTATATATTTTCCCATGTTTCGATAAATCAGTTGGTTTCGATTCCGGTTTTTTTGTATTTTTTTTTTCATTTCGATAACTTGATTGCTTTTGATTTTGGTAACATTTTTTATAAATATTTTCCCATATTTCGATAACTCGATTAGTTTAAATTTTGGTTACATTGTTTATATATTTTTTTTCATATTTCGATAACTTGATTGGTTTCGATTTCGGTTTAATGTTTTTTTGTTATATTTTATATATTTTCCCATGTTTCGATAAATCGGTTGGTTTCGATGTTGGTTAAATTTTGTATATATTTTTTTATACTTCGATAACTCGATTGGTTTCGAAATCGGTATGATTTTTGTATAATTTTCGATATTTCGGTTTTTATTTAATTTTTTGTATTGTTTTTTTTTCATATTTCGATAACTCGATTGGTTTCGATTTAGTTAAATTTTTTATATATTTTGCCATATTTCGATAACTTGGATGATTCCTTTACTCGTCTTTTTTTTGCTTGGATCCTGCTTTCGATTGCGGCTAACACTCCGATTCCAGTTCACATTGAAAAGTCAAATTCCGATAAAGAGCTAAGAACCTCCTTCTCGGAAATTTTAAAGGGACTATGTTTATAGACTCATTTCGCGAGCACTTTAGTGTGTAATTGGTTGTATATCTAAGACGATAGGAGGTCCTATTGTCGGAAGAATCTTACCAATTTTCCTCTCACACAAAACATCGCACTACCATCGATTTATGCATTCGCTCTTTCCTCAGCCACAATTTAATTTTAAGGAGTTTGAGCTGTATGACCTTGAGAACCTCAAGCACTATAAGCACTTCCAGGCTGAATATGTTTACTAATAAGGCTGGAGCCACAAACACCAAACTGTAAGTATAGGAAGTGCTAAACCACTTGAGTATGTCTATGAGATCATGATCTATGAGTATAAATTGTTTATAGCTACAAGTATACATCAAAATTCTTCATATAAAGATGACTCAGTGTTACAAGTGCTTCAGCCATAGCATAACAGAAACCACATATCGCTGCATTACTCCGCACTTTCATTGAATTTATGGCAATGAAATTGCAACTACTTGAAAATCTCTCGGCATCGTCCATATAACACCACTACATTTCCATGCTTATCGCATAATATCTGCGACAATGACTCGGAAATGCGAATGGCATCAGTCATACGTACTCGGTACAGCGCGCACTGCACAGTGGCAATGAATGCATTTATTTGTTTTCCAACTCAAAGTAATTAAAAAATGCCACAGCAATCAAAAACAAACTCCAGGCAATTCGTTGAAAATAATGAAAAAGTCCAAGGCGGAGACAAAGCAGAAGAGACGCAATAAATTGTTAAACAAATATGAAAAGTAAAACAAATAAAGAGAAAATGTAATAAGCAAATTTAAGAAATAAAACGATGGAAAAATCATTTTGAAGTTGTGGAATTTTGCGCTCAACAGAACGGGGGTTGCAACAAAAGTTTTGCCAAATAAAAAAAAAAATATTTGATTGAAGCCGTTGCATCTTTAAAATTAACGCCGCGATCACGGTATAGATACAGTTGGCTGGCTCAGTATACGCTAACAACGTGATGAAGGGTGATTCCAGGCGCACTTGCAGCGAAATTATATTTTTCTTTGGCTCGAGTGTTTTCCTTTCCCGAGCAGCACAGCAACAAACCAACTCACCTGGTTCGTGAAAGCGACTTTCATCTCAACCTAAACTAATCTTCAATAAGATCGAACTGCTCATCATATCATCTTACAAATGGAAAAATGAAAAGTGTTCTATGACTATAAGACCGCAAATGTTCGGATATAATAAAAGCTTGGCGCGATATATCTCCGAGCAGATGAGCTATGAGGCTGGCCTTTTCAATTTGTGTTGTAAGTCAGTAAATTATCTAAATTATTTAGAAGTCGCGACTCCCAAAAATACTCCTGGCTTCATGTGTTTAGTCTTTAGTCAAAAAACTCGCTTCATAAAAAAGTCTAGGATGCTGAATATTAATAAACGAACAGCTGTTAGTGCCTTCATACCCACCACATCAGCCACTTAACAAGAAGCAATCCGTCCCGGCATGCGGTGGCATCGATTGGCTTGCAAAAAATACCACTTGAGTGTGCCTGTGCCACGCTAGACAGACATAGCGCTAGAGCAATGCAAAAAAGAAAAAAACAAAAGAAATACGACTTTTGACTGAAGCTGAGATGAGTGATTGTGTTTGTTGCTGTTTGACCATTGTGGCAGCTGTTGATGAACTCAGCAAGAAGCTAATTGCGGCGTTGCAGTGTTGACTGAAAATTTTGAATGCATTTTTATTTGTGGATGCGCCAAGTAGTAAAAAAACGCATTTCAATTAACAACACAGCAACAAAGTAACTTTTATTGCAAAAATTTTCAAATACACAAAGTGCAAAATCTAAGTCGCTCTAACGAAAGAATGCGGAGAATGTTGATGTTTAGGGCTGCCAACTTTCAAGAATTTCAATAGCAGAGAGCTAGGAAAAAACAGTTGCCCATAATCATACATAGTTAGTCAACCATTATAAAAAAAGGCCTTAGCTTAAATAAAATGTAATAGGATCCTCTTACGAAAAAAAATTAAGTTGGGTGGTATGAAGAACTGTTTTTTGTTTTGCAAGGTCACCCTGTGTCACCTTTTTTATTCACAAACCACGTCATACATATGTATGTAGATATGACAATAAGCAAAAAAAGCCAAACTCAAATTTGGAGTAAGCGTTGTGACATCTCAGAACCATAGACACAAACCATGCTTTTAAAATTAAAACTCCTTCTTAGACATAAAAAGTTTTTCAAGTTGACTATGACAGGAATGAAGTCGTAAACACACAAAAACTCTCTCTGCACTGTGAAAGATTAAAGTATTAGACTTTAAAATTTATATTGCAAATGATAAGAATTGTAAATAATCAAATAATTACATTTAATTTTTTAATACATTTTATATGTTATGAATTTTAATTCTTTTAATAATTTGAATAGCTTGATTGTATTAAATCGTATGATTGTCTTTGATTAAAAAAAATGCTCAATTTATTCAATTATTTTTTATTATTTTTTTAATGGCCATTAATCATGATTATTTTTTCAATTGATTTATTGATCATTTCAAAAACCAGAGAAATTCATTATTATTAATTTTAATGGATATTTAGCACGTCTGGTACCTATACATACACAATTTACTCATTACTTAAGATCACATTGATTCAAACAGTAGTTTTTATGTTGTTACAAAAAAAATTAATTTTTTAAATTTATGAATTTCATTAATATCAGAGATGTAAAATAATGCATTCTTTTGCGAATAATTATTCATTTGATTTATCGCAAAATGATTGCAGCCATTTTTTGAATTCGTTGACTGGGACTTAAAAAACTAAGTCACCATTCAGACTTCATTCTGCGACTTCGAATTCTTTTTTCCTTTAATTTTTTGGTTATTCATATATTGCATTCATTGAACACAAAGTCTCACCGAAGTCAACTGAAGTAATTTGGAGTCATTTGAAGTCAATTTACCTGTGGCATATGAGACATGATCGTAAACTATTTTTGTTGCAAATAGTTAGTGACTTCACTTAAAAAATGACTTCAAAATCGTAACATCAAAAAGACTTCAGACTTCATTTTTTCATTCTTTAGTCAAAAATCGAGTGAATGAGTGCATTCGAAATTTGAAGTCATTGAATAAGACTTCAACTGATTGCATTCGTAATGAATTCATTCTTTTACAACCCTGATTAATATTAAGATGAAATATTTAGATTTTGCTTTGGAGTTTTGTTTTGAGTTTTTGAAATTTTTTTTTTGGGTGTAGCAGCAACACAAGCGTATAATTTTAAAGTGTGAATTTTACTATGATTGTGGGCCTTGAAAAAGTCTCAAAACAGTTCCATCAAGAAAAGAATTTCAGAAAAAATTGTCCAAATAGATAAAAAACAACTACTACCGTTTGTGGCTCATCGGGTATATGCAAATTTCCTGGAGTCATTCTAAAATATAATATAAGAAAAAAAAAAGAGACGAAATCCCAGTCTTGGCACTCACTTGTCTTTCTCCTCTGCAGCTCGAAACACTTGAAATTTTTAAATTGATGGCAATTTTACGAGCGCATGCCGCATCTACACACACACAAACACACATGTTCGCATTGAGAACTCAGAGTAGAGTTTGCAAAGCATTTCAATTGCCGCGTTTGAAGGGGCGTTACGCGAACGTACGCTTCAATTAAATTTACGAGTCTGCATTTGACTAGGCAGACACATCACTAAACTAAACGTAGGAGAGTTGATATGGCGTTATCACTAGATACTCCTACGAGTAAGACAATGTAGCATTGCAAGGGAAGGGTGGGAAGTTTTTTTTTATCAAAATAGTCGAATACATTTTGATAATTTGTGCAGTGTCTTTGTGAGTGAAGTTCCAACTCAAATGTTAACAAAATTGAAACTGAGGCTTAGTCTTCGGATTTATTCAAATTTTTGACATCTTATTTCCTCTTGGCGCTCCAATTTTGGGTTGGAAGTCAGTCAAGAAATTCAACGAAGAATAACTCTTGCCAACGAGTGATACCTTACTTACTTGTCTCTCTGTTGTTGTTGCTGGTTTCAAATAAAGATCAAGCTTTTTATGTTTCTCTTAATACTTTCCCAGGGTCGATTTAAGATATGTATGTGCACCTTTGTAGTATTCGAGAGAAAAGTTCTCCCAAAGAAGTATGGTAGCTCTGGCGATGCCAGCGACGAGTATCACATTAACGATGAGTTATTTGAACTTTAGGTAGACTGGGCCAAGTTATGCGAATGAACAATACAGCTTCTGGCCGGAAAGTTTTTTTTTAACAGCATTCGAATCGGAGGGAAGAGAAAGGGAGAGGTTTGGACTGCACACTAAATGCTGAGCGTGCGCGCAATTCGATTAAAAAACACACCAACAACATCATCTAATTTTTTGAAGATAAATACTTTTACTCCATAAATCATGAATAATTGTTTTTTTTTTTGTTGTTGGTTGAAGTTGCACAAATGCCGCTTGCCTCTACCGGCCGTCACTTCGAATGCCACAAAACTGTCAGCTACTGGTGGTGTAATGTTGATCTCGTAGCGGTAATACACACACACACATACACGCACATGTGCAAATGTGCACTTGCTCCCACCACTTCAATGCTGCACACTTATGAAAGCTCATCTGCCACTCACATCAAATTGCTAGCACAAATAGAAAATGTTGCAGGCGTTGATATAAAGCTACGGCTGCTGGTGTTGAATATGCAAAGCAAACAACGACCATAATATTTCAGCTAACATACACACACACACACACACACACACACACACATACATACATACATATATACATTCATATAAATTTAAGCGCAAACATAAATTGCAGCAAGTTTTGTTAACTTAAAAGTTGTTGCTTTTATAGTTGTTGTTTTGTTGTTGCTATTGTTGTGGTTTGTCTATTTATTTAAAGTATTAGAGCTGCTGTCATCACTAATGTCGCCTCCGCTGCTACCACTTTCAATGCTCCTGCTTATGTGTCTTTTTTACTTGAGTTTGTTATTGTTGTAGCAACTGTCACTAAACATGACATAGTTTTCAACAGTCAAAAAGCCAAAACAATCCAGTTCTTCACCTGCTTCTCTTAATTGTCGTTTTGTTGTTACAGCGCACATCCAAATATCAGAGTGTTACAACAACATTGGCAGCGACCGTGGCATTGCAACATGTTCGCTCAACCAATTAACCTTTATAAGGGAGTTGGGTTAAATTTGTACCATCTTTTTTTAGATCGGTAACGTTTGCTGAGTGGTGCATACTATCTGAGTAAATAGTTGTAGAACGCATTATTTTTTTGATTTAGCAGCGTTGTACATATGTATGTATGTGGTTGTTGTTGCTAATGGGATATGACAAAAAACTTTGAAGAGACTAATTGTACCCTTTGCTGATTAAATGGATACCGTCGGAGATATTCTCATTTTACCCCTTATAGACGGCTACACCAATAAAAATTAGCCTATCCCAACTAAGACCATAAGGGAATAAGTGGGATTAATTACATACCACTGTAGACCAAAGGCACTAATTGCGTTTTTTTTTTAAATCCACAAAGGTTAACGTGGATAGTATTTCGCACGAACATGGTTTTGTCGGGCCTTAGTGTGGAATGAAGTATACCCGGAGTGAGTTGTATTCCCTAGGAAATGTTTAAGCCTACCGGCTCGAGGTTATCACCTGCGAGGCAAAGATAGTGGGTAATAAATAGGTAAACTGCAACCCCGACCTTGTCGGGCCGGATAGCTACTCTCTGCTATATTTGGGTTTTTTCGCTGCGATCGACGACCCTATAAATTATTTTGTTGTGAAAGCTGGAGTTGATATCGCAACATATATGTATCTAGCACGTAGAGTGTATGCACCCAAAAAACTCACTGTGTTCAGTTTTTAAGCTCGTTATCTCCTTTATTTGAAGCTCGTTATCTCCTTTATTTGTATAAATTGTTGGAACTGAAGCCGGATCAGGTAGACTCTTAGAGCTATAGAAACTCTTGTAGTTCCTCAGCTGAGCTTTTAGCGAGTTGATTGATTCGGCATTTTTTTTTTTTTTTGTTACAGCTAAAATGAATGCTATTTTTCCATAGTTTCGAACTATCCCAAGTCTAGTGTCATCAATAAACTTGACGATCTTATAAGGGTTAACGAACTTGTTTCGCTCGCCAAGCATCTGATTGCGTCGCTTGTAACCACTTTATTGTTTTTGTTGATATTACCTTGTTTAACGTTATGTTTTGTTGTTGTATGTTCTTTTGTTGCTTTGACACTATTTATTGCTATTGCAATGATACCTATTTGGACTCCAGCAACTATGTATTCTCCTTTTAGTCGCTCAGCTTGCTAACTGTGTTTGTGTTTATTTATGGACTACTCGCTATATTAACAACAACTTTTGGAGTTCAATGTCTAACAGTTTGCTACAACAACAAGTGAAAAGTAGATACAATAAGTCAGGGACTAGGCGGTACAAAATGTTTGCACAACTTAGGAAAGAGATATGAGATTACGATGAGCTGTTTCAACGCATGATATCTCTATGACACTTTGTATGCGACCGCCATTTTGTATTATATTAATCAGTTGTCGGAACCAACAAGTTCGGACCAAAACCAGGCATAGCTCCCATACAATCGATTGTTCCAATAAATGTGGTTTGGGTTAGACAGTATCAAGTTTTTTAGGGCGCTCTGCTATTCAAAAACTCAAAAACGCTTTTGTCCCATCTTTGACTGCAACTAACTGTTCATATCTACTTGGCTAGCAAAATTTTCGTCTTCGGCATCGGCGAAATGTTTCACTTGTTTTGCAAGTAACTACATTTGTAGAGGCGTTTATATCCATTCGAGTAGTTCAGTTGCTTCTTGTTTTGCCTGTCAAATGTGTTCCACTTAATGCACGCGCAACAGCTAAGGTAGCCGGTAGAGGGGCGAGAGAAGAGCTTGCATTTATTTCTTCTGTTTTATTTGATTTTCATTTTAGCATCGTTTTTTCTATATTGCCTTTAACTTGTTTGAATTGTTTTTGCATTTTTTTCTTTAAATATTTCAACGCTTTCTCGTTCATATATCAACAGCATGGTTTGAGCACTAAATCAGCTGTGCACACATTGCATTGCCGTAACATTTTGAATGTGAATAATAACAGTTCATTCCGCAAAATAATGGGGCATCAAACAACTTGATGTTGAGCACTTGATGTGTAGCTCAAGAAGATAGTTCGGGCATAAGAAAGTCAAAAAAATTATGCTACTTTTATGCTCGCTACTGTACTGATCTGTAACTTTAATAAGAGTTTATGTAAATTTCTTTTATTTTTTATCAATTCGAAAAAATTAAAAAAAAAAAAATTGTTTTTGGTGACAAAAAATTTTCACACGAATTTTGTTCTTGAACCACGTCTAAAAAATGTCTAAAAAAAGTTTCAAACAAATTCTTACTCTTATTTATTTAATCTTAGAAATATGAATTCCCACACGTGTAAAGATTATCTGCCAACATTGCTGCGTTGTTCTTCGAAGGAGCGTACAATCTTTAGCACCAATCAGTAGCGCCCTTTCACTTGTTTTGCTTACCTGCACATGATCCTTTCACCGAAACGGTAGCAAATCAAATTCACTTAACACACTCACTCATACAAAGGTGTGTTGCTTGCATGTGTGGCACTTAGGCTCACACATCAGACATGTGCCTACAAACCCTGTAGGGAATGCAAACAAGTGGTGAATTCAACATGGCGATTTCTATCTCGGTGTTAGACCGAAATTAGTTTAAATTTATTCTTATAAAAGCAACAACAAAACTAGAGGAAAATTTAGCAAAAAAGGCAGAAATCATCGAATCTCTAACATGGCACAATCGCAAGATTCCTCTTCTGGAAATACCCACCTCTAAGGCTCCCTCTTCGGCTCTCGAACTGCCAAGAAGGAAAGAATTTGCTTCAACGCCATATCATACAACCTGTGCGGTTCACGACAGCAAACAAAGCAACCTAGCTCTCTCCCTTGCTTTGAGCTTTCATGCCCGCTTCCTTTCGGAATATTACCGAAGAGCTAAACTCTGTCAGAGAGTAACAGCAGTATTCCAACTTCAGCGTGGAGGGAACTAGCTGCAAGTTACTTGAGTTGACAGCTCGATTTCAGGATACCTACTAAACAACAGCTAGGTATACCTTTAGAATATCCCCCAGTGTACCCAGTACTTTTAAAAATGACCGAATTACCAGGTCGTCAGAATAGTGATATTCTGTGATAGTTCTCTCTGGCTCTTTTTCAAACGTGAAAAATTTCAGTCACTAATTATTGCTTATCCTGTAGGGTCGGCTATTTACAACCGATACACATGCAATAAATTCTCAAAGGCGCTGGAACGCGTCACTCAATTGAAATTGCATCATCATTAGCATTCGTTTAAGTGCAGCATTGGCATGCAGAGCACGATTTCACTGATTACACGGCGAGCACTGCTGTCATTCTGTCATACAAATGTGCATTCACAAACATATAAATGTAAAGTATATCCTCTAGATCATGTATAGCATTATTGAAATTAGTTCATCCACATGTATGTATGTATGTATGCGAGTATGTATACATATATTTAGCAAGGGAAGTGTGTAGGCATACGAATGCGGTTTTGAGTGACAGGCGCTATAATTTATTTCACCTTTTTTTTTATTTATCACGAAAACCATTTCACTTTGCTTGGACAAAGTAAGCGGGTATTTTGCTTTGATTTATACTTTTTTTTAGCGTTTGCAGTTGTATTTTTCTACTTTTTCGACAATTCTCTTTATGTAAACAAGCAAGCAGTGCAGGTATGCAAAGGTATGCTTTGTTTTTGGTTTAAGGCGAGTAGTGTTCGATAAGTGCTAACCAAAATATTTCCATATAAACTTAAACTTAGAGATGTGACTTGAGTCAAAAACCGATAACTCAATAATCGATTTTTTTCGATAACTCAACAATTGATTTTTTTCGATAGCTCAATAATCGATTTTTTTCTATATAAACCGATTTGTAACAAATTAATTTCTAAAGAAAATACTCGATTTTTACTCATAAATCGATTGTTTATTAGAAAAAATGCGTATTCGATTCATTGGTCATACATATTATATAAGGAATAATCAAATCGAGTGAAAATTATTGAAGAACATAGTTTTAGTTTTACACATCTTTTCATTCGTCACACAGATGTCACTATTTAAACAAATTGATTGATAAAATCTAATTATTATAATATATGTATGTATTCAAAATCGATATTTTCGATTATTCAATTCAAAAAAATATCGATAGATGAAAAAGTAATCGATTATTTTTTACATTTTTTATGTATCTAAAATCTATATTTACGATTAATCGATAAAAAAATCTACAGATAAAAAAGTAATCGATTATTTTCCCACAAGTCTAACTTGAGGGTCAATAAGTTAGACAAAAAGAAAAACTGTCTTTACCGTCAAGAACCAACTATATTGGGGGAGATCGAGATCACCACAGAAAGTTCTTAAGCCAAGCTTGAAGATCATCTTTGGTATCGAATTCTGCAGATTCCTCCCTTTCTATAACCCCGTAAGGAGCTGTGGAACGGAAAGTTAGGTGGAAGGCTTAAAGAGTTTTAAGTGGCGAAAAGCGCTTAAAAAAATTTGTTCGGCCCTAACCCAAAATTAATGGCTCTTATTGATCCACACTCGTAGCTATGCTATGTATTTTGGTGTGTCACTATTGCAAAGGAAATGTCGCACCTACTTTCTTAGTGGAACTGAGCGTAACCTGCCACGGTTTGTGCATACATGCTCGTCCATACCTTCATCCTTCTTATTATTCTTCTCTAAATTTCTTTTGTTTTCTTTATCAAGGTGTTGCCCTGCGACCACAGCTTCCTTTTGCATGATAAATATTGAAGCATGCACGTTTGTTTCAAAGGTCGATAAGATTTTATAACAACAAATCGGCAAATGTGCTGCTACAAATATTTACATAACACTACATAACCATAAATACATACATACATACATATATTGTTGGAATATTTTTTATCATTTCTGGTTATTTTCTTAGTTTGTGCATTTCATATTCGCTCATGCGATTCACAGCAGAATTCAAATATTCAGATTTCCAGCCACTCAAGCAATCGTATAAACGTCTGTCTGGGCGTTTTGTTTGCTTTTTTTTTCGATTCTCATTTTTTCGTAGATTCTCACAATCTACTCCTCTTACTGGTAAACATAATACAGTTTTGATATGCGCGCTCACAGAAGGCGTACGCAAGGATCACATTACTGTGCACTTCGAATGTGGAGCTCAAATAAACGAAATGCGAAAAAAATCAGAACGAATAAGTGCAGATTGTTATCTTTGCTTATTGAAGTTCATAATGCAAAATAAGGATCAAAGAACATATGCACAATAATTGTTATCTTTATCAGAATAAACATTTGTACATATATTTTTTAGGTATGTACTTTGATGTAGTATGTGTGTACACTAGGGTGTTCCATTTTAAAGTGTTTTTCCTTTTGGATATATAGGGTGTTTTTTTTTAGGGGTATAGAACTTCGAATTGAAATAAAACACAAGAAAATCGTTTTAAGGTCCATCAATTTGGCTTTATTGGAAGGATAATTTTATGCCATTAATGTTTAAATATGATTTCGGGCATGTAAAGCCAATTCTACAGGTCCAATTTTCAACCACTTTTTCGAGCATATGGGGCCGTATGTCGGCAATAACGCCACGAATGTTGGCTTCCAATTCCCCTAACGTTTCTGGTTTGTTGGTGTAGACGAGCGACTTCACATATCCCCAAAGAAAATAATCCAATGGTGTCAAATAACACGACCTTGGTAGCCAATTGACAGGTCCATTCCGCGAAATTATGCGCTCATCGAATGTTTCCTTCAATAAATCGATTGTGACGTGCGCTGTGTGGCATGTAGCGCCGTCTTGTTGTTTCACCACAACTCATCCACATTCATGCCATCCAATTCGGGAACAAAATAGTCGGTTATCATGGCTCTATACCGGTCTCCATTAACGGTAGCTGCCTCTCCAGCATTATTGCGGAAGAAGTATGGCCCAATGACTCCACCAGCCCATAGAGCGCACCAAACAGTCAGTTTTTGTGGATGTAATGGCGTTTCAAGGGTCTCATGTGGATTCTCTTCACTCCAAATGCGGCAATTTTGCTTGAATCACTGAACAAAATTTTGCCATTTGAAAAAAAAATTTGAACCATTATTTTCGAAATAAATTTGAACGATTTGCAAGCGTTGTTCTTTTGTCAACCTGTTCATGATGAAATGGCAAACCAAACTGAACATAAATGACATTAGAGTTGCCAGATTTGACCACAAAATGCCAGTTTTATCTCTTTTCGAAAAACAAACCTGTAAAAAAAACACCCTATATAAAAAATTTTGATTCCAAAAATTGTTTCCTTTCTTCCTATTTCTACTCATTTAAATAATCCCACTATGAAAATTTCTATAGAGATCGATGGAAACTTCATTTAATTAAATTTTAAGGGCATTCATTTAAAAAAAAAAAAATATTAAATCTCCGCAAACAGATTCGATACACAAATAAAATTATAAAATAAGCAAAAATAAATAATTTATTTTTGTGGTTTTTATAAAGAGTCCGAGAAAATGAAAAATAAAGAATAAAGCTAGAAAATTAAACACCCTAATGTACAGAATATGTTTAATTTTCATTAGCTACACAAGATGTCTTTTCCGCTTTTAATTCTTAACACAAACCTAATTTTGTCTTGTGTTATAATTTTGTCCACCAACCAACAGTGGCTGTAGCGTAAGGGCCATTCCATGTCAAATAGTTGGGACCGGGCTCTACCAATATTAATGAAATTTGGTGAGGAGTTTCCTATTATGATAAAACGAATAAACAAATTTTTTGCATTAACTACATTTCTCTACGGCGAAAAAAAATGCCAGTGAAAAAAACGCCGTAATTTTGTGTGAAATTCTAAAATTTCCATTTTTTTGAAAAAACACCATGCTTAAAATTTTAAAATAATTTTTTTAAATATTTGAAAACAAATTTAAAATTAAAAATTTGTTTATTCACGAAAAAATTTTCAGTGATCAATATTTAGTAAATTTGTGATTAACCAACTTAAGCTCGTTAAAAAAATCAAAAAAAAAAATTTCCAAAAATCTAAAGTTCACATTTTTGACAGCGTACTGAAAATATCAGGATTTTTTTTAGATATACCAGAGGTAAAACAAATAATTTAATTTCAAAATATAGTACTTGCGAACATAACATTTTTGTAAAATTAGAAATTTAAAGAAAAATAATTTTTTTGTAATAATTTATAGTCTTCTAATTTTAGATTTTTGTAAGATTAAAAAATAAAAAATGTTATTATGTACTTACTATTAAGCCCTCAATGATACTGTCTTAGTTTATAGCAATGCTTACCTGAAAAAAAAAATAAAAAATTTGTTATAGTAAGAAAATTGTAAGGTTTAGCGAAAAAAGACAAACTAAAGTTTGGAGTAAGCGATATCACAAACACAACCATAGACACAAGCCGTGATTTTAAAATGTTAAAATTACTTTTAAAATTAAAACTCCGTCTCAGATATAAAATGTATTTTAAATCGGACACGAAAAGGGAATTATTTTAGGATCATGTTTAAGTCGATAAAACTCTAATTTAATGTGACTATGATTACCGACTAATATTTATAATATTATCTATATATGCTATAATTGAAGCATGAAAATTTAGAGAGAGATTGGTCAAACATGTTAGGTGGCATGCCTACAAAAAGTTTGAATGATGGCTGACTTATGTAGGTCTACCCTGATGGTGCTATTCGTTAGAGAGAACTTGGTCAAAATTTGGCGAAATATTTTTTTTTTTGTGTAGGTACTTCCTGTATGATAAACAATTGTGTAGTATCGACTTTGACTTTGGGTACGAGAAGTATCGGAAGTATCGATATGGTTTGCCATCACGAGCGATGAATAAAGATATACTTGAATAGACAGCAAGAGTGTACAAGCGTTATTATTATTATTCTTGGTATCTTAGGATACTACATTGGCGATCGAGGTAAAAAAAAATTGGAAGAAGGATACAGCGGAAAAGCAGCAGTATTGTTGACTGAATTTTCAGATAAATACATACAGGAAAGGCGTATCAAAGTTGAGTGATCAAAAGTTGAATTTAGGGTAAAATCGCTTGTATGTGTGAGTATAGCGGCCATGTTAAATATTCTAGAACAATCGTAGCTCAAGTGCTGGTATATTTCCTTTCGGACTATACAGAATGAGACAAGAAATTTTCATTGACAATTTTGGATTAAATTCCGTAGTATATTTCCTTTTGGATTATACAGAAACAAATAGAAGAAATCACATTGTAATTGCTGGATTTAATTCCGTAGTGATACAATCACATCTTGCTTGTTGGATTAAATTCCGTAGTATATTTCCTTTCGGACTATACAGAATGAGACAAGAAATTTCCATTGACAATTTTGGATTAAATTCCGTAGTATATTTCCTTTTGGATTATACAGAACCAAATAGAAGAAATCACATTGTAATTGCTGGATTTAATTCCGTAGTGATACAATCACATCTTGCTTGTTGGATTAAATTTCGTGGCGCATTTCTTTTATGTAGCAATAAAGTTAATGGTGCGTAGGGGCTAGAAATTTGTTTTTTAAAACTATTTGAATATGAAATTTGCAAATTTTAATTCTCAACATTATGGAAATAAAAGCGTTAAATTGATATTTATCAAATAACTATATTTCAGATATGAACCGCACACCGTTCCTGGTGGGACCACCACCATTCGACTACAACCTACACGGTGGGGATTGCGCAAACGAATGGAAAAATTGGCTGCGAGGTTTTGAGTTATTCTTGGAACTCAACAAGGCATATGACGACGACGAAAAGTTAAACATGTTACTTCACTATGCTGGGCCAAAAGTCCAGAAAGTATATTTCAATCTGCCACCGACGTCAAACAATGGGGCGAAAGGGCCACTAGCAGGACGTTACGGGTGTTTCGAAGTAAGCAAATACAACGATGCAGTTGCGAAATTGGAAAATTTCTTTGCACCGAAACGTAACAATACGTATGAGCGACATGTTTTTAGACGTATGAAACAAGACCCTGACGAAAAGATTGAAGTATTTTCTATCCGTTTACGTGCACAAGCAGAGCGTTGTGAATTCGGGGAGCAAATAGAAGAAAACATTAAAGATCAGCTTACAGAAGGGTGTACATCCACTTTGCTGCGCCGAAAGATACTTGAACGGGGAGATGATGACTTCGATTCTGTTCTAAAACTGGCCAAAGTTATTGAAGCAGTGAGTGAGCAACAGAAGATATTCAGCCAGCAGGACAATCAAACGGATACCTTTGAGACGCCCCAAGAAGTAAACAGAATGGGGGTAAGACAAAATGTAAGCAGTGATTGTAGTCGATGTGGATACAAGGGACATAAAGCAAGTTGTAGTAAATGCCCAGCTGTAGGTAAGACGTGTGCTAAATGCGGTGGCAAGAATCATTTTGCTCGGAAATGTTTTTCTCGGGGTACCCTTAGCGAACGAAACAAACGCATTGGAAATGAAAAACGCAGTTTTGGTAAAATCAGTTCAAAGGAAATGAACACAAAAGATGAGCCCAGCGAGAAAAAGAAATGCGAAACCGAAGACGAGGCAACAGTTGAGATGATCGATAACAATGAATACGATGACGTGTTTTGTGTGAGCACTTCTGAACTGTCGAATGAAATCCAATGTAAAATTGGTGGCGTAGTCATAACAGCTATTATCGATTCTGGATCTAAGTATAACATCGTGGATTGTAAAACATGGAACAAATTAAAGGCCAAGGGTATTCAGACAGTTAAACGAGAAAAGAAAAGCGACAAGATATTTAAAGCATTTGGGGGCCAAATTCTAAAAATGTTGGGAGTTTGCGAAACCATTATTGCAATAAATGATAAGCAAGTGACGGCGTCTATTTATGTCGTAGATAAGGGTGAACAATTTCTGTTGGGGCGAGATACTGCGACAGCGCTTAACGTACTTAAAATTGGAGAGACCATTGACCATGTCAACGTTAAGAGAACACCCAAACAGCTTACCAAAATGAAAGGCATTATAGTTGAGATTCCATTGAAAGATAATGTCAAGCCTGTGATTCAACCATATCGTCGAGTTCCAGCAGCAATACAGATGAAAGTTGACAATAAAATTGACGAATTGTTAGCGCAAGGAATAATTGAAAGGGTGAATGGTCCATCTAAATGGGTTTCTCCAATGGTTCCAGTGCCTAAACAAAACGACGTACGCATTTGTATCGACATGAGACAAGCCAACGAAGCAGTTGAGAGAGAACATTATCCTCTCCCGACTATTGAAGACTTTTTGCCCCATCTTGGGAGAAGTCGAGTTTTCTCTCGGTTGGATATCGAACAGGCGTTTCACCAGATTGAGATAGCTCCAAATTCACGAGAAATAACTACATTTATAACAAACAAGGGTCTTTTCCGATACACTCGCCTCATGTTTGGAATAACATGCGCGCCCGAAATATTTCAAAAAATTATGGAGCAGATTTTAAGTGGGTGCGAGGGAGCTTGTAACTTTATAGACGACATTTTAGTACACGGAGCAACGGAAGAAGAACACTATGCTCGGTTGCAGCGAGTTCGGAAAAGGCTACAAGAGTATAACGTGACGTTAAATGAAAACAAATGTATTTTTGGGGTTGCTGAAATTGAGTTTTTAGGTCATCTCTTATCCGCTGACGGGGTGAGGCCATCGATTGATAAGGTGAAAGCAGTGAAATGTTTCCGAAAACCAACCACGGTGGAAGAGGTACGTAGTTTCCTGGGACTCGTAAATTTCGTTGGGAAATATATCCCCAATTTGGCTTCAATTGATTACCCGTTACGCAAGCTTACGAGGAAAGATGTTAAATTCGCATGGAACGAAGAACAAACAGTAGCTTTCGAAACACTTAAGCGGCAATTGAGTAGTAACAATGTGTTGGGATATTACGATGTAGCCGATCGAACTCGTGTTATTTCTGATGCTAGCCCTGTTGGCCTTGGTGCCGTGCTAATCCAGTTCGACAAAAACAACGTCGGCCGCATTATAATGTACGCAAGCAAAAGCTTGTCTAGCGTTGAAAGGAGATACGCTCAAACTGAAAAAGAAGCCTTAGCACTCGTGTGGTCAGTAGAACGATTTCATTATTATCTTTTTGGGCGTGAGTTTGAACTGATTACTGACCATAAGCCATTGGAAACTATCTTTGGGAAAAGGTCCAAACTATGTGCGCGTATCGAAAGATGGGTTCTCAGATTGCAATCCTATAAATACAAAATAATCTTCAAATCGGGAAAATCTAACCTGGCAGATCCTTTGTCCAGGCTCGTGAACGAGTCGCCATCAGCAGCAGCATTTGATGAGTATGTGGAACATTACGTAAATTGGATCGTTGGAAACGCCGAACCGAAAGCTTTAAAAATGAAGGAAATAGAAGAAGAGTCGTCAAAAGACACGGTTATTCGTGCTGTGAAGGAAGCCTTAGACTCAAACAAATGGTACAATGAAGTGATTAAAGGATATAAGGCTTTCGCTGTTGAGCTTTGTTTTTCGGGAAGTATACTCTTGCGTGGCACAAAAATTATAATACCGGAAAAATTGCGCATGAGAGTTTTAGAATTGGCACATGAGGGACATCCTGGAATGTCAAAAATGAAACAACGGTTGCGGGCGAAGGTATGGTGGCCAAAAATCGACCAACAAACAGAGACATTTGTCAAACAGTGTAGAGGATGTATATTGGTAGCCGCCCCTTCGAAACCCGAACCAATGAAACGTACGAAACTACCAACGGCGCCATGGCAACACTTAGCTATGGATCTGTGTGGTCCGCTGCCGTCCGGACACAATATTCTGATTATAGTTGACTATTACAGTAGATTTCTAGAAGTAGAAATAATGACAAAAACTGAATCACTGGAAATCATCAAAAGGGTGGAAGTCATGTTTGCTCGATTTGGGTTGCCATTATCAATTACCGTGGATAATGGACGCCAGTTTATTAGCCAAGAATTCAAGCAGTATTGCGATGTTCGCAATATAAAACTAATAACCACTATACCGTATTGGCCACAACAAAATGGCGAAGTCGAACGTCAAAACAGGTCCATCTTAAAATCTCTGGTAATTAGCCAAAACACTAAAGGGGACTGGCGAGCCGATCTACAGAATTACTTGCTGGCTTATAGGTCAACACCACATATGACTACTGGAGTATCACCAGCAAAGATGATGTTCGGACGTGACATAAGAGATAAACTACCAAGTATTCAACAACCTATGGAAATTGACAGTGAAGTAAATGATCGAGATATGGAAAGGAAGGAAAAAGGTAGGGAATATGGGGATAATCGGAGAGGAGCAAAGGCAAGTGAAATTGATAAGGGAGACAGAGTGATCGTTAAACGTAGAATTAAAGAAAATAAACTGCAATCAAACTATGAGCCTAATGAATATGTGGTTATAAAGAGAAGTGGAGCCGATGTAACTATCGAATGCACGCAAACGAAAAAGTTGTACAGACGAAATGTGGCACATTTAAAAAAAGTTCCGGGGGACCGTCAGTCCATAGGTTCAACAGGTGCTACGTCGGAAGAAACAGGGAGTAACAAGGAGAAATTCTTGTCAGCAGCTTTGTGCCCCCCAATCGACTCTGGTGACAAGTCACCATCAAAAAGGGCGCGAAAAGAACCTCAGCGCTATAAAGATTTTATATTAAATAAATAAAAAAAAAATTTTTTTTAAGAAGAAAGTGTATGTAGTATCGACTTTGACTTTGGGTACGAGAAGTATCGGAAGTATCGATATGGTTTGCCATCACGAGCGATGAATAAAGATATACTTGAATAGACAGCAAGAGTGTACAAGCGTTATTATTATTATTCTTGGTATCTTAGGATACTACAAATTGCATACGAAAATGATTCATTTAAAATTTTTTCTCCAACACAAATAACACCATTTTGCTTTTATATCAACAAAATTTTGCAGCTGCGCAAACTCGTTAAATTACTTGGTAAAAATCTATGAGGAGATATGGTATATACATAGTTAGATAGTTCACAAATAAATGTATCATAATCTACTTAAATATAGATTGTTCAACGCCCACAAATATGATACCGCATGGCGTTTGGCTACAAAACAATTCCATTCCTTTTAAACAATTTGAAGTAAAACAAAACATAAAAATAAATAAATTCGTTATCAACTCGCTGATATATAGCTCAGCATATTAAGTCATTATTGTTGTTATATAATGTTAAATATCGTAATATTGCAGCGTAGTTTTAAAGCGATAAGCGGCAGCTGGCCAATTAACAATACCACCAACAACAATTTGATTATGACAAAGCACCGTGAGCGACAATAAAAATGGTATAACTTATTGTTGATGAGTAAACATTTTCATTATTCGATAGGAGTATCCAGGAAAAATCGGATGTTATTTATTCAACACCGCCGCCCCAGTTGGTAACCAGCTTTGGGATGGACGCATGGCAACTAACCAACCCTGTGTTCAGCGAACTGGGACTAGAACACGTCTTTAAGGCCGAAGATATCTACATGTATACCCTATACGAAACACCAAAAAAAAAAAACAATGGTGGATGTTTGTCGGGTATGGGGTAGGGGCAGATCCACGGGGTAGTTTTCGGGTTGAAGCCCTTCGCCCCCTTCGGCATCCACAAAGTCACTCTTTTCAGGAACTGTGATTGAAAGATGCCCTCGAAATTTCATTAAAAAAAATTGTGAGTCCCCTTTCCCTCCCCAAAATTCTGCATCCGCCACAGGTATGTGGATTTGTGTCATATACACAATTTCGTGATTTGTTACATACTTTACAGAAATAAGATTTTAAATAAAATTGAGAAGCTAAAATCAATTTACTTAAGTGAATAAAATGATAAACCGTTTGCGAATTATGAACAAAATTTTGCAACTGAAGGAAAGCATTGCAAGTGTGTTTTGGAATACGGTAGGGTTAATGTGTGAATAAAACATTTAAAAATTATTCATTCAAAGACTTTGGAATTGAGCTATAGGGAAATGAAAGATCAATCAAGCTCGCTGCAGGGTCCATATACAACTTTGTCACAATTGTAAGCTGTCCCATTTTCACATTGAGGAACTGTATATATGTATTTGCAAACGTTCAAGTGATAAACTGACCTAATTGTTATCGTTTTTATAGTAAGCATATGTATAGTATCTAGTTATTGTTGTTGCATTCCGACTTAGACACCCAACAAATGTGCACATTTTATTGCACTTTTGAGCGGAATGAGAAATTCTTTTAAATATCCTGGCAATCATTTGATCAATTTTATTTTTATTAAATTTTTGTGACTGTTCTTATTTGTTTTGTTTCCACATAAACAACCATTTTCACTATGGCTCATTAGGACTTGAATGCTCTTTTAAAAATATGTATTGTGTTTATTTAAGCCTATTATCAAAAAGGTTCATTTGAGAGCAGGCTGCGAGCTGATGAAATATGGTCGAGTTCAATTGTTTAAAATCCATATCAAATTACAAACAGGAATTCGCACTTTGTTGTATTTTAAAATTCCATTATATGACCTAAGTGACCCCTCGTACAATGAAAAATTACACACACTCAAAAATGGCCCACGCGTACACTCTCACACTCAATGCCTCAATGCCACATTTGTAACAGTATCCTTTTTTTGAATTTCGCCTGGGTCGTCGGCTTGCAGCTGTCACTTACACACACACGCACACTCGGTCATATGCGTGTGAACTTAGCCGTGAACTTAGATCTTTTGTCTCCCTATTTGCTCGTCAGCTGATAAACAATCTATTCTTTCACTCCCTTTTACTGTTAGGGACTCCTGCCGCCATTTGGCACGGGTCAGTTGCCTTCTTTTTAAGATCGGCTGGCGCATATGTGCTCTCTCTTGTGTCATAATCGTCTGTCATTGTTTGAACTGGCTACATTCAAGTGGCGTCTATGGCATGCTGCTTTTTGACTTTTTCTTCTTCTTTTCACATAAGTGCAGATTTATTTAATTTCTTCTTTTTTTTTTTAATTTTCAAGTAGTGCCCACTTTTGTTTTGCGTACAATGTAGGCTTTTGTTCATTGAAGGCTCTGACCTCGAGTTGCGCCTTTTGAAGTGTAGCCGTAGGTATTCTTCTGAGGATTTATTGCAAGGCTGAATAAGGAACAAAGATTTATATTTGGCGTATGGGCTTGTTTTGTGGTAAATATCTAGCGGTTTTTATGGGAAGATCCCTTTACAAAATATATGAAAGTAGTTCAGATGAATTGAACATTGTCCCCTTTGTGGTTTAAATAAAAAACAGCTTGTTGGGACCTTAACTTACTTACTACAAGGATGGTTTCTACCTACCAGTGGCCTTCATTATTCCACTCTTTTAATGGAGTCAAACAAGATTTTTGTGTCAAGGCGAGGAAACCTCTCAATAGCAGAGTGTAGGGGTAATTTTTCTCGTTAGTTTGGACACACCTTTCTAAACCTACAGATTCAATGCCTACCTTCCTACTTTATGTCTCATATCCCGAACTTCAGCCTATGCATTCATAGGAACATTAACCAGGCAGACTGTATTTCATGGCCTGCGAAAAAACCAGACCTATTAAATTTGATTAGTAATTAGTAATCAACTAATTAGACAACTTTTTTAATTGGTAATGATTACTTTAATTGTTTTTAAGAAAAGTTAATTAATTGCTTCAAAAGAAATCTGAAATAATCAAAATGAATCGCAAAAAATTATAAATAATCAAAAAAAAAAACTTTTTTCCATTACTTTTGATTATTTTCGATTTATTTTGATTATTTTTTAATTGAATGCAAATTAGTCATCAAAAAATGAAAGTAATGGCGATCAATCATTAAATGGTTTCTCAAGAAATTAATCAATCCAACCGGTAATCATTACGATTAGTAATCATTCTTTAATAGGTCTGGAAAAAACCCACCTGCGGCGATAGATAATGTATCCCAAGCAATTTGCACTTGAACTCAAGATTTCCGAAGTTATAAGTGGCATTTACAGCGATCGTTCTGAATGGAGTTATTATTTTCATTTTTGAACTACCTGGGACGTATGCTCCATCCGGTTTCGGCGCTCTACCATCTTCAGTATTTTTCTTCTGTAAATTTAGGGTTTATCTCCTGCTCTTGTGTAGTTGGTTTCTTCCCTTTGGGTATGATTTTTTTTTTTTTTTGTTTCAGATTTATTATTGTCACTTCGTTCCAGAATCGTTTGTTGATTCTGCAAAAACCCATAGAAACCATTCCATATACATATAACCGAATGCATTGCTGTTTCACTCCACATCTATTCCGTCCCTATCCGAATCTCAGAAGCCAACTCAATCATTTCATTGTTATTTTTTCATCGGATAAGCATAAAAGCATAGATTTTTCAAATGACTAAAAATATATTTTCCTGAAAAAGTAGTAATTATAGACGCCCTTGTAGGGTCTTCATTAAAATTTCTCGCATATTAAAATCACATTTAATTTATGTTGTCCGACTAGATAAACATTTGTACATGAAAGTCCACTGCCCGCTGTACACATACTCCCATAACTGTATTCCAAAAAGTTCATGTTTTATCAGCGCATCACAATCAAAACCTTACAAATCCCAACTAGTTGAGTATGAGTGTGTGTAAAAAAACCCGACAGCCCACATTTGGTATGCCAAACTTCAACAGCCAATTAGGCGAAAATTCCTAATTAACCGTAAATACCAAGTTCGCAAGGATGTGCACACAGGAAGGCGGGTGGCTTACAAACAAACAAAGTATTTCATCAATGACACTTTTAGAGCTTCATTAAAAGTCCACAGCCGAAACAACAACCTTAACTAGTTGGATGCGATGCTGAAGGTATGTAAGCGACGTGCAATGCTCTGTTGAAGTGGCCGTGCGAATAAAAGTGCTTCGGGGGCAGTCATAACCTTATTTGGTTGAGTTAAGCGTTCGAAGTGCAATCGCTGTGCGAGCCGCAAAGTTCGTAGAACGTGTTGCAGTAGTGGACGGTTTAGTGATATATTGTGTGTAAATAACAATGTTTTCATGAATGTACTTACATATATCAAACTGTGCTGAGACAAATGGGATAAAGAGTTTCGAGAATTGATTCGAAGGTCGACACTGTCAAATACTTGCATTGGGTACCTTTATGAAAAGCTAAAAACAACAAAGGAATATTTGGTCTAGAAACTTACCAACCTTAAACCACTGTGCAACTCTTTCGCTTGAAGTCACTTAAATATGCAAGCTTAACGAGCAATCGATCAGTGAGTAACAAGCACAACGAGATGGAACTTCAAATGTGACAACAATAAAGAAAGAGGAGCAATAAACCAAAATAAAATATCCAATCAGTGCGGAAAGCATAAACATAAAAGGAGTTAGAAAAGGAAGTAAAAATAGAAAAGAAGCATTTTAACTTGAATGCAAAAGAATGCGCTAACGAGGCCAATAGGCAAAGTCAAGGAATTAACGACTGGCGGGAGATGACAACGAACGAAAGTGTAGAGTGGACGAAAAGTTGGAATACGATAGAGAATGAAAGTATCGATATTGAAATCGATTTGAAGAATATTGTTAGGGAAATTAAATATATTGAAATTCGGTACTTAAAATATAGATAACACTTTTGCAAGGTATTATTACTGAAATCTTAAATACAATAAAAACAAATAAAATATAATTAAATAAAACAAAATAAAATAAAATAAAATAAAATACAATATAATAAAATGAAATAAAATAAAAATAAAATAAAATAAAATACAACATAATAAAATGAAATAAAATAAAATAAAATAAAATAAATTAAAATAAAATAAAATAAAATAAAATACAACATAATAAAATGAAATAAAATAAAATAAAATAAATTAAAATAAAATAAAATAAAATAAAATAAAATAAAATAAAATACAATAAAATAAAATAAAATAAAATAAAATAAAATAAAATAAAACAAAATAAAATAAAATAAAATAAAATAAAATAAAATAAAATAAAATAAAATACAATAAAATAAAATAAAATAAAATACAATAAAATAAAATAAAATAAAATAAAATAAAATAAAATAAAATAAAATAAAATAAAATAAAATAAAATAAAATAAAATAAAATAAAATAAAATAAAATAAAATAAAATAAAATAAAATACAATAAAATAAAATAAAATAAAATAAAACAAAATAAAATAAAATAAAATAAAATAAAATAAAATAAAATAAAATAAAATAAAATAAAATAAAATACAATAAAATAAAATAAAATAAAATAAAATAAAATAAAATAAAATAAAATACAATAAAATAAAATAAAATAAAATACAATAAAATAAAATAAAATAAAATAAAATAAAATAAAATAAAATACAATAAAATAAAATAAAATAAAATAAAATAAACAAAATAAAATAAAATAAAATAAAATAAAATACAATAAAATAAAATAAAATAAAATAAAATAAAATAAAACAAAATAAAATAAAATACAATAAAATAAAACAAAGTAATACCAGAAACAACAAATGTCGATATCAAATAGCAAAACCATCGATATCACAGTTATCGAAGTTCGTGTCTCTAGTTAAAAAACAACAACATGCCAGACTGAAAAAGAGGGCCAGCTAAGTGTAAAGAAAAAATAGTATAAAACTTAAATAAATAGAACAGAGCCTACGCCAATAAAATTATGAAGAAAAGCAATAAAACCAGCGGAATAGAATCCACAATATAAAATTAAGTAAAAAAGATAACAAAGCTTGGATTCAAAGGCAAAGAAAAAAGACCATCGAGACAGCAGACTTTTGCAACTTCTACCACTGAAAGTTAAATATTTGCTTAGTTTTTTTGTTTTCATGGCGCTCACGACTCTTGCGGAAAGCCATCTCAAATGACCGCTTGATGAGTAGAAAAGTGAAAAATCCGAAGCGTTTGGCGTATAACAGCAAACTTTCCATGCGACCGCCCTGGCAGAGCTGAGACAAATCGTACATAGAAACACAGCACCAGCGCAGACACTGGAGTGGGCATTAAAAATGCAAGTTCCAACAAATATTTTACTTTTCATTTTCTTTTCTTGTATGCTGTTTTAGTTAGCCGGCGATTTCTTCCTTAAAAAAAAATTGTGCACGATTAATTGGCAAAAAATACCAAATATGGTGTGCAAACAAATCGCTGTTGGCAAAGAGCAACTAATGAGGCAAAACAACTAAAACAAAGCAAACAAATAAGCTGAACGAGACGTGCCACGAGGAAGAAGCGGCTACATGGCGGCGTGTGCGTCTCATCAGCCCGATATTGATTTGATTCTGGTAAAGGCGATATCAGCTTGAAAGGGAAGGCGTATTGTTGTCGCCACCAGACATTGCATGACATTGACAACTGGCTAAAGAGCCACTCTTGGCTGGTTGGTGTGGGAGCCTCTTGTAGTTCTAGCTACTTTAATATGTATGTACATACATATATAATTGACGAGGGTGGGCAGATAAATTTAAAAACAAATTGCCAAATTTCCGGGCTTCCCAATGGAATCAAGGTCAATTACTTTATCAGAAGCCCGCTTGCCATCGAATTATAAGGGACCTTTTCCTCTGGAATGGTTATGGCCGTGATTTCCGAAATGCTGCTTTCGCTCAAGTCTCAGTATTGGGAAGATCACTTTTTCGAGCAAGTCTGAGTACATTTAGTCCTTGAGCCATTTTATAGAACGTAGACAAAACCGTTACAGTAGCCGTAGCAGTGACCATAACAGTAACCATGACCATATAAAAACCGTAACCGTAAAAGCATCTAACTGTAACCATAACCGCACCAAATTATAATCGTAACAAAGTCAGAACAATCACAATAACTATAAAACTAAACTCATACCGTAACAGGATCATAACCACAACCGTAAAGTCGTAACCATAACCGTAACTATAAAATCGTAACCATCACCGTAACCGTAAAATCTTAACCATAACTGCAGTCGTGGAAATTATCATATACATTATAAAACAATCACCACTACAGAGCATTCAATATTTCTCTAAATTGATGACGGGTTTTATCCTTGCTCGCAAAAGCTGGACAAATATGTATGAAGTCACCTTAGAAATCCTTTTTAGCGATCACAATCAAAAGCAGGTTAAAGAACAGCCCTAATTTCTTACATTACGCTAGACTGTAGCTCTTTTCACTCCGTTACAAGAACGCTGGAAATGCTCTTTCGGTGTGACTCTCATTTGCGCTTGATAATCCCATGGCGAGCCAATTTCATTGACTAGAATCGTTTCCAAGGGATTGCTTTTTTTATTTAAGGATCAATCAGGTACTCTATCACGTTTATGAAGAACGATGACGAACTAATTGGCCTAATCACTGGGCTTGCGACTAGAAACCTAGAATGAAGAAACCTTCGTTTACCTTCCAAGACTTGGTGGCCTAGTCTCATAAGTAAAATCTTCTATATTGGTTTGTCGGATATCTAAAAATTATGCGTCCAAGAAAAGGTGCAGGACCTCATTGATGCCCACTGGTACATGCACCCATAAATGAGACGTCGTTTAGATGGATCACCACTGCCAACTAAACTAAAACTATACTCGTACAACGAGAAGAGACCCACACAAACAACTATCGTCATCTTTGTCTATCAACTTTTGCAGCCAACGCCAACAAACGCAACGTATTTGTTTTATGATCACAATGTCGTAGCTTTTTATCAATTTGAGTTAGTTTTAGCGCAGACAAACAGCACAACAAAAGCCATGGACAGTCGCTTAGTCGCTTTTACCAAAGTCACACTAACCAGACGAGCAGCAGGAAAATCGCAATTAGTGCGTTAAAATGGTCATGTTGCTGTGGCAGACCGGTATTTGCCTGCTGTCGAGGGCTTCACCATGTTACTCTCCTCTTTTTTGTTGTTGTGATTACCTTGTCTTCACTGCTGCTTCTTTTCATATTTGGTTACTTTTGTTGGTTAGAAGAATCTAGGTTTTGGTTCTATGCAACAAAGTTGTTGTATAGTTTTTGGTGTCAGACTGCGCATGCGTACACTTACAACTTTCATTCGGTTACGTACTCAAATATTTGTTTTTGTATTGTCATGCAATTATAATCGCAAAGAGCGCATGAAAAGCGTCAGTGACGTTTTTGTGTCACAACTCAACGTCATCTTTTTTAATCGTTACATTAAAAACTGGTTGGAATTTCACTTCAAATCTATTGATATTTGCGAAACCTCGTTTGATGCAGTGCAGCTTTCACGGTTTTGGCAATTGGTTGGCAAGTCATCTTTAAGTGCTCTGAGGAAAATTAGCAGCGCGAATTTTAAGGTGTGACATTTAGGATGATGAAGTGCTTTGTCTCCAGAAAGTGGTTCAATTTGGTTTTGGTTTTTTTTTTTTTTTTTTTTGGGAATGAGAGTAGAGAAAGTGCTGCACTTTTGCAGATATGCAGGGCTTTCATCTTAAGTGGGTCGTTAAAAAATTGCACTGTATTATGCTTAAGCTGATATCTAACATTATGATTAAATTATGCTACAACCTGTAAGACATTTTGAGAAATCGCGAGTTTTCAAATAATTCTCAAAAAGAAAAAAAATTAAATTTTATTTAAAAAAAATAAATTTAAAATTACATCAATTTATATAAAATGAAAATTATGTAAACATGTGATTCGTTTTGTATCAAATCTTCGACCTCTTCAATATTTCAGAAACCAAAAAAAAATTTATTTTTTATTTTGAAATTTTATTTAAATTTTAAAAGTTTTCAAAATGGGAATAATTAAAGTTCGATATTGTATTTAAGATACAAGTTTTTTGAATTATACATACCTCTGGTGTGTATCTAACGATATCCTGAATTTTTCAGAAAGTTGTTTTTTACATTTTGGCCAAAAAAAATGTTATTTATTTTTTATTTGCTTAAATTTCTAGTCAAGTTTAATTGAATTAAACAAAAAACTACTTAAATCACTGAAAGTTAATTTTTTTAGCTAAAGTAGTTTAGATTAAAAAACAAAAATTTTTAGAAAACAAAAAAATAGAAGAAATTTTGAGTTCCCTTTTAAAAAAAAATTTTGAAGTATAGATTTTCTTTTCTTTTTATCAAAAATATGAATTTTTATTTATGTATGTATATTTGGCCAAACATTTTTTATTTTTATTTTTTTTTTGTAATTTTTTTAACTTATTAATCGACTTTAATTAGATTGAAAAAAATTACTAAAATCGCTGAAGTTTATTGTTTTAAATACAGTAGTTGTGTTGAAAAAAAGGCTTTACAAAACACGAAAAAAGTGCAACGTTGACATCGTTTTTGAAAAAAAAAATTTTTTATTAGTTTTTTTCCTTTTTTGCTTTTATCAAAAATATGAAAATGTTTTTTTAGTGAAATATTGATTTCGATTTAAAAAAATTTTTTTTACATTTTTTTTTTTTCAAAAATTTGAAATAAAAATGTGTTTTTTTTTCCTCAAACAAATTATGTAAATGTTTAGTTGGCTTTTGAAAAAATTTATTTTTTTTTAATTTTTATCTCTTTTATCAGAAACATGGACATTTTTTATTGATTTGATTTTGATAAAAAAAAATTTTTTTACATTTTTTTATGTGTTGTTTTTTTCTCAAACAAAATAAATGTTGAGCTTGCTTTTGAAAAAATGTCTATTTTTAACTTTTTTCTCTTTTATCAGAAACATGGAAATATTTTTGGTTTCTCTTTTCATTAAAAAAAAAACATTTTATTCTTTATTTTTTAATTTTTTCCTTTATAAAAAATATGAAACAAATTTTTTTTGTTGTTTTTTATGATAAATTTTTTTTTTTTAATTTTTATAACTTTCTGATCCAGTTTCATTAAATTAAACAAAGAATTATTTAAATCACACAAATATTTATTATATTTCCAAGCATTATTCAAGCCTAAATGTTTGCACATAAATTTCCAAACAATCTTAGTAAGCAAGGAGGTCAGTTCAATAAACAATAAAAAATGCTTAACCAGCCCCCAATTAACGGTATTAAATCAAACATTTTATGGATAATCATGTTTTTCAGCTTTTAATTAGATATGCTCAAAGCTTAAATACTGTATTTTGTATATGTGTATGTATGCGTGATGCACATACAAACATATGTACATACATTTCTGCATATACATAATTACATACATATGTATGTATGTATGTAGTTACAACAACTCAACCCACGCTTATCAATCGCATACCACAGTTATTTCAAACATTGCAATTTACTCGTATGTACATTCGCCAATCAAATCGTTAAACGAATGTTGTGATCACACTGCCTGCAACAACAATAAATATTTGTTAAGCTATATTTACTAACTGTGTTTAAAATTTTAGCTTCATACGAAATGTGTTGGCTTGCAGGTGTTTATTGAGTTATTAAACAATCGTTTGTCCTTTTTTTGTTGTTGTTGTTTTTTGGTTTATCTCGCCACAAATTTTGGTGTCAGCTTAACGGTGATTGCGTTTTATGCGCCAGTTTTCCTCAAATCATTGGCTATGCTAGCTGCTGTCGTTGTAAGCGCTCTGTTTCATTCAGTGGCGAATGTAGGTTTTTGGGAGGGGGGAGTTGGTTTAAATTTTTTTTTAAATCAAAAATGTGCTCGAACTCTTATCTACAGTTCCTGAATAATATGACTTTTTGTCATGTCGAAAGGTTGGTTTGTACCCGAACTCCGTCCTTCTGTGGATACGCCCCTGGTCCCATTGCATATTCAATGATTAGTTTAACAACATCGTAATTGTTGCTTTTGTGTGGGTAAACAATTTTTTTTTTCTGTGTTAATTACTGCATTGTAACTCTCACTTTGATCCATTTGCTATGAAACAAATTTTTAATCAACATTATTTACACTTTGAAAGTGTTGATTTTAGTGGAGTTCGCACTGAAGATCGCGATCGCCAAACTGCCATTCTAATCTTGGTTATTTGCGTAGTTGGTTTGGATCGTTTATTTATTATTATTATTTTTTTTTTGCTTTCGAGCTTGGGGCACGAGTGTTAAAATGCGGAGAGCGCTGCTGGTGAAATTTGTTACCGGTGAATATTTCTTCTTAAAAATTCCTCTTAATATTATTCTGATTGTGCTTCTATTTATAGTTCGCTTCCACATTCCAGCTGGATTACGTAGCGGAAGCTAGTGAGCAAATCGAATTGGAAGCTTTCATACAAAATCCAAAACAACTTCGCTGAAACAGACTCTCCAGGCGCACGATATAGTCCACAAAGGAAAAATTAACTTCTTCACCTTTGTCTCCAACCAAACAGAACAGCGTCTGGCACTCAGTCTGTTTCCTAGCTGTCAGCTAAAACCAAGGAATTGGTGAGACTGGGATTTTGTTAAAGCTAGGGCTGAGTTTCAGGCACTAAATAATCTCATGAGTAACTCGAAAGAGGGTGTGGTGATTTTCAAAAGACCCAATTGTCTATATCGCGATTCACTTTATAAATTCAAACAGAAAAAATTCAGAAACACAACTTTTCGGAAAATTTGTTTCAGAAGTCATTTTTCAGAAACCAAAAGTCAGAAGCAAAAATTTAGAAACACCTTTACGGTCATGCATTAACCCACTCGTTATCTACATTTTCATTTTTATAACGATATTATGAACGATTTTTTGGTTAGATTTGAACGGGTTGTGCTACGCTTAATTGGTAAATATTTAAAATTATAACCCATGAGCGGCCATACGTTAACCCATTGACGACCTCAATTTTCTTTTAACTCTGAAATCAAATTTTTCACATCAAAATAGTTGGACATAGACTTAAGTTGTTGATTTTAAGCGTGTTAACCCTTTAAACGCCATGCATTAACCCATTGCTGACCTAAATTTTTATTTTTATAATTTCTAAATTGTCTTTTATATAAAAAAATAAATTGCTCTACACTTCAATAGTAAATACTTGAAGTTTTAAATGCATGCATCACTATTTTATTAATAACGAAATAAAATGATTCACCTCAGAGTAGCATTTCATTATTTTATAAATTCTAAAAAAATTTTTATGTTAGAACTATTACTGCACACTTAAAAATTAAATGTTTACATTGTTAACCCATATTTGGGTCATGTATTAACCCATTAAACGCTTTTTTTTTTTTTTTTTTTTTTAATTTCGAAATAAATTTTTTTTCCGGTATGTTTGCCTTATACCACAAGTAATTATGCATTAACACTTTGGTGACCAATATGTGTTTCTGAATGTATGTATGTATGTAAGGTTTTTTGAGTTCATGAACAACACAATTTCGGGACTAATCCCGAATGGCAGCCACATTTTTGGCAGTGTTGCAAAAGCTTTCATGCTTTCAATAGAAATATTTTATTCATCAGAAAGTAATTTTTTATACGAACTTTTAATCAAGAATTTGCTTGCAATAAACAACAACAGCTGTGCAGCAGGCGGCGGCATAATTACATAGATATCTCGTCTTCGTCATTCAACATATTGCACCGCTCAATTACCCAGTTTCAAAAGCTCTCACTTCCTTAATTCAAGAGAAGAGAGAATGCTTGCTTATCAGGGCTATGTAAATTTCAATCTCAGTTGTGAAGAGATTTTCATATCACAAATGTTGATCGCAAAGCAATAAAAATGCAAACAACTGACAACTGTCATATTTACATGCAAATCGCATCAGCACATTGCAATAACAACAAAATTAACAACAACAGCGATAAATGTAAGTAAAACAAAAGCAAACGACAACCAACTATTGTGAACAAAACAAAAATGTCAAATAAACAACAACAAAGTAAAGGAATGGCTGCCAACAGCATCCAAACAATTTTAATAAGCTGAAGTGGGAGAAGAGAAAAATGCAACAACAAAAAATCCCAAACAAGTGCTACAACACGATTTTTGTATTTATTGACAGAATATCACGTCAACATTAGCTGCATGCCGCTTGGACATTGATGAAGCCAACTACGAGTAATGGCTGCGGCAGGTGGGTGGGGTGAACTAAGCGAACGTTGGCGCATGAGCTGACGCTGATTTCCATATAAATTGCAGCGTGACAGTAAAAGCGACAACAAAAATGCGCATAACACCGATTGAAGTCGTATGTGAGTATGTGTGTGTGTTGGCGAGTATATTTTTGTGAGCTGATTGTGGCTAAGTAAACGGTAAAGTGAATAAAGTAATCTGCACAGCAACAACAACAAAAATTTCAAAAAAAAAAAAAAAACGACCACAATAAGCTTTGGCAGCGCTTGTCTGTGTCAACGCCAAAGAATGTTAATTTAAATATCAATAGATGACAGAAATACAGAGAAACAGATGAACGGACGGACAAACTCACATACACACACACACAATAGGTAGTGTGGTAGTGTTGGTAAAGTGACTTTGGCGAAAAGTTATAAAAAAGCTCATGACATAAAACACATTAATAACAACAAAATACGCTAGAATGCGGCACTGGCAGCGTACAGTGGCGTGCAAAATAAAAGCAACGCTAAATAAATTAGGTTAAACTGAGCATTTTTTGAGCAATCCAAATGCCATTCCAAAAATATTATATTCAAATTTCGATTTAATCTATGTTTGGAGAACCTCGGCCCCAAATCATTCAAGTAATAAAAATTACTTCGAGTTTATGAATATTTCTTACTACTACTTTATTGCACAGCACTGTTTGTTTTTCATGTATTACGCTGTCAACAGCACTCAGTGTTGTTCAATGGATTTAAGTCGCTTTAGTCCGTTGCTTGACAGGTTGCAACATAGCGATACAATGGGGTATACGCGTACAACAACAAATGCACAAAAAGAGCGCCAGAGTTGCAGTTTTCATTGAAAAAAAATATCCAAAATCCAACCAAAAAAAAAGTCAAACAAGAAAATTACGCTTTTAAACGCCGGCAATAATTGTTGCTCGCTGACAGTAATTGACAGTTACGAACAAAAAGTGAGCTGCAACAACAACAACAACAACCTAAACACTTAATGACAGCCGAGAAAAGTGTGACGAAAAATAGTCGAACACGAAAATATTTCGCTGATCAAGAAGAAAACCTTGTAACAACTACTACTCAAACACCCGCATTCGTGTTAAGTATGGAGCCCAAAAGCTGAATTATGGTATATAAAGGCGTGGCACACTTTAAGTGGTTTTGCGGCTTAAATGATTGGCGCTTGACCAAACCAGTGACTGACTGAGTGAAAAGGAAATGGTTATGAAGAAGTGGAGGTTGGTTTAAAAGAAATGTCTCTATGGTGAGAAAGTCTGTGCGAAGTGGAGGTCGCTTCGAAGTTGAGATCTCTATGACGTTTAGGTCTCTAGGAAGTTGATGTCTATGTATATAAACTGGATTTGTGTAGTATGAGGTCTCTATTAAGTTGGGGTGTCTATGAGGTGGATGTGTCTAGTAAGTTGAGGTCTCTATGAAATTAAGGGCTCTATGAAGTGGAGTTCTATAATCGGGGGGTCTCTTTATAATTAAAGTACCTATGTAGTGGTGATCTCTTTAATATTGTATGAAGTAGACTCTTTTATGAAATTGAAGTCTCTATAAATTTAAGGTTACTTCGAACTGGAGATCTCTAAGACGTGTACGTCTGTATGAAATAGAAGTGTGTTTTTAAGTGGATAACTCTATGAGGTGGGGTTTTATATGAAGTGAGGAGCTATATGATGCCGAGACCTGTATGACGTCAAGGTTTCTTTAAAGTGGATATGTCTCTGAAATTAAGTGGATACATCTATGGAGACAAATTGTAGTTCTTCAGAAGTGACCAGCTCGGATGTAATGGATACCTCAAATAGGTATCTACGATGGCGAGGCTTATTCGTTGGTGTGGGTGATAAGATACTTTTTTGTAATGCTTGGCTCTATCAGATCGAGGTTAATGTGTTCGCGAGGAGTATATGATGGGGGCTTCCGAGAAGTCAACTCTTGAAATTAGATCGCAATGATGTAAAAAATATTTAACAAACAGCCACATTTAGTTAATTTTCTCTTAACTGAATTTCGATAAACACTCTTTTACATACCCACTTCACCCTTTTATTTTATACCCACTACAAATTATATGCAATTATCGTTGGTTAGATATCACATCACAATCACTTAAGCAAGTAAGTGCCAACAAATGTGTAATAAATATAAATTATTGCTGCACTTTTATTAGTTAATTGTATATATGCTTCTTCACTTTTTTATCGCTTTAATAATATTAAGTGTCTTTCGGTCAATTGGTCAATTGTTTATGACGTAACAACAATAACAAACAACACTTTCGAGACGCTATTAAATCATATGGTGGTGATGGTTGTTCTAACACAATTGAGTTTTAATTGCTTTGGAAGTGCTCATCACATACATACATACAAACATGGGGAAAAAGTTCTTTTACATATTTACAGGCAAGCTTTATGGTACTAAACACACACATTTTTATGTTGGCAAATTTTATGTCATGCGTTTTAAAATTATTCTTGAATTTTATTAAGAAACTTGAAAGAGTTTAGCCATAAAAAAAATTGTTTAAGGGTTTTATCTCCATAAAATTATTACAAGCCTGTTGATATCATTGCCATTGGAAGTTAGGCACGAAAGTGTCATCAACACTAGAGTTATTTGCAGATTCCTTTATGGTACTTAAACGTAGACACATATTAGATTCCTCTATAAAGCTCAATACTAACATTAAATTAGTTGGAATCCCTTAGAAGTCCATAGATGTGACGTGATGCTATGTGATAAACGTTGGTGTGATGTGATTTATTCAATGGAATGCAATTGAAACTAACGGATTGTGATGTATCAGCTTCATTTAAATTAATGGAAGTTGGTTTGGACAGCACTTGTACTGATATCAAGTGATTTACCTCGTTTGGTATCACATGATGAAAGTGATGTCACATGATGAAAGTGATGTCATATGATGATAGTGATGTCATATAAATTCTTCACAAATTTAATCACACCTAAATACATGATATCGTATCACATAAGTGACAGACCATGTTCTGTGATATGATATACATATGTAATTAGCGCATAATAAGAACAATCCTTAAAGTGATTTAGTATCATGCGATGGAATATCAGCTAAGGCTGTTACATGAAATATAAATAATGTCATACCATGTATGTGGCTTGATTAAAATCACTAGCAGTAATAAGCTGTGGTACGATGTGATGTGATGTGATTTCATGTGGATTGCACTGCGGAGATGCTACTAAATTGAACTTTAAGAGAAGCTTTGAACAGACAAATGCCATAAGGGCTTAAAAGCACAAGAAGGGGCATAAATAATTCTTTAAAAACGAGCGCACACTTTGTTGCTGCTTTTGATATTCTGATAGGTTTTAACCGACTTAGGTCAATTCGGAATTTATAGAAAGCGAACTTGTCTTTAGACGTCCAACAACAAGGAATATTTGTGATGAACTTTTAAAGAGCAGCAGACGTAATCTCACACTAACCTAGTTGCGGGTCAAGAAATTTAACCCATTAACAACCGCTCAGCAACTAATTGATTACTTTGCTGTCACCGCAGTTCAAATATGTAAATACTTTCAAGAATGTGATAAATGTGTGTGCTGAGGGGGGGGGATCAAAACGTTTGTCAGACATCTGCATTTCCATAGAACCACACACAAATCATTCAAATGCTTTTCTTTCACGCATTTCCACACATATCACATTTCCCCATTTTGTACACTCTCTCTCTCTCTCCCATAAGCATTTAACACAGCTGCTTGTTAATGACAAAACAACACTTCTTTCACCGCGCCACCCTGCACATTTTTGTCTCTAATAACAAATCGCCCATTACGAGTTAACGCCCCCGCAGTGCGAAATATTTTCATATGTTTTTGTATTCAAATAGTTGATTGTTGTTGTTGCCACTCAGCGCCCGCATTTGCAAATTGTTACCAAGTCTAAACAACAAAAGCCACAACTGCAAAAGACATCAACCGCATAAATGTAGAACCGCAACAAAATTGTGCCACACGTAAATGAAAGAAATTCGTTTCAAGTATAAAACAACAACAAAAATCATACAACAAAAAAGATGAATTTTGATATAAAAGTGCCTACTGTGCACACCGTATAGCCCACATAGCGCAATAGACACAGCGTTACATGCATTAATCTAAATATTTCTCTCAGTGTGCAGGCATTTCAGGGACGCGTGAACGTGCGATATTGGTGACAATATGGCTTCCTGGTGTGATAGCACAGCATGTGATGTCGCCACAATGAAATGCGTTGCATACCAACAAACATAAGAGTGCTCATATGGTCCATATGTCAAGGTACATATGCGCTTAATTAGTGGTGTTGCGGAGCTTCGATGAGGAGTGCGAACTACCGGAATATTCGATTAATCTAGATTTATGATTCCGCTCAAGGTAGAGACTATTTTAAATAGGAGTCAATCAGTAGAAAGAGCCCCTTCCAAACGGTAACAAAGTGCCTTTCGACTTTTGACAGTTCGAATGGAAAATCGGTTCATAAATCGGCCTTGTAAAGGGAAACTTTGTCCTTGAAATACTCTACTGATTTAAGAAAATATTTAAATTACTATATTTGTATTGTTTATTTAAATCGATATCCTCTTTACATTTTAATAGATAGTGAACAGGCGGCAAAGCTGTTATTATTTGAAAAAAAAAAACTGCAACAGATGGCAACCTTGTTAAAATCTACACTGTGGCAATGCTTACATATGGGTGTTTCCATGCAGCCGTATGCGACATTCGTACACTTTTGGAGTAATATAAATCTCACATAAAACGAGTTTTCGGGAAAATAAAAATACAGTTATGTTGCAATTAAAAAGAAGTATGTTTGGAAAAAAATTGGTCGCCCTGAAAGCTTTGGTGTCTAAATCCGTTCAAAATGAGGTGATAACTTACGCGACAAAAACGGAAGTGCTTATATTGTGCACATACATATATGCGAAAGTCTGCGAATCAAGCCAGTTCTTAATTTCTTTGAATATTCGTAACCTAAGCTAAATAATGCACCTTTACAATCCTCTCATATTTAAAGAGAAATCGTCTCTTTATATTATTATTTAAAAAAAAAACTAAATAACGTACGTGACATAACGTACGCGACAATTTTTCTAGTATATTAATAATAAAATGCAGGGACGTAACTGTTATAAGAAATATGATAAAAAGGTCCCATTTAACCATTAATACTGATGTATTCAAATATTGGTTATAATTAACCATTACCGTAAGACATATTTTATATTGGTCAATATAACCATTATAAATGAGAGAAAGATTTTTTGGTTAACAATAACCATTATTGTAAGTAACATAATTTTTTTGGTTATCGGTAGCAAAAAAATTCAAACAATATAAAACAACTTGAGTTGCTGGAGTGGCATGACCAATGTCTGCAAGTTCCTCGAGGAAAAATTTACCACTATTCAGCAAAAATAGTTTGCTGTCGAGTGGGTCACCGATAACCAAAAAATTTATTACTTGCGATAAGGGTTATTCGTAACCAAAAAAATAAATCTCTCATTTATATTGGTTACGATGACTAAAATAAAATAAATCTGGTGATAATGTGAATTCTGAAAGAAAAAAATAACAATTATTTTCGGTTCCTGATAAAATGTTTTTTGTTTGAAATTTACACTTTAATTAGGAAACAAAATAAAAATGTATTCTTATTATAAAAACTATATGATAATGAAAATAAAATCGAATTCATAACATATTTATGTATTTGTTGATATACATTCTTTATATATTTACATAAACTCTAATATTTTCTCGTAAGGAGTATGCCGTTCGAGCAGTATTTATATGTATGTTGACTGTCGACGAATATATCGATATATTCACAAGCGTATTTATAAAATGAAAAAGCATCTGGTAAAATTATATTATTAGCTTTTACTATTTGCCACACCTTTCTCTTTATAACAACACCTATTCCATCCACAGCGCCTTTGCCATGCGAGGTGGCAAAGAAATTCCATCCAAAATATTTGCAGCTAAATTTATTTACAAAATAAGGGATGCTTGTTAAAATAAACTTATTTTTAAACTGCACCTATGTATTCAGGATAATGGTATTGAAAAAATTGCTTTTAACGTCGATTTTAATGTATTACAATAAAATATTCATACTTAAAATAACGTATGCGACAAACTTTAAAGGGTAATACAATTTTTATTACTTCGATTCAAAAGAAAATTTCAGCGAATATATTTAACTAGAAGATCTCTTGATTTGGAGTTGTAATCTCTATTACTTGCGACTGTCAATACACAAATGATATAGACAAATAATGTTTTTGCATAACGTACGCGACAAAGGTATACTATCAAAAGTAAATTAAAAAAATACCGTTATTCGAGTTCAAACTTCTCTTTTTCTCATTTTTGTAAGTAGTTGGCATTGTTAATTTAATTTTAAAATGTATTTGCACTACTTCAAATCTCTTAATTTAAGTAATTCGGAAGAGAAAATAGTTGATTCAATTTGCGAAAACTGAGTTGAAGAAAATCTCAGTTTTACTCTTCCGTTTATGAGTTTTAAGATACCAACAAGCTGTAAATACTTCCATTTTATAAAAATTCAATTCCTTTTCCCTTAATAATTCGTCTTAAAACCCATTTTCTGGTCATATAATTTTTTCAGTCGTGGTTGACCTTCTCATGGAAACACCCATATATAAAATTAATGTAAAGAATATTACTTATACACAAAGTATTTTCAAATGCACCAAGTCGTTTTGAGATAAAAGTGAATATACAAAAAAAAGGTATATACCTAATAGGATTAGCTGGTAACGCTGGCTAGAAATATTTTTGATTAAAAAAAGGCATAGAGTAGCTTACTCTCTATATTCATACTCGCATTCCATCTCATTGCATCTTTTTGTTAGTTTTAAATAGGCGACAATCGCCATAAAATAATTTTAATGGGCAACACTTTGGATAGTTTTTGGGCACTAAATAAAATTTCTTAGAAATATGTCAAGTCGTTTTATTTAATATCCCATATGCAAAATAGTATATACTCGGCCTAGAAATATCATTTTTGAAATACCACATAAAATTTCTCTCGCTTGCTACTCATATAAGCATATATGTACATAGATATATGTATATTTTTTGGAAATAAGTGGTAACCTTGTTAAAATATCTCAAGCGTTAAAGCTTAAGTACAAGAACTTGCAGTTTAAAATATCACCTATTTGCAAAAGTTAATCGAACTGGAACAAGTAATTTTAGAAATAACATCACACATAATACACAGCGGAATAAATATGTATAAAAATATTAGGTGGCAACACTAAAGAAAATTTCATAGAAATATACCAAATATTTTTAGTTATAATATCGGATATACAAAACAATATACTCGTACATATATATCTACTACACAGAAATATTATTTTTTTTAAATACGACATAGAAATATCTTTTTCTTGGTATCAATATTTTTTTTTGCAAAGAGATGGCAACCTTGTTAAAATATCGTGAATGACAATGCTAAAGTAGAAGAATTTTAAATGTTACTATTAGCTCTATTAAAAATTCCAGGAAATGGGTCAAGTAATTTTAAAATAATATTGCATATCTAATATTTATTAGGTGGCAACACTTGTACAATATTATATGTATGTACTTCACACTCATTCTGGTAAGACGCTTCTAATTTTTTTTATAGAAACCCCAAGAGTTTGAAAGCAACCCAAATGACAATATCTAACCAAATGGTAGGTGTCCCTAGAACAAATATACGATCAAGTGGCAACCCTCTACACATTATTCACAAAGGACTTAATTTTTATTTTGATTTCAGGTAGAAAGTTTTGAAATGCACCACACCATCTACTTTAAAATGTATGTATATTTCGCAGCCGATAAGTAAATTTTTAAAATCCGATTCCGTTAAACGGCCTTCCATAGCAACCCTGGTGTATATGCCACTGCAAAATTTTGTTCTTATGTGACTCAGTGACTGATAAAAGAAAACAAAAATCGTTAAATGCAACGCATAAAAGTGCACATGGAGTCAACAATATGTGGGTGCATGCACATACCACACATTCATACATATTATTTAAATATATTTTATTTATATTTTTGCCCTAAAATATCACCATTCAGCGGCTTATCGGCTTTTTCCAGCAAAATGTGTCGTTCGTTCAAAGTTTGCTGGTATTTCGTGTACTCCGCTGGGCTACAACGTCTTGCCAGGCAATCAGGAGCTCTGCTGTATGTAGAGACACTGTCAAACTCTCGGTACGCCTAATCATTTAGCTGGTCTGCCTATTGTAGGACAAAAATCCGCATGGTTGCTTTTGTTGAAATGTGCATGTATGTATGTGTGTGTGTGTGTGTGTACCTATTATGAATTATGCATTAAATAAAAAAAAATATGTGGGCGTTTGCTTTATTGTTGCAGCATACCACCAATGGATTTTTGCACTTATCGCCAATTTTTTTTTTTTTTGTTTTTGTTTTCAGCTTCCATGGCATTTTTGTTTTTTTTTTTTTACTCGTATGTCAATTCGTGAAATTAAATGCGCGTCAAAGCTTATCAACTTCTAGCGAATATTCATCATGGCTTTACTTGCGAGAGTCTAATTTAGGGCTTTAGTTATCCCAAGATGTGTTAGGCTAATTTTGGTCGTTTTGGTGCTCAAGTCCTTAACTCTGTGAACTTCCTAGAATACCTAGCAAAGATTTCATATAAAGAAATAGTTCACTGGTCATGCGGTGACTCAGAGTTGACACAACTAGTACTCTACCTAATTAACTCCAAAGCATAGCCCAAAGCTCTCTGAAACTGTTGGACGTGAACCTGTACAAAAGCTCGATTTGGAAAGAAATCCCTGCACACGGACTAAAAAGAGTCTTATACCAAAGCGATAAAAATCCACTTTTCCAGCGTATCGTATACATATATCATACATTTCAACTTGACATCCAAGCCGGTGAGCTTGAGAACTTCAGGCAACCGGGTGCAATATATTGACCGTGCAGTTAATTAGGATTAGGATCTTTTCATGAGCCCGCTTCACTTCTAATTTTCTCAGCTGGTAATTTTGGGTTTAAGACCTTTTCGAATTTTCTCCGAAGATTTGAAGTGGGCAGTCCTTTATCGGATATGGATGGACTACTCAAAGCCCATAGCGCGTGGAGGTAAGACGGAGGGTACTTTGTTTAGTGGAAGGATATTCGAAAATATGGTTCTCGAGGCACTTTCAAATTTCTCGCACAATATCCATTGGGTGGGTATATCTCTTCTTCTTCTCATACTTTCAAACATCGTACCGAAATTATATTACCATTTCATGGACCTGAAAGGTATAAAAGTTAAAATAAAAACTTTAAAAATTTAAGAAATTCCTAGTTTGTTTGTCGTTTCCGCTTTTTACCTACAATGTTCTCCCTCCTCCTCATCTTCTTTATTTAGCTGATAACCTCAATTGTGACTTCAGCTTCCGCAGCTGCACTTTTCTCAGCTACTCAAGCTGCTGCCACAGCATCTATTCAAAATGCTCACTTGATATTGACACTGAACGTTTCGAGGTTGCTTCACTCTGTTGTAAGCTCCAGCAGCCGCTCTGTTGGCCTCTCATCTACAACAAAAAGCCTATTGGAGGCGTTGATGCCCTCCAATGATAGCCGCCCGCTGGCTCACGAATTGGCGGCAAAAACGCTCTACCATGCATGCAAATCAATGTTGGAAAGCATTTAGCATGCAATCTAGCGTGGCTTTGTTAGTTTGTCTTTTGGCTTTTGGATGCATGCTGCTGAGCTTAAAGTGGCACAAAAAGCACACAAGTGGGCCGTTATATTTGGCTAACCTAAGCTATTGTCGACGAACTCCACAAAGTCGAAACTAATGTAAAAGAGCGCGCAATCGCATCTCCCATTGTGCCGACGCGTCACACAATGTTTGGTACATCGTCCGCCTTTTGCTTTGTTTATTTATTTGTCTAACTTCTTAACTACTAAAGTGTGTTGTTGTTGTTGTTGTTTTATGCTGCAACACAAGCTTACCTTTTTGTCTACCTTCTCGACATCTTGTCCAATTATAGTGGCAGCTAGCAAACTTTTCGACGAGCGGCAAGCGCATGCGCAAACGCGCCTAGTCTGACAGTCGAAAATGGAAATCTTTATTTATTTGCGCATGCGCTCTAAAGCAAATGCAAATATTTGTCTACAAACTGCGCCATCAATAAATATTTTAACAATTTTTATTTTTTATATTTTTATGGTTTTTTTTTGCATTTTTTTTATTTGCTATACCTCAACTTTATTAAGCTTTTGACGGGGCGCGCGGCAATTTTGCCTTTGCCACATTGTGTCTTAGCCATTTTTGGGCACTAGCGATGCCACCGCTTTGATAGTGTGAAAATTGACAGTAGTGGAGTTTATAATTTTTATTTTAAAATCTTTCTTTTGTTGTTGTAGAAAACATACTTTTGATGCAGATGCAGATTGCATTGTTTTTATAAGATTTTACATAAAAGGAGTTCATTAAATGTGCATTGAATTTGCAATCGCTTGTAGGCAGCTTGATTAGCAAGCAAGAAATATGGAAACGAGACAAAGTGTGTGAAACGCGTCGGCAGCTGTGGACAGGAAGTGACGTTGCAATTGACGATTTCGATTTTTTTTTTGTTTTTGTGATGCGAGAGATGAAATCTTTATGGGAATATTTTAATTGATTTTTTTATGATAATTGCGACGAGTGACGAATATAAAATTTTGTTGTGGTATTCGAAATTTTTGATTTAAGGAAAGCGCATTTCAAAAGCTTATAAAGGTGGCCTGCAAACATATGCATATGTATGTACATATCTCAATACAAACTATAAAAAATAATTGAAAAAATTGTCTGTTATTTTTGATTAAAAATAATCAAGTGATTAAAATTAATCAAGCAATTAAAATTAATTAAATAATTATACAAATAAATTTAATTATGTGATTATTTTAAATAATTTAATTAATTGCTGTGCAAGTGTAAAAAATACAGGAAATAGATAAATTTAATAAAAAATAATCATTTAATTACTTTAATCATATAATTAAAAATAATAGAAATTAGTCATTTAATTCTGTAATCATATTCATCATATAATTAAAAATAATCAAAAAAAAAAGGTGGCATTAATCCAATAACCATATTAAAAGCCTATTGAGCACTAAAAATAATAAAATAAGTCATTTAATTACATTAATCACGCTAGTCATATAATTAAAATTAATCAAAAATATTCGTTGAATTACTTTAATCATATTAATCACATAATTAGAAATAATCAAAATGAGTTGACATTAATCAAATAATCAAAAATATTTATTTAATTACGTTAATCATATTCATCATATAATTAACAATAATCAAAATTAGTTTACATTAAACGAATAATCATTACAAAAGTGCAATCAATAGACATGAAAAATAATCAAACACTTTTATATAAATCATACAAAACTAGTTAAAATTAATTAATATTTTTTTAAAATAATTAAATATTAATCATTAAAATGGCAATTAATCATGTAACATATTTCATAATCATTTAAATTTGTAATCATTAAAAAATCTTTCGATGACCTAGTTTCCAACAATAAAACTTTGCTTTGTTTCCCTCCGGTACTGCTCCAAAAATTAGGTGAAATTTAAAAGCAGGTTATGTTGAATATTTGCGAAATTTCTATATGGTTCTACATGGTCTAACGATCAATGAGCTTAGGAAGAATTCCGAAAATTATGCAGTAGAAAAGAAATCCAAGTAAGTTTTTTATGACTTCGTAAATGTACCGTAAAATTTGCAAAAAAAAAAAGCTCTTCTCAGCAGTGTACCAGATGCGACACTGTTAATGTGGATTCCACAAATTTGACTTTTGCGTTTTCTAACCTCGAAAACTAATTAGCCGTGCAATGCAGAGAATGACACAAAAACACATTTTGATTAACAAAACGATTTCATGCAAAATGAGCAAAGTGTTTTTTGTCCTTTACAATTTCCTATCAACATGAATTAATATTAGTATGTTAATAAAAGTAAATTGTGAATATTAAAATGTATCATAAAAACCAATAAACAGCCACAGCAATGAGCAATGCATGTACAGCGGTGCAGAGAATAATGAGCAAGTTTATGAGTGCCAAGATCAACACAAATGTGTGAGCTACTAAATGACAGTGGCGCTAGTCATATCACTTAAAAGCGTTTTCTGTTTTTAATTATTATGATAAAATAAATAAGAATTGAGGTTGACTTAGTAGATGATAAATTAAAAAAAATTTTAAAAAATATAAGGCGGTTTACATTTTTTTTTTGCTTAGCAAGGGATATTGCACTTTAAAAATAGAAAATGTTAACAAAGAAAACAACAAGAATAATATTGTTTTTATTTCTTTCGAAGTGGATCTATGTACATATATAAAAAATCCATAAAAACAGCTAATTGCCAAACCATTAATCAAAATTATAAAAAATCTGTAAACTAAAAACTAAAAACATGTTCACACTGCAACTGAAATTACTTAGTGACGTATAAATGTTCTTCATTAAGGGCCGCTTTCATAAAAGCCGGTAACCGCTAACCAGAGTTTAATTGACGTATTTTGCATGGTTAGCTGTCAAATTAATCGCCGATTAGGCTTAACCGGCTTTTATGAAAGTGGCCCTAAGTGAACTTGCGCCTTAAAGTATGCTACACAGAAAATCTACTACAAACTGGTTCCAAGTTTATTCGTAGTTTGTTTTAAACTAAGTAGTTTCATTTCTAATAAACGGATAGATTTCAAAGAGCGAAATATTTCAGTTAATAATTAATTTGTGGGAGAACTGCGTTTAACATCAAAACTACGAAAGTCTAAACTTAATTTAAGAAACATTGGCACACAAGTTAGTTATCCAGTAGGACCAAGCTTGGACCGAAATTCATGTTTTTAAATTTAAGATCCTCACAATTGACTTAAAGTATGTTACTACAAAAACTGGTTTAGGCTGTTCTCAATTTAATCCTAGTTTACTCGTGGCTTGACTTTAAAGTAAATAGTTTCATACATAGTTTACGGTTTTCAAATATCTAATTCAGTTTAAATATTGGTTTATTATAAACTAGGTAGTTTTGAAATAATTTATTTCTAAATTTCGCTTGAAGCCCAAATCAACTAAACCTGAACATAGTCTAAAGTATAACAACATAAAATTAATTTATACAATAAAGCAAGGACATTTTGTGAAATCAGAAAAAAAACTAAATACTTAGCATCACATAGTCTTGGCGGCAATTAGTAGACACACAAACTTATACGTAAATGAAATTAGAAAATGAAAAAATCAGGGCTTTTGTTGTTGTGTCTCGCATAATTTTCATGTTTCACTTTCATAATTACAGGCCGCAACCAACAAACTACAAAATGCACAACGAGTGTGGGTAATGTGTATAGAGAGTAAGTAGTGTGTAGTGTTTAAAGAGCTTACGGGTACTCCAACACTAAATCTTGTGACGCGCATATTTGTGACATACAACGGTTAAATAGCGCTGTCACTGCAAAACACGCAGACATCTATTTCGCTGATCACTCATGCATCCAAGAATTCAGCGCTGCATTCAGAAATTCTAAATTTTTTTTTTTTTTTACAATTTTCTCCAGTGATTATACCCTTTTTGTGTCTAGTCAATTAATTAAATGCACCTCGTTGCGCCATTTAATGCAGACAAGCGATAAATGTGAGTTGCGTTCCTATGAATGATAATGCAAAAAAAAACACTTCGCCTCTTTAAAGCGCACGCACAATGACACATCACATGATGTTTGCTGATGTGATGTGGTGTTAATTAAAAATGGAGCCTCGTAATTCAAGCCAGGAGTATAGTCTTGTTGCTCAACTAAAAGCTGCAACTTAACATTAGTTATTTTACCTAATACATCATAATATATACGAAAGATTGCATATCATTAAATATAAAAATGTCTTGTGTTTAATTAATTTGCAATCAGCCTTGGGTTGATCTGTTGATGCGTACGTGCATGTGTTATCGAGGCTCGTTTTTCTGTTGAATTCTATTAGGAAAGCAAACCTGTTATCAAAAGTAATGCATACTATTAAGTTAAGCTCAACTGATAAATTGGTATTAAGTGCTAATTTCTTACATTGACTAATAGTTAGGCGTATGTGACAAAAAAAAAAATCACGTGAAAGTGGTGAAATTAGCGGTGTTTGGCAACGCGTTTAGTGGGTTGCGTGGTCATAAGAGGTGATGAAAGGATTTTATATCGAAAGTATAGCAATTCCGCAGATCCCTAACCATTGAGACCATCAAAGACCTCTTTTGTTTTGCCTACAATGTAGCATAGCGCTCTTTAATGATGTGTAGCAATGAGGAAATGCCTTGCCGGCTGTATGCTTATGATGGATATTGAAAGAGTTATTGCAGCTAGAATAGAAATGAAAAATTGTTTAAGCAACACAGCATCAATTTCAAAAGAAAGGCATAACATGAGGAAAATCATTTATGTCATATTTTGACATTTGCCACATTTTTCAAACCAAACATTAATGAGAGGGCAAAACGCTTAATGGGTGGGAGTTATTGTGCGTGGAGAGTGAATCCAGCCCAATAGAACAGGAAGCGACAAATGGCTGTAAAGTAGTTGTGTGGTCTTAGAAGTACAAATTGATTGAAAAAATGTTGGAGATATGTAGGCAAGAGTATGAGAATTAAGGTGGGTTGAACAAATTATTATATTTTTTTTTTTTTGATTAGCAAGGGGGTATACTTTGTACTTCGAAAAAATAAAAAAATAAAATCAATAAAAAAATTTGTTACTAAACATTTTAGATTGGCCACCCAATTTCCAAATAAATAATTAAACAAATGGTCTAGTTTGCGGCGTAAAAAACATTGCTTAGTTCTGAAGTTGATGGATGTCGAAAAAATCAATTGCATGGGATAATAAAAAAAAATTAATAAAATGATGAATGTAGAAGTATGAATTTATTTATGTTGTATATAAATTTTAACGCCTATACTCACAATCAAAACAAAACTCTCATTGTACTTACATAGAAAATAGTTCTAATTCATAATTAAGTTGCAACTTTGAAAATCGGTACATACCTGCAATGAGAAAAAAAAACACAAAATTTATAATGAAAATTAATCACCCAAAAGTGTATAAATCAAAGCATATAAATTATTCAAACATAGTAAATATTTCCAAAGTATTTTTCCCATTCACAACTATTGGCTCATATCCGCCCATGACGCCCACATAAAGCTCTCACTACTCTATTAGCAATTGTTATTTACCAGCTTTTTTTTTTTTTTTTTGAAATTTCAGTTTTCTTTTTAAGTAACTTTTTTATTTTCTTACTACTATTCATTGCTTATACGCAGTCAAAGTCATTTACCACCTGAACGTGTTGCATGTGGCAATGCAAATGTATATGAGAATGATTGATTTTCCCGATTGACAACAACGTCAACATACCGACAAGCCCCTCAATGGCTTATTTTCTCATTTTTTGTCAGATTTCTTTGCTTGCTGTTTAGTCTAGAGATGAATAGAGGTGAATGAAATATCGGGACCAGCCGGATTGTATTTTTAATGTAGTTCGTTGATAAAGTTAAGGATATAGGCTGTCGGAATAAAACGAATCAAAAGGCCTTCAAAAAAAAAAAACTTTCAGACTGACAGATTGATTAAATATCTCTCCTTTGCAGTTCTTACGTTCTATTCATCTGCCCTTATTCCACTTCTAATTTTTGTATATTTTGTATAGAAGTTTAGACCAGATATCTTAATAATAAAAGTTTCAAATTTCTTAGGCTGGGAAGAATTGAGATTCATTTGAATACCGAAACCATCGGTATCGGTGCTGAAAAATTACTCTCTCTGTTGCGTTTCGAATACTAATAGATAAATAAGACGTACAGGCAATAAAAAGTAATAATAAGAAATCATAACAGTAGCGTGGGCGTCTAGAAACAAAGCACATTTCACGGTGATAGACATTGTGGAGCGTGATTTCAAAGTTTATACATATATAACTACACAGAGAAAAATTTATTAGTTCGAGAGCTAAAAATGAGATTGCTCATACTATTGTAATCGGGCTGGAATTTTGTGAATGTAGCAATGAATAATCTGCAGGATTTGTTCTTAGGGTCTTTCAGAGAGAATTAATGAACTTTTTTTTTTAAAATAATCCCATTTTTACCAATTTCTCACAGTGTTTTTTTTTTTTGGAATATTCAAATTTATGATTAAGCCAGCATTATAAAACAACGGAAAATAATTTTACATCAAATTCATAAGAGGAAATAACACGTCACATATTTTACGTACCCATTTCGAATTTGTAAGATTAACATAGGTCAAGTTTTGTGTGATCAATCAATGCTCGCGTTACAAAACCGTTGAAAAATTAGTGAGAAAATTAAAGAAGGTAGTAGAAAGCGAGATCATAATGAGTAAGCAGATAAAAAGGTGAGCTTACAATATCAGTCTTAACAGTATCAACACCAGCGCTGAACACAAAAACGGATGCATTTAATTTATAAGCTGCGCTTAGTGCATGGTAGTGTTTGTTTTATACCTCTTATGACATCAAATGGTATTACATATAACTCTAGTCTACTGCACGTGATTATAAGGACAAAGGGAAGAAGAAATAAGGCAAGTGCTGCATGATGTTATGCTATGTTTTGTTATGTTATGTAATGTTATGTTATGGTATGTTATGTTATGCTATGTTATATTATGTTATAGTATCCTATGTTATGTTATGTTATCTTATATTATGTTATGTTATGTAATGTTATGTTATGTTATGTTATGTTATTTTCTGTCATGTTATGTAATGTTGTGTTATGTTATTTAGTGTTATGTTATGTTATTTAATGTTATGTTATGTTATGTTATTTAATGTTATGTTATGTATTGTTATGTTATGTTATGTTACGTAATTTAGTGTTATGTAGTGTTATGCTATGTTATGTTCATTTGCTTCGTCACTTATTATGCTATGCTATGATAAATTATGTCATATTATGTTGTGTAGTGTCAAATCACCTGTTATATAATAATGTGAGACATAACGCAGTATAACCAAAATACGACAACATGATAAAAATGAAATTGCCGCTATTAACTAGCCATGCTCGGTTGTTAAAATTAATCGGGCAGCATAAAATGACCATTTTCCCTATCTCCGGTTAGCACTAATCGGACTTTAGTGCACGTCCTTTCTCAAAAATTCAATCAAATTATAGTTTCAAGAATGGCATGGTACTTTCGTCGTAGCTGAAAACAGTACAATCCTTACTTGTTTTTATTTGCATTTTACCTTTATTCATGAACCCATGTTTAGTTGTCATTGGCGCATGCGTACAACAATAGAGGAGCGTGGTCAATACGACTGAAGTTATTTGAAATGACTTAATTTTTTATTTAGTTGTTTTAATATTTCTTTGTGTAGTCGTACAATGCACATAAATAGGGGCCATCGAAAGCTTTTGCTTCTTGTATGGCGTGACATGTTGCACATGTCGTTGACGAAAACTGTCAGCAACATGACAATGCAAGCATATTGTTCCCAAGTTGACTTAATAAATTGTTTGTTTTTTTTTGTTTTTGTCCACACTTTTGTTCAAAGCAGTCAGCATTTTATTTTGGTCCTTTTTTATTCTTTTAACATGCACTATGTATTGTGTTTTGGAAATCCTAATAAAAAGCGGAACGTCTGCTAAAAATGCAAAAGCTTCATTTACAAAGAACAAAGGCTAAACGACTTTGCAAAACAACACACCCTCTAAGTCAGTCAGAGTGTCACTTAAACGTTTGGCCACGCAGTCACATTAGACCGAAAATAAATTCATCAACACTTCCGTTTGTACCAACTTTAGCTGGAGACAGCAGGCAGACGCGCCAAACAATACCAAACGACGGCCAAACAAAGCCAGCAATCCACTAGAAGAATGGTAATCTACTGTTTGCTTCTATAAAGATAAAATGGAACGATTTGTAGCTCTAAAGAGTGAGTGCGCATAACGATTATTAAGACTATGAAGGGAACTAAAAAGGGCAGCTGCTTCTTCTTTCTACCAACTGACGCCAATTAAAAACACGGATGCATCGGATTTATGGTAACCCCCTTCCTTTGATACCACCAGCAGTTGGCGAAAAGAACATCTTCCAGGCCGCATCATCTTGATTCAATTGCACAACATGGCCCCATGGAAGATGTTAACTAAACTATCCGATACTACTTACTTCACTGACTGTATCTCATCTATGTAAATAAGAACTCTTAATAACTTACTTGAAAGATAAAACTTAAACTTCTAAAGGAACAACAAACACTCTGCAAATGTATTTTCATTTATATTTTTTGCATTTCCAATAGTAAAATTCTGTTTTTCTTTCAATGTCTCTTCTCTGAATCCAGCATAGCTATTACATATCTACAAAACAACTGTCAACCATTCGCTACACTTGACACCTAACAACAGTTAACTGTCATTACAACGTCGTTTTAGGTGCGTCTCAAATCGTTTGCATTCGCACATCACCGTTTTTATACGCAAACAAATGAAAATATTTCCCAAAGTACCGCTAATACAAGGGAAATTTGACATGCGTTGCAAGGTGCGAGTTGACGAATTTATTGATGACATCGTAAAATGTGCCAACAAATCCATAGAGATTTGAAGAAGTCTTTCACGTATTTAATGGGTTACGTGCGTATGGTAATTTTGTTTTGCGAGTTTTAATGTACCATTGGCAACGTAACAAATTGTCAATAATGAAGTTTTGTATGGAAAAATTGTTTGAGATTTCCATCGTCAAACAAAAAATATGTTTCTTGTAAGAGCGTGTGAAATATCTGAAGAGCAAATGTTGATGTTACTTATTCATTTTTGCATGCCGGGTTAGTTCCAAGTCACACTTTTTATTTCAATGTGGGATTCAATAATTTCGTATTATTGGAGAACAGTCAAGGTTTGTGCCCAATAAGTGAATTGGACACTATACTTCTACATAATTCATGACACTAATAAAAGAACCAGTCGTCAAATTAAAATATCCAAAATTGTATAAATCTTCACCAACCCCGGTGAACGGAAAATGTATGATGACTGTGATGACGACTATCGAATCGAATGAGAGGACAGGTGAGCTCAGTAACACATACAAAAATCTCAGTCATTCCAAGATGATGCAATGCGCCATATCCATTCAGAACAAGAGACCATATGCGCCGGAGAGCATAGTACATCAGCTTTTAGGTAGACTGACACAAAATCAGGTCTCACTAATAAAAAACTCTTCTTAGAACTGATAGATATATTACATTGATCACTACAGATCAATATTGGTGAGGAATACTTAGGAAGAGAAAGCCCGTGGTACGCTAGAACAGGTGTGTAGAAGTGTCACTGAAATGCAAAAAAGCCTACATACATACGTTGAAAGTGTTTAACTGCAACCAAAAAAGTGTAAAATTGAAAAATCAGCCAAAAGAAAACTTACGAAATTTGTCAAGCAATTTTTATGTTAATTCAGCAAAAACTGTTGATAGCTGAACAACCATCACGCGGAACGGTGCTTAACTTAAGCCAATCAGCTTCAAATTACATGCCGACAAGCTGTTAACAGCCATACGAAAATTTAAATACATACAATAAGAGCTAGTGGTGTAGCGGTAAAAGTAGAGAACCGGTTCTTTCGAATCCCTCCCTCTACTGCTCAATTGAGTATTCACGTCCAAGTAGAGAGAGAGAGACAAAAGTATGTCCTAATTGGAGTTTCATGCCTTTTATCTTTGGGTTAACTTCTTGAGAGTGAAATAAAAAATTGTAGCAGAGTATCGTAGTAGATCTAAGGTATTGTAGAATTTAGGAAGTAGCAACTTGTAGCAGAATTCGGAACATTTCGGAATGGTTTTCGGAACTTTTTTGGTATTTTAGAGGGTTATTTCGTGATTGCTTTAGGCACTTCTTCGATACTTTTTTGAAATTACTTCGGGACTTTTCCACATGATTTCGGAATCATTACAGAATAATTTCGGGATTGTTCTCGGAACTTTTTTAGAATCATTCCTCGACTTTTTCGAGATACTTTTGGTATTGTTCTCGGGATTATTTCGGGACGTTTGCGGGATCATGTCGGGACGCTTTCAGCATGACTTGGGGGCCAGTTCGGGATTGTTTTCGGGAATTTTTGGGTATCGCCTTGGTAGATATTATTACAGGTAAAGGTTTTCGGAAACATTTTAAAACTATTTTCTGAACCTTTTCGGAATCGTTCGGGGACGTTTTCTTTCCTTCGATTTCTTTAGAAATCTTGGAATATTTTTTGAGACCCTATTTTGATTCTCGGAAAGCTCTATCCAAATCGTTTACAAAAGTTCATCAATCAACGTGTTTCGGGTGTTTCGGTAGACGGTCCCACATTAACAGCGTCTACGTGTTGGAAGCGCCATAGTTTTTGCCTTTGGGCTATGAATATTTCATATAAAGAGGACGAAGTGCTGCTACTACAACAACAACAGTTTTGATAGCGATTTTTTTTTCTTTGGTCTCTTTTCACATATTTTTTCGGAACAAATTTGGGGTTCTTTATTCGGTTCTGTAGCAAAAATATTCCCATCCATCAGCCTTAGAGTTGCACTACCCTTTGTGCATAGGTCTCGGAGTCCAGCTGCTCGGTACTGTACATCACTAATGCAAACACATGCTCTTGCTGCTACATAAATATTGGCTGACTGAGTTTGATTTGCTTCACATCTCCTCTTATTTCATCACTTCCTTTAATTTCAACGTTAACGGTTTATTTCGTATTGCATTTCGTGAAAAATTAGTTTCATAAACGATGGAGCGTAACTTAATGGCTACTGGAGCCGACGCTGCATTGTGTTTTGCATACGAAAATCGATATGCTGACAAAAAGCAAAAAACAAAAAAACAACAATAGCGCGCCGAGCTCAAAAACGCGGTAGCACAAAAAGAATTCAAAAGTTAAATTAACGGTTTGTGTGCTGCTTGCATGTGATTTGGTACAGCGCAAACACGGCAGCCGAGAGCCATCATCATCATCCTACAACTGAGAAGGTTGCCATGAAGCGGCGTATGACATCAATGACGGTGCGCATGCGCGTATTTGCTCAACACATTTCAGTTGGCGTTCGCGTTTTTAAAAAAATATTGTGTTACCTCTGTTGGCATTTATTAAAAATTAATTCAAATGAGTCACACACAGCAAAATGTTCTCGTCGTAGTGACCAAAAAACAAAATTGTTTGCATTCGTTGTTGCAAAATTTTGCATACTTTCCAGTTGTTCTTGTTGTTGTTTTTTGGTGGCATTAAAATGTAATTTTAATTGTTGCATGTGCGACATGAAGCGGCATAGCACAGCACAGCACAGCAGTGTCAGTCGTTCGTTGTGCTCTGATTTGTTTATGGCACATTGCCGTTACGTTACAGTGACAGCAGCGCACAGCGATTTTTTTCGGGCTACCGACGAGTCGCAAATGCCTAAGCACACAAAACTCGACATATGCAAATTATTGAACTGCGCTGCGAGTCGTATGTTGGCTTGTCATATTTGTTGTTAAATTTTTTTTTTTTTTTTTTTTTTTTTGCTCCATTTTTCTGTCGTTTATGCCCACTGCCATTCCACTTCATTTGCTGCTGCCGCTGCTCTGGTTTTTTGGTGTTACGCTCCTGTCGCTATCGCGTGAACTATGCACAACATGTCCACCTAATGTGGTCACAGTTTGTTGCCCTGCCGGCTTTTTGCCAAACCTTTGCTCTTACCCTTCCTCTCCCTACCGTCCACTGCATACTAGCTGTTGCTTGTTGGGTTGTGTAACTCAAGAAGTTTATGGTCCATTTCGTTGTTAGCGTGAATTTGCGTGGCACTGCAACTGATTTCGTTCGTTACATAGGTTACATATCTAAATACATACAAATATCCATACATTAGGGTGGATGGGTTTTTAGCAGAATTGTATTTTACATGCATACATTTAATTAGGTTAGGATAGTAAAATTTGGTAGGCAGCAGCTGACCCATATACAGTGTCTACCCACTTTTATGCCAAAAATGTTTTTTACCAATCGGCGCTCTTTCCGGGTAAGAGCTCTCAGTAAGATCCTTAAGAAATGATATTTACCAGATGTTTAACCTATTCTTCCTCTTCAATGAAAGCTTGACCTACCGAATCATTCCCTGGAAAAATGTTCACATTTGAATTCAATATCTCTGTCTACGAGTGTTCATGTAAGGTTAATATTGAGGTGTTGAGTCATCAGCTGAGAAAGTTAAAGCTGTTTCTCGTTATAAGCGTATAGTGATATCTAATTCATGGACCGATTAGGGATACCTACCCTAGACTTCCCCCAAATTTCAGATTCATCAAAGTAAAGGCCAAAGCTGGCTGATTTTAAAATATCACATTTTCAGTATAAATTGTCCCACCCTAATGTACATACATATGTTAATACATAGATACATACATACATACATGAATATATAATTCGTTTTGTTCATATTCAAAATAACAATTTTACTTCTAGGGTTTTAGTTACAGTTGTAACAACAACGTTTTGCTGATTGGTTATGGTTGTAGGGCTTGCGGACAAGAATATTTAAATTTTACGAGAAAAACAAAATTCAGCTCAATTAAATTTTAGACTGACAGTTGATAATATATTTATAGGGGCCGACATCCTAAGATATACAGTCTTTCATATGTTGGTATACCCGCTTGAGGACTCTCAATATCGTGGCCACAACCCCTATCATTCACATCTGATGAAATTCATTTAAAAATTAAAAAATAGGCACCCTTTGAACCCGACAGCTCCATTTGACTCATACAAATACAACACCTTTAGAAATTGACGACGTTTTCAGGACCTCCAAAGTTTGTAGCTATTGGAAATTAGGATCGTGTTTCATATTCAAGAAATCGCTCGCTATAGTTGCTATTTATAAAATTGTGCGCATTTCCACCTTTTGGTTAGCTGGGATATACTTTAGAGAGCACAAAGCCATTTCGGTACCACAGCTATTTAAATATGTCAATAATAATTTGTCGAACACATTCCAATTATCCAAAACTAAGTGTTCCAAAGTGTAAACTATAATAGAAACATGTTTTCCATCAATTTAAAAATAGAATACATTTGAAGTGTTTTGTTGTTTTTGGATTCATTACTCAACTTGGGAGTTGATAAAATATTACGCAATGGAAGAAGTCTCTCAGACAATTTATTATGTGTGAAGTTTATTTTGTAAAAGAAAAAAGTTTATTCCTATTATGTATTAAGCTTATTTTCCCGCAGATCTTATCACAAGTTAGTGCCCCCCACTCCCGCCGGTTTAGCACAAGCATACATACATATGTATGTTATTGTGTGCCGATCCATAAAAGAACAATCTTGTCACTTGTACCCATGGGGAGTCGCGCTTTGTTAAACATTATAATGCGGGGGAGCTACACAAAGTGATTTAATTTGTTTGCGGCAAGTAGTCGGTGCTTTGTAATATGTTGCGCCCACTGGAGGGGGGAGTGTGTGCGCTTTACATTTCAACGCATTTCAACGCATTCATAAATCACTAAACAAGACACTCGCACAAATTACTTAATCCACAATAAGAACTCAACAACAGCCAATTGGGCGGGAGAGAAAAGGGCATGCAAAAATAAATAGTTGCCACATTCTATAGCGACAGAAATAGCTGCATGCAACCACTAAAATGTTGCTGGTATATATTTTTTTTTTACATTTTACTGTGGCTCCTTTTGAAAGAAAAATATTTTTATAACAAAAAGGTGCGTTGAAAAAAAAGTAGTATAAATAAATTGAAAGATACGAAAAAAAAAATCGGTTAATGTTGTTATTCTGCTGGTGGTCTTCAACAACTTACAGTCAGCTGTTGTCAGAATAAAATAGAGTTGGTGCTACAGAGAAATTTTGACACATTCTATTAATTGTTAGGCTATCAGAACGATATCTAGTTTTTCAAAGATCATCAAAATGCAAAATTTTATCTCTGAAACAGACACAGTTTGATTTTCCGTGGGTATTACTACGAAACGTATGTAGGAAATTAATACCTTCATCAATATTGGCATCGTTTGGAGATCATTTGGAAATCATTTTAAGACCAATCTGAAATCATTTGGGGATAATTTTTCAATCATTTTGGAATAATTCTGGGATTATTTTGATACCATTTAAGTTTTTTTTGGGATAATATGTGGATCATTTTGAAATAACTTAAATCATTATGGGAAATAGATGGCACTACAATGTCCGAAATGACTCGGATCTCGTTGCCAACAAATAAACACCATCAGCCTTATTGTGAATTTCATGGGAACAAATCTCCCAAAACTTTTTAATGGGAAACACTAATAATTTTCCCACTTTGCTTTTGTTTCCCCGATAAAAATTTTTGGTAGATTTGTTCCCATGAAATTCGCAATAATACAAAATGGGTATAACTCAATTTCAAAAAAAATATCACTTAGATCCCTTTTGTGACTACGTTATTCTAAACATAGCAAGTAACATCACTTAACAATTCGAAAATTATGGTTTAAAAAATTGAAACTAAAAAAAAAATATAAAATACATATCGACAGCCACACTGTAAAACCCTGTATGTTCAAAACCAAAAAGTTTTCAGGAGAGGGAAAAAACTGTAATAATTATAACGTATGTATATGGGCGACGGTTATTTCATTTCACCACTGGAAAGAAACGGGAAGTTGTAACCCGATTTTGACTGAATTTTAATGTGCGAAATATCACGATCTATGGGAAAGGCTCAGAACCTTATTTTTGGAAAAATAGTGACTTACGGGGTTTTGCAGTGTGGCTGTCGATATATTGGGTACCAAGGTATATGATTCTGATGTTATTAGTCGACTTACGTACTTCCAAATATCTGGATCATGTTTCTGAAAAATCTATTCCAGAATATATCGGGATTGTTTAATTTGCAAAAATTAGCGGCTTCCACTAACGATACCGTACAGAGCTGTTGCTAAAAGTTTGTAATCGCTAAAATGATAGCAAACCAATGTCAAGACCGCTAGTGCTTCATAAAACGCATTTCGGAAATTTCTTCTTGTGAAAAGTCTTTTATTTGAATTCACATTTGTGTTTACTGATTTACAGATTTACACATTCAAGATTTTGTTTGAAAGGCAAAAGTGATGTGATGTTTCGCTCTTAGTGCTATTGGCTACGCGGAAGACGCAGCTTAAACGACTGCAGAGTTATATAAATGTTTATAATTACTTTGGTAAAATGTGTAAAAAGTTTCGGTTTTGACTCTTTTGGCTAAGTTTTTAAGATATCTTTTATGACTACTTTTGTGCCTCAGTTGTTTGGCTCAGTGTTTGAATTTATTGTAAAAGCAAACGCAATAATTCGGTTCTCTCAGCACTCCCTCACTTACTTCGATGCATCACTAATAAAAACTTTTCTATACTCATATTATATTTATATACATATGTATGTATGTACAAACATTTGTTCGAAATCTGCATCGCATCAATGGAAATGGTATTTATCAAGCAAATAAAATATTTATTTTGCCATGCAGGGTCAATAGAAAAAATTCATTGATAAGCGCCAGCTGTCGCGTCTGATGTGACAGACTGCATGGCTAATGCCGAGTTAGAGCACATTTCTGCTGTTAATGGTGAAGTGCGAAAAGTTTTGGGCGACATGTGTGGCACTCAATTGCACTTTATAAGAATTTCTAAAAATTGTCTCATCTTGTTTTAAAGGCGATCATTGAGAACCTATATAAACTTATGTGTGCATGATACCTAAAAATACTGAAGATTTTTTTTTTTAAATTCAAAAAAGCACTATGAGGCATGCCTCAAAATGTGGCACACTGCGCTTGGCAACGAGATGCAGACTGCTTGGTTTTTTAATAGGTACTCGTATGTGTTATGTGGAATGAAACTGGGTATTTTGCAGACCTATGGGCAGTAGCAGTGTATAATTTATTTGAAACAGTTGTTGAAGTTAAACTTCTTAAACCGAAAGGTGATGTTTGAAGTCACTAATACATGGTCGATGAAATGCGGAAAATAATTAAAATCTGAATTAACTTCATGTTGCCAAATACGGTACGCTAACTTGGAGCCTTTGGTATAGTATTTCAAGTAAAGATTTAGAAGAAAAAGAAAAAAGTTTTATCAAATTTCAAGCAATTATTTTTTTGATATACAAAAATCTGTTTTATTCCATTCTTTGCGCTGTCACACTTCCTCTCGCATCATACGTATGTACTTTTTCTTCAGAATTTAAGAAGTTTAACTTCTGCCGCGCGTTCTGTGGCGCTTTCTCTCTGTACATATGTATTTTTAATTATCTGCTTTTTATTTAGCGAATTGGAGCATATCAAAATTGAAAACTTTAATGATATTTTCAAAAATGTCATATCTTGCCGCATGTGCTGATTCTGCACAGAACTCAAAGAATAGGGTAAGAGTACCGATTCAGTACTACCAACATATGTATGTATGTAAATAAATTTCCATCACTAATGCTCAAATATGCTTCAACATTTTTGAGTGCATCTGTGCTAAGTGCAAATATTTTGTAATATCTAAATATTTTGTTTCAAAATACAATATTTGCACATTTAGCCACTTAGCTAAGCTATGCTGGGTCAACAGATTCTCTATGTGCATTCATTCCAGCTGGGAGCTGTCCGGCCAGCTGAAGATTGTATTAACCACTCGCAGTATATTCGTTGTTGGAGTTTATTTGTTTCACAAACAGCTGCCATCGCGACTATGGCAGTGAGAGTAAATATGGACCAAAAAAGATAAAAATCACTTCATCAGAGTAGTGAACTGAAATATTGTAAAATTAAATGAGTGTTTAAGGCAGGGGGCGGAAATATTCTAAGTTAATCTCTACCTACATATGTATGTATGTACATAAAATAAAATTGCAGCAGTTCGAAGAAAAAGCGGTAAGAAAAATCGACAGGAGAAATCATTATTAAGCCAATAAATAGAAGCCAAATCAACAGTTTTTAGAATTTTTGTCTGTTTGTCTGTAAGTTTGCGCGCGCATCACTTAAAAACTGTTTAATTAAATTGAAAGTAACTTTTACCGTTGCATTACTAGACGTTTAACTTAAAGTTTAAGATATCACTTTATCCGATAGCTCGACTAGTTTTGGAAATATTGACCGATATGTAAGCCAAGGTGTCCCAAAACGTTATAATACTTTATTAAAAAGGGAACAAGAACTTTTCTGGGGGCAATGAGAATAGTTCTAGAGTTCATGAGTAGGAATAAGATAGCATTCAAATAGTTTTAGAGTAAAGTTATCCATAGTGGCACGTGAAAAATTTAGCAAAAAAAATTAAAATGTCTACAACGCATGCCGAAAGTGTTCTTGATTAAGTGGATTTAGTTCTAGAGATCCTGGGCGGATGAAATGAAGTTATGCAGAATTAAATATAAAAATTATATTTTTTAAAATGTACCAAATTTTTTATTTCTTTCGTAAAAAAATTTAAATTTTCATTATATTCGGTCCCTGGTTGAACAAGCAGCATGTGCCGCTAGTTAAATAGCAAAGCAATGTAAGCGAAATATTTTCGGTGCAAATGACATAGACGCTATCCAAATGCACCTGAGTAGTTTTACACAGGGTCGGATTTTGTATTGTATTTGTTTAAGGCCAATAATTTGTATGGGCCGCACAACAACTGGATATACTTCGTGCAAAGAAAAATAAAATTCTGAGAAAGGAGGGGTTTTTGGAATATGTATTGATACAGAATAGTCCCTCGAAATATTCTTTATACAAAAATTTGTAGTTTCAAAAATATTTTCTGTAAGCTCTTCTAAGATCTGGGTTGAGATACATATGTACATATGATACTAACATACATATACATAAACATATGTATAACGTTCTCAATTGATAGTGTAATATGAATTATAATAACGTTCGTCTGTACTGCTATGGGCCCCCAAAATATTTGCGCCATAATAACCCCTTCTGCTGCTTAATCCCACTCTGATTTCATATTCAAATGCAGGTGCAAGTTAAAATATTTCGTTGTTCAGCTATTTGTTGTGCGTTAACTGTCAATAAAGCTTGACGCGTTTGCCGACTTTTTGGTAGACAAAGTTTTTTTTTTAAATATTTGCACTTGGGAATTTGAAAAGTGCGCCAAGTATTTGATTTATAATTTTGTAACGCTTGACAAAGTATGACATACTGGACCACGAAATGCAAATAAGTCAATTTGAAGGAGACAACGCTTTCATGGATTTTAGGCTGAGTTTATTGTTTCAAACAGTTAGCGAGTTTTTAGGCAATGGAGAGTGAGGGTGGATCTTAGTTTGAAATTTAGATGGCAGATGACTTGAACTCACTTAATGGTTAAGGAAGTTAGGTCCATGAAGTCCTAATTATACCAAATTTTAAGTTTCAAAATAATATTCTTTATTGGGTCAGCCTAATGTACCTAGTTAGCATTCACAAGACTAGCATTACGGTATTAGATATAGAAATATTGCTGATGAAGTCAATCAACCCAGAAATAGTATATTTTTGTATGTATGTATGTATGTTTGTATGTACAGGTGCTGGCATAACGTGCAACCTACACGCAAAAAAGAATTAATACCAACACATTTTTTTACGACTCATGAAATTCATTACAAACAACAGCAAAATATACACCTCCAAACATATACATACATATATACAAATATTTGCACATAGCTTTAATATATATGTATGTAAGCGCATAAAGTGGTCAATTTCGAGTAATTATCTATTGCGCTATTTGCCCGCGGCGCAAAACAAGTTAATCAACTTGCCAAATGAACTACTTTTAAACTGCATGAAATGATGAGCGTGGGTTGGTAATGCAGAAATACATATCTACATACTTCCATTCCATTCCAAGTTGAGACTCAAATAATAAAAATGTTTTGCTGCGATCAGTAGATTATTTTAGAATCAGTTTGGTATGATAAATTTAGAAAATTGTATAGAAATGCTGCTTAGTATATAATTATGTATGTACTTTTGAAAATGAAGATGTGCTGAATTAGTGATGGCAACATGCAATCGATAGTATCGATAATTTATTTTATCGCACAATATCGTTTTTTTACTCGCTATCGATATTAATGACATCACTCCATACATTTTTAAATATTTCATTAAAAAAACTGAAAGGTTCTTATGAGCTTTGTGGTTTTAATAAATTGTCGTAAAGTTTTTAAATGCTGAAGTGTCATAATGTCAATGGAATCAATTTCAGTGACATTAATGCGTATTTCAAAAGCTTTTACAAAAAGATTTAATGTCACATTATTATGAGAATTAACGGCATTGGCCTAAATACGCTTTTGAAATAGGAATTAAAGTCAGTGACTTTAATGCCAATGACATTATGACACTGCACCTTTAAATAACAAACTAATGCAGGTGGTAACAATTTAAAAAAAATCATATCGTCTTGTTTAAAAAGCGCTAAGAAATTAAACAGTAAAGAAGAATTTTTTACCAGGTGGCAACAATTTAAATAAATATGACATATTTTAATACTTACTATCCTACTTCCGACGAAAATAAAACCAAACGCAATAAAGTTATCTAAATTTGGTAAGCTTTTCTCAAATAATAAATGATATATGTAAGTACATAAGTAACATATTGGATATACATTTTTGAACATTTTTCACTTCAAAAATGGGAGGTCCTATAAAACTGGGAATCATCAAAAAACTCAAAAAAAAATTAAATTTTACCAGACTCAAAAAATACCCAAAATATTTCATTCTCCGAAAAAAACTGCGACAAATAAAATATATTAAAAATACCAAAAAATATAATAAAAAAAAAGTTTATTGCATTAGCGTACGAACCTACTGAAGTGGCTTAACAAGGCGCAATACACACTCAGCTATGTAAAGCTGCTAGTAATTATATGTTACGTATGTTCAATTACTAATCACCTGCTTTGCTCCAATGACTGCGGATATTTTGAGTTATGTTTTCAGGCGGCAAACGCCAAAGGCTTTGCTTAAAACACAAACGGAACACCGAAATTATTCGCTTAATTTGTCTCAAGCGTTAAGTGTCAATAAAAAAAAAAATCGTAAAAAAGTAAAAAGAAACCCAAAAGTCTGGGCAAACAAACCTCTGTGCGGCTAGAAATGCAACAAGTGTTAAACTTGTTTTCGGAATTATAAATAGTAGGTATGTATATCCGCTGTTTTTTTAGTAGCAAACATTTGACACATTTGACAGGTACATATTTGCATATAGAATATGTATGTGTACACAACCGATTTGTTATGAAGAACATTGATAATTAAAAAATTGTAGTTACTTCTTGCGCATGTTTTTCTTGCAAAATGCTTCTTAAAAGTTATAACAGCTTAAGTAGAAAACTAAAATGTTGATGGCTTCATTCAGTTGAGGAGTTCATGCACTGTTTTTTAAACGATATTCGTAATCGTTCATGCTTGCTCTTCTTCTTTTTTTTTCGATTTTAGTTAATCTCTGATCAGCTGTTGTCTTGAACAGCTGAATATATTACCGGATGCCAGCTTTTCTCTATTAAAAACCAAGTTAAGACTCGTTGATATGCTTAGTAGCGAGTAAGCGGTGCTCGGAATTTATTTACGATATCAACAAGTCGCGTCCTTAAAACTTTTTCAATTACACTAGAGGCAACTTTTTTAATTTAATTTGGGAATGTGCAACAAAACAATAAAAAAAATATTGCCAACTAATCAAAGAATAGTTATCGATTAATCGAAATGATGAGCTTTTCAAATAATCACATTTGACTTATTATAATCTAATAAATTCTTTTATTGGAAAAACTGACTAAAACAGAAAATCTTAAGTCATAAATAAATTCACCAATTTATAGGTTATAATTATTAATCTATGACAGTCACTCCAAAAATATGAAGAAAATTGCTAATTTTTCAATAAAATTTTTATTTTCTGTAAGCAGCTGTTAATAAAAAAATCGATTAATTTAAAATATATTTATCGATTAATCGCTTACCTCTAGTTTAATTGAAAATATTTTTGCTTTGTTAGTCTCGTTTTGTCATTATCCAAAGCACACAATCTAGTCAACAACCCACTCCTAGCGCATAACTTGCTTACCCCAAAAATGGAATAAAATCTAACCCATATAGATAAGATACATATATCGCTTTTGTAGTGTCACTAGCTGCTAGATAAGATATTCTTGTCATAGTGAAGTTAAGCATTGATTTGCGAGTGAATTTGTGCACATTAGGGGGGAATTAAGTTGTATGAGCAAGATTTTTAATATACTCTTCTGAAAATTGTCTAAGTACATGTGACGACTTTGAAGCAAGGGGTGTCATTTACAGTGGTGGCTATATAATTAGAAAAATTTCACTTCGAAGTAAACATGACTGCACAAATATTATCACCGAACTTAATGTACATACATAAATTATAATTCACAATATTGATGACGATTCTGGTTTTAATCTACCCATCCACCTAGTTTTAGCAAATAAAAAGAGATCCTAACCGTACGACCATTACTGTTCATATTACTAAATGTTTAGATACCGATCTTAATTCCACTTGACAAGATTTTTAAGTACTCTTGACTGATGGTGAGGAAATATAGGATTTGATTATTGGTATACTAAATAATCCCAATGGAACATTTTAACGGAAAAATTTTTCTATTAATCGGTTGCATCGAGCGTAATTTTGTAGCTGGAATATTAGCTAACCTAAAATTTTAAAAGTCGGTAATACAGTTCATGCAAATGTGCTATAGAAAATGAAGAAAAAAACACGAACGGAACTTCGTGTGAAAGCTTTATTCGGCGGGCAAAAAATACTTTGAGGAAGACTCACATTTTGATATTTCACTGGGAAAGGAAGTTGCGTCTCTGATGTAGAAATGTCACTGAGCATGCAAGTAAAAAACAGCTGATCGGTATTTAGCAAATCAACAACTTCAAACTTTGAGTTTAATCTTTTCATTTTAAGAGCTTTTTTCTGTCAAGTTTTTACAAATTCTTCCGGTTTCTCTTTATTTAAATTTCTTGCAAGTTCTCTTGTCGAACAGAACTATTTTAAATTTTCATCAATTTACAGACACCCTCCTTTGCAAATACATTTACTCAGTAATTCTTTGATTTTCGAATGCCAGCATCATTTTCAAAATTTTAACCAAAATTTCCCATGAGTGCAAGTATAAAATTTCGTTTTAATTGGGTATATTTTTGTTTATCTCTCGTAATCACCATGTCCTCAAATTGGCAATAATTTAACTTCAACGCATTTTCAGTTTAAATGGCATTAAATACGCTTTTAAATACTTATCAGCTCATCAGCTATCAAATTAATAGAAAATATAGGGGACAGCATTGTTGTTGTTTTGCATACTTTAAACGATTGCCATTGAACAACCCCTTTAAATAGTGTTCATTAAACAAAGGAAATAAATATTACTCCAACGCACATCAATTTAAATTTTGAATCAAATAATTAAAAGTCTATAGAAGTGTTGAAATAACACTCTGCTGAGTTGGGTTGGGTTGGAAGATGGTAGTTTTGAGGTTATGTTGGAGAGCACATGACAATTCTCCTTACATTGAATTATGTTAACTAACGAAAATTGTAGACACCAATCGTGTTCTCTCTTTTTCATATACATACTTCAGTTCTGCCGGTATGGGGCTGTGGGTGAGGATTGTTTGCGTGTGTTGTGTGACTATCGGATGTACTCAGATATCGAACCAATAAATTATTTTACTCAGTCCATTGAAGACAAATCCAGTTCCATCATAATAATAATAATGTAAAACATTGCTTACCTGAAAAAGAAGAAAAAAATATTAGCATAACATAATAAACTATCGAATCTAAATAAACTAAATATCGGCAACTTAACCTAACTTTTTGTGATGTGACAGTTGTAAGTCATTGACTAGCGGAAGCATGACAAAATTTGTGCTCAAAAGAAGTCAAAGTGCAGTTAAGTCAAGCGAAATTCAATGTGTCGATGACCGGCTAATAATATCGGAATATGTTGGTGCTCTTCGTAAAAAATTACAACAAAACATAAGCAGTAAGTAGTTCGCCTACAAATACAACACTTCAATAAGCGCTGTTCTTTACCTCTTACTTGAGCTCTCTTTTACATTTCATATCTTTTTATTGTTGTTGTTTTTCTTTAACGTTGAAAGTCAGTAAGCGTGAACAACATAATCGGCTTATGGATCACTTAATAATTTTTAAGATACTTTCTATGCTTTACTGCCTGCTGCTGTTGCTGCTTAACTAGAAAGGTGATTGGATAGATACAGTGATGGACGCAAATATTGGGATGCATGGTAAAAGTATTGGTGTTGTTGTTTAAATATTAAGTCACTTCATGAGAGTTTTAGTTAGTGTAGGCGATATGTAACTGACATGAATAACGCCCTTAGGATTTATTATGACCACATAGGGGAAAATGTATTAAATGCCATCACTGACTTGTCTTAATATCTCTGGCCACCACTGTGCATGTAACAATAGTGTGGCGACGGATAAGATATTCGTGAATTTGTATGTTTTTGTTAAAATTTGAATGAAGGCAAGAAAAATGTTGAAAAGGTAAATGAATAAAAAGCCCCTCTAAAGCTTACAAAGGCACACATACATTCGTATAAAAATAACAAAATAATGTAGTAGCAATACTGTTGTTACTGCTACCACCACCAAATCGAGATAAAATTGCATGCCAGAGATCTATTGGCGCGATTAATTGGTGGGTCAAATTGCATTTAAACTCGAGCGGAACCGCAGTTCACAGCTAAAAGCTACCGCTGGCACGATGTAACACAATTGATTAACGGCAAACGCTTACCAAATTATTGTATACCATCGAAACTAGGTTGTAGTACACGTGTATGTATATGTATAGCTGCGATCTGTGATATGTATGTACGGGTAGAAAGAAATCCAGAGCTGCATTATGTATAGTGAGAGACGGGCGCTATATGAGAACGAGCTTTTTACCTTAAAATTTGGCTATCATTTTTTGTTAGCCTATGGTACCATAGTATTTTTTTTTTTTTTAAATTTAAAGTATTTTTTTAACATTTATGAATCATTTTTTGAAGCTTCTAAAAGCTTTTTATAAAGTTTCTTTGCGCCCAATTTTTGCCAGTAAACTTTCGTTTATCAAACCATTTAATTCAACATAGCGGTTATGAAGCTTTTTACAATTATTTTTCCCTAGAAATTTTTATTTAGTTACATATAAGAGCTTTCTAAAGCTTTCATATTTGTTTATGAATATAAGGGTCCACGGTTGTAATTTGCCTTTACAATGTTATCACAGCTAATATTATGCCACCCACATACTAACCTTTTACTCTAATACTAATAGTAACCATATACACTTTTCAAATAAAAAATGTCTACCAAAATACAAATACTAAAAAATAAAAAAAAAACTGTGAGGGCCCTGCTTCACAACCACATTCCGCCCCTGTATACATCTCATATATTATAGCTCCCCAACTGATTTGCGGTTATTGCTGTAGTTCCTTATTGCCCATGCTCAGCATTCATTTAGTTAATGCATTCCAGCGGATCAATAACAGCCACTGAATGAAGCTCGTCTCGCTATTAAACTATGAATGTTTTATTAGAGTAAAGTTGTTGAACACGCTTTTTAACTTATCAGAAAAATTATAAACCGAACGCTTAGAGTACAATCAAGCCAATGGCTATAATAAGTCAGCTATAAAAACATTTAATGTGTTGTTGTAGCGATTGAATGAGCTGTGAAATGAAAAAATAAAATCTAGCAAAAAGGTATCCATCTGCGCATCATAGTAAGTGGTCAACAGAAGTTGTTAGATTTTATTTAGCGCTCTGCTCCAATTTGTTCCTACTTTAATTTTATTTTTCAAAGCTTGGTGGGGTGAGCTTTACGCTTACCTGCAAATACTACCTTTTGCTATACAAATATGTATATATCTTTTTATTGCTTTCCTTTTTAAGGTTTTTGTCATGGCATACTCATACAGGTAATATCGGCGCTGTCAAACTAAAAATCGCTTTCGCTAAAACGTCAAAACAGGCAGTAGCAAATACAAAATATGAAATACCCCTGCGGGTTGGGGCTTAGAATATGCCCGCGGTAGGCATACCGGTCGTAAGAGGCGACCAATATGCACAAAGGTAATGATGTGCAACTCGATGGTTGATCTACGGATATGATGCCTCCCACCTCTCATTACCCATCTTCTCTTTCCTTTCGGAAGGAGGGATGACATGACCTAGAAGGTTGCACTGGTCATACCAAATCGCTCCCACGACAGTCGGGCAGTACCGCAAGGGAGTACCGGAGCGTACCGGATTCATATCCGGCCAAGGACTGTTATTTCGACAACACTCTCCAAAACCTTCGGGGAGTGATTTTGTTGTTAAAACAACAACAACAACAACAAAATATGAAAGCGTTTGTAAAGCATGTTTGACAGTTTAGAGAAAAAGAAAATAAAAAAAATCTAATCAGCTGCTGAGTTGATATTACCTGTATGCGTATGCCATGGTTTTTGTCAAATTTTTCGTTCGATCACGTGTTTTGATTTACTTTTGATAGATGACAGAAAATTGTAGTGCTGCCAAGTAAAAAAATTGCGAGTACACATTCAAAATTAACTCCAGTGACTTTCAAACTTCTTTTGCTGCTGCTGTACCTACAAATTCAAACTAAGAACATAAACGCAACGACTTAGTCTTAGGTATTTCATATTTAAGCCAAACACTCCTCACACAGGATGTATATGTAAAGCTTTGTTTTAAACGCTAAAGCTATAAATCTTCAAAAAAAAGGATTTATTATCAAACAGAAGAGGCTAAAAGTTTGAAACAAAACTAAATAGTAAAACTTCTTTGGAAGTGGGTAATAAACAAATGATGTTAGAATGTAGCGTAAATAAACTTCCATGTAGCTGTCCACAAGTATGTTCGGGTGTATAAATGAACGAAGAAGAAATAATCCAACGATTTATGAGCTATTTAATAATGACTTTTATCGTATTGTAATATATATTTAGTTATGCTCTTCTGGCAGCTAAATGTTTTCTTATTTAAGTGTGATCCCTTGAGATGTCTAAAGTATGTTTTGTAGCTAGTTTTTATACCATCCACGAACATGAAATTATATTGCCTTTAAAGAAGAAATATATGTATTGAATAGTATATCTGACTAGTCAGAATTATGAGCTGAGAAGAACAATTTAAAATGTCTCGAGAAGTGGAAGTGGGTACCTATAAAATAAATGGATGATTCTTTATAGACATGCAGTGTCCTCATCCGAAAACACCGAAAGTACAAGGGAGAGGACGAAAAAAGCAGATGAAGAGAATCATGAAGAAGAGTATTAGACGGCAGAAGATAAAAAAATTAATTGGAAAAAATGCAGATGCAAAAAGGAAACTCAACCTGTGGAAAATTATTAGAAAGAATACGGAGAAGGGAAAAAATAAGGTTAAGAGGGAAAGGGTGTATATGAGGACAAAGAGTAAGAGAGATAGAAAGATTAATTGAAAAAGGAAAAGGATTAGTGATAACAATAAGAATACTAAAAGAGAGGGGAGTAGTAATATGAACATAGATAGAAAAAATTAGAACCCGAATTCGAGAGGAATAGAAATAGAAAAACTAATAGGTCGAAGATTAGGTATAGTAAAAGGAATATGAATGAAAACAGGATGAGAAAAATATTAAGAAAGCAAGAAGAGTGCAATAAGAGGTAGAAGGTAAAGAAAAATAGGGGAAAGAAAGAGAAAACTGGAGAAGATGGAAGAGAAGATATAAAGGGACAAGGACAGGAAAAGGTATAGGAGTATGAGTATGAAAAGAAAACAAGAGATGGAAGAAAGAAAAGAAAAGGTTAACAAGTTAATTTTCAGTCTAAAGTTTTGCTATTCACGAGGGTGATATATTTTGGAAAACGTAGATGATAGAGTAACCATCTTCTCATATAACAAAGCGGCTCTTCAGGCTATCGTGTCTACAGTGGAGAAATCGGAGTATGGCTTTACGCTTTCTTTTCAAGAAAGGTATACAATCTCTCTTCCCTTAGTTTTTGTAGCTATTTCACATTTAACTACAACTCAGGCTTGTTTGTACCTTTTGCATATTTATTGCTTATTGAAATGAAACACCAAAACAAAGAAGTTTTTAAAAATATATAAATTTTTATTATCCTTTTATGTTGATTGTGCGAGCCGCGCCAAGTAATTTATCATCTTTGAGACAAAAGCGTATTGTGCGACAACCCAGCGTGTGCTAGGAATACATACGTACATATCTTTCGTTTACGGAAGGGTAGAGGGGCGTGCTGACACAAAGTAAAAAGAGACAAAAGAAACGTTGATAGTTAGCCAACGGTTTGGATTATCATTGAGAGAATTGAATCGGGGGAGAATATTAAATACGACGATCATAATAAAATGCCACACAAGAGGCTCTTTTTGGTTGGCGCGCTTACTTGAGTCCATTTCAATTGGTTTTTAGCGTTTTTTTTTCCTTTACGCTTCGGTTCAATTTCATTCATTTAGCTTGTGACCTGGCAAGATCCTGCTTTTGATTGCAACAAAACGTGTGGTGGTATGGGCCTTGTTGGTGGCCCAATGATATGACTAACAAATGTCCACCAGGTAGCAATGAAGATGCGCAATGAAATATCATACAATTCATTGAGTATGCAAGAAATTGAGCATGTAAATTATACAACAATAAACAACAAAGCGAATGGGTCGGATATCAAAACAAAGCAGAAAAAGATAGGTAATGGGGTATCTTTCAATGGTCGGTAGTGGAGGATAAGGTATGTAAGTAGGTACGCGTACCCAGCAAAGGTAAACAAAGAGCGCGCGTTAAGAGTTTTAAATTATGCGATTGTTTAGAATGCATATCAATTAGTTGGTAAACAAAATAGGAATTCGTCTGATATACAAACAGTCATAAATATATAGTACATGTGATCGTTTGTATATGATCAGTATTTATGCCAAGGTCCTCTATAGAATTTAAGCGTACATATGTACCTTAATTCAAATTTATTTTCTTCTTTTCTTCGCTTGAAAATATTACTCGGCATTATTTATTCACGACCTTTGTATGTACATAAATATGTATGTAATACAAAATGTTTGCCTAGAACTTTTCACACTCTTCAGTTTTGTTTAGTTGAGATATTTTAGAAGTGATAATGGCTGATATTTTATTCATTACATTCTACCTGTACGAGTATCTGGCATGCTTTTCGGTTTTTTGATTTATAACAAGTTAATTCTAATTTAAATGACATTGTAGATTGTGGCATGTGCTTTTAATAAGGGAAATTTACGCTGAGACCGACTAAATCTAAAAGTTGAACTTCTTACGCATTCATGAGGTTATTTACAAATGGCGTTAAACTGATAAATACTTCTTTACTAGAGTTTAAAAAACGATAATAACAAAATAATAATTAATTATTTAAAAAAAAGTGGTGCAAATATCTGCTGAGGGATTTCAATCAGTAAAACTGGCAAGTGAAAAGACCTGCTCGTGATATAGGAAAACAAAAACTAAAATATCTTATAACTTTAAACGACTTATTCTTGTATATTTGTATATTTGTATATCCACTACTATCTCCCGAACGACTTCACCGATTTTAATGAAATTTGGTACACAGGTACTATGCTTTGTTTTAAGATTTTCTACTTTGGGGTGGTCCTTAGGGTTGCCACCTATATAATTTTTTTTTAAATATTAAGCAACATATGGCAATATGGGTATCAAATAAAAGGTATTTTAGGCCGTATACCAACCAAAATATTTTCGAGTAGGATTGCCACCTAGGGTTGCCACCTGAACGCATTTTATTTATTCCTTCAGATATCGACCACTATCTCGGGAACTGCTAAGCCGATTTCGATGAAATTTGGTAGATGTATAGTATGCTTCCTTCTTAGATTTTCTACTTGAATGTTGCCACTAATGGAATCGTAGAGGGTTGCCACCTTTCCGATTTTTTTTAAATATATGGCAATATGGGTATCAAATGAAAGGTATTTTAGGGCGTATACCAACCAGAATATTTAATACACAACAGGTATCGCCAATGTATGTTAAGTGACTTTTTGTGGTTAGTGTTGGTGCAGTGAAATAACGCCCAAGGAAATAACGCCCATGGGCGTTATTTCCCACTCAAAAAGGAAATTACGCCCATGGGCCTTATTTCCTTTTTAAAAAGGAAATAAAGCCCATGGGTGTTATCACCTTTTGCTGATGGGTGTTATTTCCTTTTTCGAAGAGAAACAAAGCCCACGGACGTTAAAAACGAATTAAAACAAGCTGATTCAAGAATTAAGTATATGGTTTTCTTTATTTCAATAAATTTTAACATATTTGTTATGTTTTTTATAAGGCGGGGTGCAATAGCGCCTTGTGAAATAAGCCCTTTAAGGCCTTATTACACTATTGAAAGTGAAATAAGGCCTTTATTTAAAAAAAGGCTTTATTACACTACGAAAGAGAAATAAAGTCTTAAAGGCCTTATTGCTCTTTCATTTTTTTAATGAAACAATAATATTCTAATTCTTTTTGTATTTTATTGAATAGTTACACACAAATTTCACGTTAACCAAAGTGGGAAACGTGGCACGCGGAAGGACATCACCGTGGCGGTAGCCACGGCTATGGCACACACCCGGAGTTGGAATGGCGTAGCCCAGGGTTATTTTTTGAAGCGCGGCCAAAGGCCGCCTACGCGGAAAGGTGTTCTGCACTTAAAAATCGTGGATCGGTCCTCCGTAACTATAATCCGAAGGGGGAAAAGCAATATTTTGTTTCTGTGAAAAGTTATTAGTGAAAAACCGAAAATTGACCCGGGTCAGAATCCACGTTTTTTATGTGCAGGGCACCTTTCCGCGTAGGCGGCCTTCGGCCGCGCTTTAAAAAATAACCCTGGGCTACGCCATTCCAACTCCGGGTGTGTGCCATAGCCGTGGCTACCGCCACGGTGATGTCCTTCCGCGTGCCACGTTTCCCACTCTTTTCTCACAGGGTGATTTGTGAAAAAATGCTAATCAACAATTCGTGTTGCTCGCGTAAAATCCTATGGGCGTTATTTCTCTTTTAAAAAGGAAATAAGAGCCATGGGCTTTATTTCTTTTTGCAGATGGGCGATATTTCCATTTAAAAAGGAAATAAGGCCCATGGGCGCTATTTCCTTTTTGAATGGGAAATAACGTCCATGGGCGTTATTTCCTTGGGCGTTATTTCACTGCACCGTTAGTGTTCGATATTTTGGAAATCTATTTTGATATATGCGGAAAATTCGAAAAATACCGAGCAAGTCTCGGTCACCCAGGTATTTTGAGCTATTAACCAATCAAAAAATTAACAACAAAATACAGGGGAAATAGTATGTATGTTTGTGTAAGTGCTAAGACCTGATAGTTGGCCCATGGTTCATATGTAGATGTAAATGAACAGTAAAGGAATTTAACCTTAATCTTCTTGGCATGTATGTAAATGAGATCCTATTTAATATGCAATGATGCCATGGCATAGGAATTTTCACACGCAACATGCATGCAAAAACGATACTTGATGACTCTCTCATGCCGAATGTGTCACTTACATAATTTAAAAACATAACCTAAAATACCAAAAGATGGATAAGGTATAACAAATATTTTTTTTTTTTTTTTTTTTTGTAGTGATTTTAGTATCAAAAAAATCAAAATAATTTAAGCACAATACAAAAAGTGAAGTGCAATCCATTTAATGAAGTAATCGAAATAAAAAGCCAAATGACCAAATCACCATCTGAGAGCAAACAATAAAATGCTTTCGTTCCATCTATGCCACTCAATTTATTGCTTTAATAATTTTTTTTCTTTCAAAATCTAATCACATAAAACCCATTTATTTACTAATCGAATAACAATATAATAATATCAATACAAACATACATACATACATACTTATATAGAATAATTGAACTTTTTTTATTGTACTTTTGGTGAAAATCGAATGTATGTATGTATAAGTCAACTGGTAATAATTATTTCTCCCATTCAACCCAATTTAGCTGGTTCGCCTATGAATCAACCCCACCATTAGAGCCCATTAGCACTTCAGTGCTTTTTTTCGAAAATCAAACAAAAGCACGTTTTCTTAGCCGCGTGTTTGAAATTGTGCGGAGTGGAATTAATCGGTGAACGTCAGAAAAATTTGTTAAATGTCCAAATGAATGACAGCTCATGCCAGTTTCAAGAAAAACAAAGAAAGCAAACGAATGTTTTCGATTGCTGGAGATGCTTTCTTTGGAACACTCGAAGAAGCTTTTGGGCTCAAGCAGATTAGTCAAGAAATTCTTTTAAACCGAAAACAGTCAGTAAAATAAGATGGAATAAAACCTAAGTCGAGATATACTTTTTTAAAATTTTCATCGATTCAGCACCTTTGGTCCAATCACAAATAGGCGAGTATGTACATGTAAAATGGGTACGCAATACACTTTGTTCTTTCACCAGCTTGTCAGAACTGTGTGAAAGCTATGAAGACACGACGAAGTCGGCAACATTTGCCTCAAAGCTAAAATATATCGTGAGTAAATAGAAGATCTAGCAAAGGTCATACCAAAAATGTATCAAAGAAAAAGAATACATGCAAGCGGCAGCTAGAAAGAATTTAGGCAGCAAGCGCTAGCGGTGGCAAAGTGTCGGCGCTGTCATGGAAAAGTGCATTCAACTGCTTCTAATGGCATTGTCAGCGCCACCTAAACGAAAGATTATTGTAAGAGCAGCCAAATGCAAACTTTAGGTGGCCACATGCCGACAAAACGTCTATTAATGCTGCCGCCTATATTATTGTTTGTTCCTGTGCAGCAGTCGGCTGCCAAAGGGATAAGAAGACACATAAGCTTATTTTGATTGGAGACGACGCGCCAGTGTTGTGGCTACGGTGTGAAAATGTGAGAGGTACGGATAGGTAGTGGTAAGTATGTTTGTGTGAGATAACTTGTTGTTAAAGAAATTGAAGGCAAATGTACAAGAGCTCATATTAGAGATGTCGATATGTTTCGATCTATCGACGAAAGTATTTGTTAGGAGTGGGATTTTTTTAGAACAAAAATATTCGTTGCAAACAATTCGAACAAACTAATAAATAATTCGAATAAATACTATTCGAACTTTTTGTGCCCGTCGAATAAAAATTGTATTCGAATAATTTTTATTCGAATAGTCCCAGGCCTAGTATCTAGTAATGACGTGATATTGCGCCATAATCATAGTCAAATTAAAATAGAGTTTGATCCTTCTAAGTATGGTTATAAAATAAATATCATTTCATGTCTGTCATGGTCAACTTAAAATACTTAAAAGTCTAAGGCACAGTTTTTCGCTTATTGCCGCAGCTATGCTATGGTTTGTGAAAAAAATAATTGACACAGGGTGACCTTGCAAAACCAACATCACTTTTTTTCATAAGGGGGCCCTGTTACATTTCATTTTACCTAAAATCTTTGTTTACTATGACTAGAGTTGAACAACATTTTATATGCCTTTTTAAGTAAATTAAAATTTTCAATCAAAATGCATGTTAATTCACGGCTATAATTATGGGCTAGTGGAATTTGTTTAATAATTCTACCCAAAATAAACGTTTTGGAGTTAAAACACTTTTTACAAGCTCATCAATTGGATTCCACATATTTCTTTGCAAATACATGTCGGTATATTTCTTGCCCACGTGGGCCATAACGAATGTCACCTCCATATACATAAATATATAATTTAAGCTAAGTTTATAGTATAAAATAAAAAACTTAATATGCTTCATCTTCTATTTTCATTGACTATTAGCATATCAACACTAAACATTTATGAACCATTTGTTACATGGCCCAATAAACAGGTCGTCCCATTTAGAACAGCTAAGCAGCGACGTCTGAGAGAAATAGCCATGAAGTGTGTGTGTGTGCACTTTTTAGGAGAGCAGAAGCCATAAATATTATTGAAAAAAAATAATATTTTTAAGAATTTTGTATAAAAATGTTTGGAATACCATCAAATTGTTTAAATTCTTTTTTAGATTCACGAATATACACTGAAAAAAAATAAAAATGTTATTTGGTAAACAGAAATCATTCAGCAGTTGCTCTGACTATGTCCACTGTCAGATTACCCCAAATATACATACATACATAGGTATTAATAGAGCTAACTACAGTATTATTGAACAGCTGATGCGCCAATGTTGGTACTAATCAAATAAGCAGGATCCTTACTCTGTAGTTCGATTCGAAAGAAAATTTATTTGCTTTCGAGTGATTAGTACTCTGTAAGAAGCTTTCCGATTAGAACCCGCTCGATGTTCGTATTTCATATTTCGAGTGTAGAAATTTTTGGTACTCTTTTCTTCGAAAACAAATTTTGGTTTTTTCTGTGTATTAAAACCTTCGATTAGTCGCTACTCAAGTCGTACAAAGTCGGCAGTAAGCACATTAAAACCTGCTGATGACACTTAATAGTTCAGCGTTCCATACTGATTGATAAAAATAGACAAATGTAAGTGAACTAAATAGTATAGTAGCAAAGATTTGATTAAGCTGCATTTATGAGAGAAATTTATACTGAAAGCATTCTTTTCAAAAATCAACGAAGAAGCGAAAAAAGGGTGATAAGCGCCGTTGACAAGCCCACAATCCCACCAAATGGAGCTGCTTGCGCAAAAGAAAATAAAAACCAAAATGTAAAAAGGCGACATTAAGCTGGGATAAGCGAGCGTGGTCAACATAAAAAAGAAAAAAAGTAAACAAAATAAAATAAAATAAAAAAGAAGCAATAAAAAGAATTTCATTAGAAAAGATCGTAAGTGACAGATTAATGTCAGCGCATTGTGAAAGATATGGATTGGAAAAATTGACTTATTTGTGGGGCACTTTAAACTTTAAGATTTCGTAAGAGCAACATATAAAATGTTTAATTTTTGAAATGAGCTAAGTGCAGTTTGTCAAAATTCGATTTCGGGTCTTCATATCGGTGACGTTATAGAGTGTAGAATATTTTTTTCTTCATATTTTTTGTTTAATAAAGAATCTATTTTTAACTTAATAAATTCTTCTCAAATTGCTTAAATGATTTCAAAAACTAAAGGTTTTTATGTCTTTTTAATACAGAAATGTGCTTTCATTATATTTAGTGATTCGAAAAAATATAAAAGATTCAAGCTTGATTGATAAACTGTAAGTGATAGGCGTTTGCTGAGGTTCACTGATTATGTTTTATGACTCAACCAAATCGATTTTTTTATAAACACGTATACATACATAAGTATGAGTACACATGGTTGTCTAATTTTTATTTTTCATACAAACTCAATTTTTAGTTATTATTAAAAAATGAAATTTCGTTTTGATACCAGCTAATGAAGCAATTAAATGTTTGACAATTAAATAGATTGAGGCACGCACACCCTTTTGATTGTACCTACCCTGCAGGAAAATTATGAAGTCATTGTCTGCAGATAAACTAAAATTGACAACGAAGATAACCCATCGGATAACCAAACCGTAACAAGGAATAACGAAATCATTCCAAAACCCCGAAATCAATCCCATTTTATGGAGCCAAATTGGAAACTCGCAAGGCCTAAGCAAAAAGGTTAAGCTAGTCATTTCGCCTTATAAGAAATATGATCTACCCATTTGCACTTCAATCCAGGAAAAATTACAACGAAATTTCTGAATAATTCGGGTGTTGGAGACACGTAACCCAAATTCTCCTTCAAGAGTGCTACTAGCAAATTACCCCTTTTAAAGTAGAGATGTTTTCCGTAACGGCCATAAGCATACAACAACAAAAGTTTCTACGTACCCATAAATGAAATCTGTGACACCCATTAGGTTATGAAAACATTTTAAATAGCGTGAATATTTATTCTATTAGTCAGCAGCAAATGCTACCCTCAGACACGAAAGAGTTTTTGCAACTATGGGAGGAGTTCTTGTGGTATGATATCGAAGTCAAGCGAAGGATGAACAACCCTTAAGGATACTGCATGATTAGTGCAAATGGCTGCAAACACTTGACAAACAAACAAATTATTATGATGTTTAACGGAGTAATAAAAAATTATTTGTGGCAGAAGAAAAACACATTTGAACCAACCAATGCAAGGATGTGTGTGTATAAACAACAAATAAATATTTATGACCAAACACATGAGTATCCCCACTCTAAAGCACATTTCCGCTTTCAGCAGAGGGAAGAGACTACACAACACTCAACCACAAGGACATTGGTGTGATGATAGTTTGAAAGGAAACGAATTTGGCGACTGTTGCAACGGCGCCCGTCTGGAACAGAACAATGTGACAAATTGGCTAGAAAATGCAACCGAAAAGCAATAAAGAAGAATCGTATACCCAGTGAAGGGAGAAGATAAATTGAAAGTTAGAAGTTTATGGGATAGACAGTAATGGCATTAATATTTGATAACCCTATTCGGTCCAGCACGTCTCACTCCATGAATGGATGAACCGACTAGGGACTACGAAGTACTGCTTCTACAACAGTTCCCCTTTGGGTTGTGATGGAAACTTGGGCTGGCCATCGAATCAAACAATCAATTCCGAACTACAATTTCACGAGTACATACAGCTCTGATCTGAAATGACTCAATAGTTTATGAGTTGGGTATAAAAAATTAGCTAAAACTTTGAATGACTTGGCAATTGGCGCAAAAAAAAAAATTGTTAAAACTTGAAGCAACAACAAATGTTGGGAACAAAATTTTTGTGATAAAAGAAACAAATATTGTTAATAATCGCTGAGTCATGGGTACTAAGAAATTTCTAATGCATTAAATATGGAAAATATATTTTAAGAATGAACGCATAGAAATTTCAAAGAAATAAAGAGCTAGACTAAAGCAAAACAAAATAACAAAATTTTACGCAAACAATGAATCGCATAACACTTCCGATTTTCGCACTCACACTCGCATTCACATAGCTTATGTATGTATGTACCTACGAGTATATCTACGAGTCATAGACGGACCGAATGATGAATAAAAGTTTAAACAATGAATCAGTTCAAGCAGCTGGTTATGGAGCAATAAACTCTATTGTTTACAACTAACAAGCAATAAACAACAAGTTGAAAACTAAAACAAAACAAGAAATAATTTTAACAGACTATTGCTAAATAAACATTGATCTTCAATGTATGTACATATGTATATACAAATGTATACATATACATATATACAAACAAAAAAAGTACATTTAGCCATATAAGGAGTTATATTACATTGCGTGGAACAGGTTGCTCAACCAAAATGTTGAAGATTTTTCTATAGAATGTATGTAATGTTTATAAATTGTTGTTTTGTAAGTATGAATATATACATACACATAAGAACATACAGATTTATGTACATATTTACATATACATTTTTTATTGTTTTTAAAGAGAATTATTTAGCATCATAAAACTGGTTGCGGCTTAGAAAACTCGTCTCATTAAAACCATAAAAAATATATATTATATCATACACTTGAATAAAGTAATTATAGAATTAAAAAAACAAAAATATATAATCAATAAAATGTAAGCAAATGAAGGTCGTTGTTTTGTAACGCCCACATTTTGTAATTCATTGAAGCGCACGTCAACGAATTTTAATGCTCAATTAAGTATTAAAAAAGATGAAGCTGATAACCGCAAATGAGCAGCATCCTCAACAAATTATGTATATATTTTTTTGTTGCTGTTTTTTTTGTATTAACTTAAGCAGGTTTCGCTAATTTGTTGCTATATTAAAATGAATTTTATTACTTGAAATTATGTGAGTAATTCAAATGGATTCCAAATTTCAGCTTAGTAAGGGGAGGCAACATTTCGGCGAGCAGTTTCATGACATTGGTTGCTAAAGAAACAGTTTTAGAAACCCCAGAAATAATTTTATTTTGTACTCCAGAGCAATTAAAATGGTTTGCAATTTATTAGTTCTAGGTGCACTTGATTTAAATGGATGTATAAATAAAACATATGTTAACTGGTCACCAAACGATAGCAAGCTGTAGTTGATCCTCCCACTAGAATTTCAAAATTCAGTAAAGGAACACCCTAGATACCCAGAAACAAATCGAATCTCACTTATTATACTATTTGTGTGACAAAAGGTAGTATTTACAATTTTATATTGTGCAAAGTGTTTTAAAATAAGAGAAATGAAAAAAGTAAACGAAAGTCTGATTTCCGTTGAAAAATATTAATGGAATTTAAGCCGGAATATCAACACATGTTTTCTCTTGCTGGAGAATGGACATTTTCAGCCATCGATCTTATGTTAAAAATCAATATTGAAAATTTGAAAATGGATTTGCTATCAAATGAGAATCAAATATATTTCCAACAAAAATTTCTGTAGTAACAAGTTGTTGCCAGCTTTGCATATACATAAAATCATTATAAAATTTGCCTGTCAGCACAGAACAACTCTGTGTAGATTAAAATGCCGATAACCAATTTATGATAATTGCGATAACAGAAATTTAATCAGCGCATTCGTCATAGTACGAGTATCAAGTTCATGTTATGCATGTTGAACTAATTTTTGATAATATGATCAAAGTTATATAAACCCATTTATAGTTAAGAATTGGCTTTGGCTGTATTTGTTGGAATATAATGAAGATTTCCTCGCAAAATATATTTTATAAACATATACAGGTGTGTATGTTCTTTCGCCCACACTATAGTAGTCATCGTACAAATCTTTTTCATACCATCTTTGAGAGTGCACAACGTACAGATCTACTTGACCTTATCCAATGGCACACTTGAACTTCATTTGTTTCCATATTAAACAAGTACATAAGCAATTTGTGTTTCAAGTGAAACATGACAAAAGAATCATAAAATACAAGAAAAGGCAGTAAAGAATGTTTTACAACGGGCAAAAGACAGGTTTGCAGTGAAGTTAGGAATGGTTGTTCCTTTGAAGAGTATAAGAAGTTATCGAACAAAATAAATATACATACATAGGTAGGTAATAGGTACAAAAAGTAAATACACGCTGCTATTGCGCTGCACTCAAAGGTCAACAAACGGCAGTTTAAGAGGTGTAAAAGGAAAAATTTAAGAAAGCAAGGTTAATGCAGTTAGCGAGTGCGAAGAATTGAGATAAAGCACGAGTTCATTGTTCAGTTTCGTCAAGTAAGCTGATTTGCTAGGAGACTTTCAAAGCGCGTTTTTCCATAGATGGAGCTTTGCAATATATAAATCACTAAAGAAATTAACTCAAAAAAAATTAAACCACTTAAGAAAATTGAAAACTTATGAGCAACGTTATGTCACTTAAACTTTCGTCAAATGGCAACGTTTTACCCACTAAAAATTGCCTCTTGAGAAAATTTCTGTTCAACAGCTCATAAAAACAAGCATTACCATGTAGCTAAAAGATAATAAATACAGTTTTAAAGGTTTTATTTTTTATTAAAACCACTAAATCTTATTGATTGACTGACAACAAAAACACCACAATAGCGACATCCATTAACTACAACATACAAATGCACCAAAACAGGTTCAATATCTAGCAACAAACTGAAAACAAAAAATGTTTCCATCGTTTTTCTTTTTTTTTTGGTGACTGCTGACATTCATCCGCCCTAAGCTGAGTTCGTTGACTAACACTTGCCACTTACTACATACATGTTATCAATTAACGCCTACTTTACTTTGAGGTTACATGACAACGATAATCCAACAACAAAACTGCACTCGTTCGACACGCAAGTACGTTGTTTTACACTACGTTCATCGGCGATCTTTACATTTCCAAGTGTTTACAGGTACCTACTCAGCAAATGAGTGTGAATGACTTTCTATTTAAGCAGTTGAACAAATTTATTTAGTACATTTTTTTTTATAAAAACAACTTTTTTTTGGAAATATCACTAAATGCATTGAAATCAATTCGAATCTCAATCGAAATCCATACATGTTATTAGTTGATTTTTTTCTAGAAATTTCTTTTTCATTTCATTCGTTTTTTTTTTTTTTTGGTTTCCATTTACAGATATTATTTTATTGCCCCTCAGGCCTGATGCAAGTATTTTCTATGAACCATTATATTAAATAGCTTTGAAATTGATTGTGGAAAACATTGACGTTGAAGGCTTTTGAATCCAATTCAATTCAGAAGATACCTGTAAGTAATTTTTTCAACCAAGCTAAATTGTAACTACACCAATAATGACTTGTTTCCTAATGGGTTCTAGTGTTTCAGACCGTATACATATATTAAATGGTACCTCATTCATCATCTCTAGATTGGTTCACAATGGCATGCAAAGACCGCTAAAGAAAGGGGGGACTTGTTAGTAACATTTCGCTTAAATTTTTTACATGGAAGTAACGATGGCTCTGTATTAGATAGCATACTCGATATTGAGAGGAAAAAATATCGACCCATGGCACACTTTTTCCAAGAAAATACTAATGAGCACCATTCACAAAGTACACAGAACCATTTCTGAAGATAAACGAATATGAATAAGCCCATAACTTTGACCAGGTTTCAAGCGCTTGAACAAAAAAATACACAGAGAAAACTAAATCGAAAGAAAACTACTATAAAATATTTCATTTTAAAGGTAAAAAGGCAACTCTGTTCATACGTATTTGCCTTTATTACATGCCTTTCATGTTATCGATAACATAAACGTAAAGCGTTGAAAAGTTCATAAATTAAGCACTTAAGCAATAATTTTATAGTTTAATAGCATGCCCAGACATGTATGTATGTATACTACGTACTCTCATAAAATTTGGTTGCACTTCCGGATAATAAACTTGGTGGAAGGAACCCTTCCTATGCCATTTGTTGTGGCGGCGTAGGCAATTGATGGCACACGCTCATTAAAAAAATAATACCAGCCGATAGTTTTCAATGAAATATCTAATAAGAAAGGCACAATAGGAGAGGGTATAATTTTATAATGAAAACATGGAATTATGAGGGAATGCAAGCAATACAATATGGGTGTATTGGTATGTATATCAAAAACATAAATAATTTTATGAGTGGATGTTACAAAGAATAGTAATTAAATGGGATAAAAGGGGAGCGAACTGACAAGAGTTAAAAGAAAAGTAGTTTCATGCTCCTCACGATAGCAAATTTAAATGTAAGCAATAGCAATATAGGTTGTAGGAAAGTTATTAACGATCGAATTTACGATCATAGTTGGGCATAAAGCTTACACTAAAAGTTACCCAGCAAAGACGGAATTATTAGAGCTACTGTTAAAGTCTTCAATTTTCGATGGAGTGAAATGGAGAGTTCAGAAGCAAAAGGGTTTAAATGAATTTTTTTTAATCATCCATATTTGTATAGTGAAAAAAAAGTTTTATTTACATAAACATGATTCTAAAATAAACACCATTTCATGACTGTCATAGTCAATTTAAAATACATTTTATATCTAAGACGGAGTTTGTATTTTAAATGTAACTCTAATTTTTTTTTCGCTTATTGAAACATCTATGATAAGGTTTGCGAATCAAATACTTGACACAGGGTGAACAAAAATAAAATAAATAAATTCTTTTTCATAAGGAGATCCTGTTAATTTTAATTTTTGCTAAAATCTTGGTTAATATCATTGATCAACATTTTAAATTATTTTATAAGTCAAGTCAAGATTTTAATAAAAATTTACAGTAAGTGATCAACTCTAACCTAGAATACGAGTATCTCGCATTAATGTCGGAGCTTCTCTCCTTCTCCTATCATATTACTTGAATTTTAGTTACATCCATTATTTGAGGGTTTTATTGGTGTCTAATTGCTCACATACTGGATTCAAAAAAATTGATTCAAAAAAATGTATACCAATGACATTTCAAATTTAATGCACTTTACACTTCACCCAACTATGATTTCAACATCGCATGATCGTACGTAGAAGTGAAAGTTCTGTCATGTTAATAAACTAAAAACGTGCATTTGTAATTACCAATATTAATCATGGAAAATATGCTGACGACTACTGTTTTGTGATTATTAAGCACTTTTGCCGCCTGTCAACGCCTACAAATTGCACACTTAAAAACACGCAAGCACACATACATACATACATAACCTCAAAATTTTCCAAAAAGTTACAGAAAGTTTTTTTTGTTAAATGAATTGTGACGCATTCACTCAAACGCCTGCCTACCAAATGTCAAATATTATTACTTCAGCCGCCAAATCGAATATTCCTTGGAGGCATAATTATTTTGGAAAGCGATACACAAACATTTCATAAATACTCATAGATCATACAGAAAATTAGTATGTAGTAGGTCTGTTTACAATTTACATATCCGATGCGACACGTGCTCCATCTTTTTGGCAGACAGCTGGCGCCAATGTGCCCCCTTACGCACCTCCAAATGTAATCACATATGTATGTAGGTATGTGTGCCCATATTGATAAATTCCCAAAAAATGTATGGAACTAAAGTGCTTATGCTTTCTTTCATAATCAATTCTAAAAGTTCAATACACAATACAGCATTTTTTTTTTAGTTTACTCACTGACGTTGAAATAAGTTCTATATCCGGTTTGATAGAGAATTTTATTGTTGTTTGTTGGTTTAGCGCTTTCAAGAGTATGTTAGTGAAGAAAAACAAGTTTTCGTTAATTTATGTTAAAGCATTATATGGAGGGAGGTGTGTATGTATGTATTTACTATATCGCATTTTCATATTGCAGGAAGTTTTGTTTTTCAAATAGAAGGAGATATGAGATATTGAGTAAGCGGATGGAGGAAGCAGATAAACAGATGGCGCCATTGTAAGCAAGTGCGGTTTTTTAAGTAGTTCAAGATCTCTGAAAGGTGATTACGGTGAAAGTGAAAGGAAAATTTCTTAGAGGTCAGACTTGAATTTTTTCAATTCTGTACAATATATTTCGAAGTGCAATCAGCTTGAGGAATGTTAGGTTAGGTTAGGTTGAAGTGGCTGCCAAAGGGACACACTTAGGCCAGTACCAGTAGGCCCGTTGTGAACCACCTGGAAGACCCGATGAAGGCCATCACGTACTTGGTGTTATGCTCCGCAATTTGGCGCATGTTGTCCAATAAGGGAGCAATTGAGAAATGTTGCCCTAAACACATTTTAGGTCACTTTAGTATCGATGTATCCAAAACTGATCGAGCTATCGAAACAAATGATATCTTAGATTTTATTCAATTCCATTTTGCAGTTTTTGAGTGATGAGCGCCCAGACAGACAGACAGACAAAATTTCAAAAAAAACTTTAAAAAAAACTTAGATTGGGCTTCTATTGGCATAGCAATGGTTGCTGCTTTCGATTTTGAGGTTAGAACTCGAAATGTGGATACTATTTTGGGGCTTCTATCCGGCTTATTTCAGCTTTTCCCGATTGTATCAAAGTTATTATGAAATTGTTTTTTCATTTCTGATTAGGATTTTTCGGAAAGCCGAAAGTGGCAAGAATATGAGATATCACCTGATAGGATTTGCTTACGAGCAAGATCATTTCGATATATTTGGATATCGCGGACTTTCAGAGATTACTTTCGGGAACTCTTTGGTATCTTTGTGAGGATTATTTCGGTATTTTCGTTGCTGCATAAATATGGTTTCGAGATTTTATCTGGATTATTTTACAGATTATGTGATACTTTTGTTGTATGAAGATTATTTCCAGATTGTCGAAATTATTTTCGGAATTTTATTAGTATGTCAAGTTTGCGCAGATTGTATCAAAGCTATTTCGGGATTTTCTTTTCATTCTAGGATAATTTTTTGGGAGAACATAAGAATAATTTTTTATATTATTTTCGGGATTATTAACTAAAATCGATTTCGGGATTTTCATTTCATTTCAGGATAATTTTTTGGGAGTACATAACAATAATTTTTTATATTATTTTCAGGATTATTAACTAAAATCAAAATTTTTTGAGAGTTCGCGAACTTCAAACGACTATTTTCGGGAATTCTTATTCAGTTTTTCATTGTTTTTTTTTTTTGTCTTTTTTCGACTAAAAATAGTTCATTGATAAACTCCTCTTAATTATTTTTCATGTTTATTTTCTGTTTACTAATAGAACACTATGTTAACTGTAAAATATTCAAATACTCTACACTATAGTCATTATCATTTCATTTAAAGAGACCATGTCAAATGTCAGCATTAACAAATCGTTTTTAGCTTCAAACTAATAACCTATAATCTACAAAAGAATGAATAATTTGTTTTTTTCTCATTTTTTTTTTATTTTAATTCCTTTCCCTTTTTCAAAATGTTCAAAAAAATATGCCACTGTTGTAACGAAATTTTTTTATTAAATTGAGAAAGTCTCATTAGTGCATGCGCATTGCAACGCAAATTGTTAATAACTTGTGGCATTGAAAAATGTCAAATAGAAAAAAACAAAAAAAAATGTGAAAGAATGACAAATGTTGCAACACTTTCGAATTGACAGCGAATGAAGTGCGTCGGCTTTGCACACCAAACACGAGATATGTACGCATGAAGGCCGTGCCATGAAAGTGAAAAAATATGGGCAAGAAAGAAAAATAGGCAACAAAAACAAAAACAAAACAATTTTGGTGGCAACAACAATGCTCACCAGTTTTGTGTAACTTTTTTGTAATTTTAAAATATTGATGTGCTTTGTATTTACGTTATTTGAACAGACGTTAGAAATGAGTGTGGCGCGTCGACGCATTGCACAGTGGGGAAGAAAGACACCCTGTGGCAGTGTTGCCATTTTAGCTATTTTGTAGCTAGATTTAGCTATTTATTTCGACGTTTAGCTATAGAAATTCGGGTTTAGCTCTTAGCTATTTTTTTAGCTTTTTTTTAAATCGAGTTAGCTATTTTAGCTAAAACATTTTTGTTATTTGCCAAATTATTTTCACAGAACTTTTTAGAATATAAATATCGACCGTGTGCACTCTGCCTTATGTTTATCAAACTGTTCAAAAGTTGATAGATAGTAGAAATTTTGTCAGACTTTTATTATCAAGTTAATTGAGCAGCTACGTCAACGCCTACCACAAAATATTCAATCTTTAAAAAATATTGAGTTTTTTGCTATAAAAAATGCTTTAAATGTGGTGAAGCCCAAAATATTTGATACTTTTAAGGCAGAAAAAATTACTGTTATAGAAATGGAATGGAAAAAACTCTATTCATATCCATGGCAAGAGACCCCTTCTAAAGTTAAGTTTTGGATAGAGGTAAGGGAGTTTGGGAAATGCCATTAATGAAAATCCGTTTGAGCAATTACAACAGTTTGTATTTAATTTGCTAATAATACCGCTTAGTAATGCGGAAATAGAACGAAGTTTTTCTGTATTGAATTTAATAAAAACCTAGCAAAGGAATAGAATGGAGATTTTGATGTTAAACTCTTTACTAACTATAAGATACGGTCTTAAAAGACCTGGAAAATGTTGTCATAACTTTGGTATACCTAGTAAATATATACGATTAAACATGTGAATTAAACGAAGACAATGACTTTGTTTTTGAACTCTGCACAGCTGTGATTTAACTTCATTTTTGAATAAAACTTGAGTGATGTATGTATATCAACTATTCGTGATTATAATTTATGTTACTATTATAATTTAATTTATGTACTTAAAAAGTACATATATTTTCAATGACTGAATTGTTATTATTTTTATTATTATTATTTTTTGCTTTATAATAATTTAGTAACTACAGACATACATATGTGGTTTAATTTCATGTGAAATAAAAGCTCATTTAGCTATTTTTAAAGAAAAAAATTTTAGCTATTTTTTTTGGCTATGAAATTTTTTTTGTAGCTATTTTTAGCTATTTTTTTGTTTCAATTTAGCTATAAGCTCTAAAAATTTCTGGCAACACTGCCCTGTGGACACATTAATATGGAAATAATAATTGAGTGATTTTTCTCAAAAATACGTTATTTGATCAAAGCGACTTTATTTTTTTAATAATATTATTAATCAGTTTATTTAAAACAGCTTTCGATTCTATATTGCACTGGAAAAAAAATGTGTGGTTGAAATTAAAATTTTCAAATTTTACCATTTTAACAAGCTTACGCGTTGAAATAATGAACTGCATTAAAAAACTAAATTTAAATTATTTTTTTTTTTTAATTAACAATTTAAACTAATTTGCCCCACTGTGCATTGAGCGCATGTACATAGCTCTAACCTACAATTTATGCTACAACATTTGTTTTTCATAAATTTTTCTTTTTTTGTATTTATGTAACATCCTCTGTCTCGTAAATTAGGGTCCACATTGTGTCATGTAGAAAGCGCCGACGCTCGTGCTGTCGATGCACACTGTGGTCAGGTGCGATAAGACAGGACGAAAAGAAAAACCCAAAACATACAATACATACATACGCACATAAAAGAAATACACAACTCAACCGTCATTTGGCACTTCATTCAATCGTCTCGTTAGCTAGCAGTGTTATCGTTAAGCGACAATCTGACAGGTATAATCTTGACATCCTGTCGATAACTTTATCATGCACAAACACGCTGCAAGAATCAAAATGAGTAATTTATTTGCTGGCGGCATCAAGCATAGCTGATTTGAGTGTCTGAAGATGCGTAAAAAAACAAAACACATTATTTATTTTTTATAATTTTTTTAAGAAATTTGGTTGTTGCTTTCCCTTTTTCAAATACAATTCAATATGGCCGTTTCATTAATTGCAGGCACTAAACAAGCTTACGGCAATTAGTCAATAAAACGCCGCAAAATTTTTACTAAGGCAAAAAAAAACATTTCCAAAATATCTAGAAAGTCAGCACCAATGCGCCACGCTTGTGCTGCACGTGTCCTGCAACGTGTTGGCTCTTCAATCTCCATTCGCTTTATTTAAAGTTTCTTTGCTGTTTAAAAAACTTCTTACGAAATTCTGCCAGCTTTATACTTCCTCTTTACGTAGGGCAGCTGCCTCAGGTAATGCACGTGATTTTTATTCATTATTTCTTGTTTACTTTAATGACTTTTTACGCACGTTCTCCTTCTCTCTTTTTACTTAACTTTCCTGTTGCACTGCATCTGCACGTTTTATCCGCCGACTGCAGGTTTTTTTAGGGTTAATTTGCTGTTACTTTAGAATTCTTCGGTATCGCGGTCGTTTAGATTATTTTTTATTTTTTTTAGGTAGGTATTTGTTGCGCTGCTATTGGAATTGGTCCACATTCATGGAATACTTTAAATTTATTTGTTTTTGTTGTGTAAAGTTTTTATGAGTTCCATTTCTGGTTTTTCTACTACAAAGACGAGCGAATGCAATGTCCCCTCATTTTAATGTTTTATAGTGGTGTAGTATTTTAAATCGAAGACGTTGCAGTTTACTTCAGAACAACTGTTCCATATATGAAGGTACATCTCTTGAAAGATTTTACTTTTGATTAAGTGTCGCCAGTACTATTCTCATCTAATACTAGCTCAGAATATTTTATTAGCTTGAATTTGGAAAACATTAAGCGTGGTAAATTATTATTTCGGTTTCTGGCAGCACTTTCTATCGATACCTTGCCGGATGTAAAGTTTAACACATTTGTTACATTGGCATCCTTTACTTGAAAGCAGAATCAAATCGGAATAGGTCACGAACAGGGAATTACGATACAGCACCAATAATCGATTGCAGTGTTTCTACTAAGGTTGGTTGAATCAGAAGAGCAAGTTCAAGGAAAAGGAGAAAAAATGTGAAAAACGCAAGGAAAGTTGAGAAAGTAGGGAGAGAAAAATATGATCAGATTAGTAAAAAGTGACAGATGAGAAGCGGGCAGCACAACATCTGTTGGCTCTATATTAAATATTTCACTCTAATGTCAGCACCAGTGTTGTCTTGTCGTTTCTTTTTTTGAATCAAAATTTTTAATTTTTCTAATTTCAGAAGGTTTTTTGTTATTTAATAAATTTTTCTCTTGCTTGTCAATTTTTTCGATGGCTTGAGGCAAATCTATAGTTTTAGGCAAATTATCCCGCAAATGTTGGAAGAATGGCGCCTTCATTTTGCTCGATATTTTTAGATAAACCAAATTGTAAAGCGATGGTATGCGAATATCATATCATTACTTTTTGTTTCGATATCATTTAGCTTGTTACTTTCTTCTGAATAATTTTAGCTAATACTTTTTTAAGCTCTAAACGAAGTTTTTCTTCGTCTTAACTCCTTAAGCATAAAAGTTAAGATCCCATAGGAAAGGAAGTAGGTGTCTGAAACTTTGTATTGTCAGATGATATTGTGAAACGTCATTTTGTAGCACTCGCAAAGGCACATACCGCTGAAGGTTATCAATTACGTCACCATCAAACATATCGACCTATCCTAATAGAAAAGACGTATCTCAAAAAAAAATTTATAAAAGACGTATTTCGTCGATTTTTTTATAAAGGCCGTATTTCAAAATTTTTTTTATAAAAGACGTATCTCGGCGATGTTATTAATAAGGTCGTATCTCAGAAACTCGCTTAAAAGGGTTGTAACTAGAAAAATTAGATTTTTACAGGAGCGATTTAAACATTAAATCCCTTTCCACAATTCGTTAAGGACTTGAATCTCAAAACTTGATTAATTTTCATAAAAATAATGTGCTAAAGAATAATTTTACTTCTACATATATAAAAATAAAGGTTTTAATCAATGCCTATTACCGTTGTTTAACGGATGTGGCCTGAACGGTTGGAGATTTTGATCAAAATTTGGATCAGGGTGACCCAGAATGTCTATAGGATATGGCTATCAAGTGAAAGGTGTTGACGAGAGCTTCCAAAAGGAGCGGTTTTCAGGTTTATTTGAGTACTCGAGGTGCTTGTCTATATCTGTATATAAAAATTGAACCCTATTTCCCTTGGTTCGGATTTCACGCGTGAACAGATTGGCCGATTTCACTAACCCTTTTCCTACCCTGTTTTTTATGGTCAGTTGATAGCTTTTATGAGAGAAAAAATTAGGAAAATTTTGCGGAATCCTAAGATATCGACCAAGATGTCGCCCAGAGGTGACCTAGAAGTTGCTTTTCAATGTGGGTATCAAATAAAAGCTCACTTCTGACTTCACTTGAAGGAAAAGGAAGCGGGAGAGGAAAAGTGGGAGGGGTGATAGTTAGTTGTGCACTTCTTTAAAAGTCAGTTCGAATTATATAATTATCGTTTATCGTCATACAAACAACATCTACGGCCCCATTTGGTCTTTATTTCCATATCTCGGAAACGGCATTAAGAAGGAGTGGTCTATAGTCCTATAAAGGAGGGACTATAGACCACTCCTTCCTAAAGCCCTCAACAACACTTTTCATTTGATATCCATATAATACAAACACCTTCTGGGGTCACATCCAGTTTAAATCGGGTTTCAAGACTTTAACCACCTGGGGATATGAAGTATAGTTCAAAATCTATTCTCATACCCATCAACTATTCTTTCAAAATTTCGTGGAAATCGACCGAACCGTTTCGGAGATCTTGTATAAGTACATAACACCGTGACAAGACTATTAGAGAGACTAGTTCTCGTTGACAGAAGAGAATTTATTGGATGAAAATAACAACATTTCTCGCCATAGATTGAAGAGTAACTTACTTTTCCCAAAACATTTTAATCAACTTCCAGAGAAACGACTTTATCAATAAAATCGCTGAAATACGACTTTTTTCGATGGAAAATTTTTTATAACTCGCAGAAGTGAATATTTAATTTCGCTTATACTTTTTGAGTGCAAAAACGGTTTAACATAATTTTGGCATCACAAAAATGCAAATTTTTCGCGCTATTTTATACATTAAAAAGCTCAATTTGCAAAAAAATCAAGTTATTCCCCTTTTAACCAAGATCCTGAGATACGGCCTTCATAATAATTTCGCTGAGATACGTCCTTTATAAAAAAAATTTTGAAATACGGCCTTTATAAAAAAATCAACGAAGTACGTCTTTTATAAATTTTTTTTTGAGATACGTCTTTTCTATTAGGATAGGTCGATATGTAACTAGGTCGCTATAATAATCGTTGCTTTCTGCGCCTCATAAAATCCAAAAAAAATTATTAAAATATCCGAACATTGTAGCCAAGTGCAAGTACGGGTGGCATATTCACATGGCAAACAGTAGAACAGACAAAGCTGCAATCATTTGAAAATGAAATCTTAACAAAGAAAATTAATGTACCATGGCAAAAGTTACCAGTCAAGAAACAAATGAAATAAAGTCAAGGTAGAGTTAAAACGCAAAGCGCTTACCTGAACTAAAGGCGAAACACGCAAAACAAAAAAGAAAAAAAAACTAAAAATAGCAAAATGACAAAAAAAAAAAACAAATCAACGGTGAAGGAAGTAAAGTTCATTAACATCTCAAATGTATAAATAGCAAGTTAAAAAACTTAAACTAATAAAATGTAGCTAAAAAAAAACAAATAATTATAATAAAAAGCTGTATGCTATGACCTTCAGGGTCACATAGAAAAAAACACAATTAACAAACCTTTAACAACAACATAATACGCTTTGCTTGTCTTCAATCTTCGGCTTGACTGCCAATAGATTTTTAGATGAGATTAATTGCCTTAGGCGAGCAATGACAAATAGCAGATACATGGAAAAATAAATAGCAAAGCTTTACGAAAAAAGTTTTAATTATAATAACGACCTTTTGTATTATATTATCGTAAGCGGTATTTTTAGAAAATAATCACACCTAGAACATAGGGTTATATCAGCTATTCGGACGGAACTGCCGGCGTTAGAAATGTAATAGATCATGGAAAAAGCAATCGATTTAATCGGAATTTGCCGGTGAATTTCCTTGAAGTCGATAGAGATTGCAAAACTCTACTACAATTACTCCCCGCCGTATTAGCTGATAAACGCCCTACATATCGCTTATATTATATTATTGAGCTAGGGAAGCGATATGTATGTACTTTAGTTAGATTTTGCAACAATTTTTAATTTTTAACACTTTTTATCGATAACTGACGGAATTGCAAATCTGTTTTTCCACTACAGTGTGGCCCTTCATACCCAAAGAAATTGTATATAATTCCTCATCATTGTATCCGTTGTGTATAGGGCCATATTTTAGGCCCCTTGAATATTGATAAGTCCCTTCGAATATAAACGAAGTGGCGTAAATTTCATTCGGCGCTTACTATAATTTCGCTCAGCGAGTAACTTATGTTTGTAGCATGTATGTATGTATGTATGTTCCATTACTCATGTAAATCTATGAGTAATGCGGGCTTGTGTTCTGCGCTGCTAATTTATATTAAAAAAACAAATAAATTAAAAAATTTATAAAAGTTTCATTTCTTCTCACATTGCTAGTTATTGTTGTTATTATTGCAAAAAAATGTGCCACAGCCACTTGTTTGCAAATTAATTTATTGACTGGGTGTGTTCGTTTTATACATATGTACATACATATTTGCATAAGCAAACAATCAGTGTCAATAATTTTATTTGCATACACATTTAATCGAATTGTTTGTTTGAAAATATTTTTTATTTATTTTTTATAGTAAGAAAGAAAAGAAATTCACTGTAAAACAAGCTGCAAGCTAAACGTTTATGGCATTTTGATGAGTTTGAATGGAATAGAGCGTGCAGCGTAATAAATGTGCGATGTGAAGGTTAATTATTGTTATACGTGTTACAACAACGTTAACTTGTTATAACAGCAATTTAATTTATAAATCTTAATTCAGCGGCAAAAAGACGTATAACCAACGAATGAATCAGTTAATGAATGTTGTTTGAAAGCGTACGAAGAATTTCGCCAGAAGCAATTAGCTATTTTGTTTTTGTTTTTTTTTTAGGACGGAAATAACGAAAGATTTGGGAATTTAGTGTAAAGAACTGTCGATAGATTTTTTGAATATCCAACAAATAAAACGATTTTTGGGTAAGCATTTAGTCACTTAGCGGGAGAGCTTTCTAGGTAAATATTCTGCTTAGCTCCGTCGCTGGAAGTTCCATGAGACTGAGAGGATTTTGATTTTGTTCGTTTTGAAAAAAATATGACGGTTGCGTTTGAGGACATCACGCTATTGTTGTATAAACTGAAAATATTTATCGTTCGATTAATGTAAAAAAGTTGAATTGTGAACTCCCTAATTGCGAACAGTTAAGGGTTCTATAGGTACATATATCAAATTATATATGTAGATATATCGAAAAGTAGAGGATTCCAACCCGTAAGAAGGCATAGCTTAGGGAAAGCATAGTTTAATCGATAACTCATTTAACGATATACATACATACATATTTATCTTTGTTGCCTTTCTCAAAAGAGCTGAAATCTGCATTTTTACCCCTTTGTTTAATACTCCAAGATTATAGTAGAACCCGATAACTTATCTATCCATAAAGCTATTGAAATATAGCAGAGTCAAAATAAAATGTGTGAGCTTCTTCTTTCGTTTGATACAAACTTCAAAGTTTCAGTCAACCACATATCGACCGATAACTCATCTATCGATAAATATATAACAGAGTAAAAATTAAACTGGTTTTCTCCTTTTGTTTCATACACATATTCATGGTAAATTTTAAGATTATAGTATAATCACAATTTTATCGATAACTCATTTATCGGTAAATATATCGAAATATAACAGAATCAAAATGCAAACCGTTTAGTTTAATATACACATTGTATGTATGACCGGTATAGTTACCAAATATCGTTAGTATGGGTTAGGTAATCAAAGCTATATACAGAATGTAGAATAAAAATATATCAAAAAATGCCGGTCCCTTGGAGATCCGAAACCTCCAGTTTTTTTAAGGACATAGATTATACTTCCTGTTAGACCAAATTTAATCAAACTCAGAACTCAATTTTGTCTCCCTCAAACTTGTTTCACGTTCCATTGTGGGATCGTCTGCTAGTACCGTATTTATTCTGACTTGCCCTTAATGTGATACTCTCCTTAACAATCGCTTAATGGTTCTGCGGTTGCAAAAAAAAAAACAACAATCGATCTACTTTTTGAAGAATAATAAATTTGCTGCACAGTGTATTCAAGAAAAAGAATTGCAAAATTACTTTCGTGCCAAAATATGATTTTTACTATTTTTAGTATGCGTCCAATTGAATATCTTTCGAGTATATAAAGAAATTGTATCATACGTTTAACGCATTTTGAGCACGTTTTGCGTAGTGGAAAGTAAATTTAAAATGTTTCACAAAAATGTTTAGACTTTCTGCAAATAGTTTACAAAAGTTTATCTGATATATGATTACGCAAATGTTCATATGCTTATAAGTACATACATACATAATAAAGTTCAGAATATTCCCCACCCCCGCGCTAGTAGCATAAGATGGGTACAAATAATAATTGTAGGGTGTTTTGTAGGCGCCATGCTGCTGTGTTTTTCGTTTCTGTGAGTAATCAACAAACAAAATACGTAATATTTAGGGCGTAGCATAGTCGTCTGCCGCTTTTGGTTTTTTATCTTTTGGGCAAAACGGTTTGGTTTTTTATCTGCTACGCATATAGTAGCGCGTATGCTATTAAGCTTTAAAGCTGTAGGAATATATAAACAAGCATTTTAACATATTCAGCTATAAAAGTAGATAAATTTGTTGTATTTGTAAGTGATGTCATTAGTTGGTCTATTCCTCTTTTTGCCATATTTTGCTGTACTTCGCAGCTAGGTTGGTTAGTTGAATAATTTTTTATTTTGTTTTTTTGTCAACATTCAACGAATAACTTTATTTAGTTTCACGCTGAACTTGGAAAATTTTTATTACTAAACTACTAACCTGAATTTTGACATGAAATTTGATTTTCATAAATGTAGGTTAAGTTGAGGACATTATGTCTTAGTTTAAGTTGGATGGCATTCATATTTTAAAAAAATTTAATTATTGTCTTTACGGTCTGTACACAATCCAAGACTATAAATAAGCTGTCACAAAGTCAGCGCTCTGATAGCTTAGTGGCCAGCCAGCGGAATTTCGTGTACTACAAATTATATTCCTAACGTGTCCTAAACTATGTGCCATGTCTCCAGCCCCTAGATAACTGGAAACACAACACAAGACTACTAAGTTAAACCGTATTTTCTTAATAGTTCGATCCGTGCCCCACCTAGTGGTAGTTTTTTTAACAACTGTCTGATTATCACCGAGTTCTGAATCGTATTTTAACTTTCAAGTAATCAGCTCAATAGCAACTTACTCAAATATGTGTTGCAAAAGTCAAGTCTGTTTTTCAAGAACTTCAAATTATCAGTTCACTACCTGCGGGAATTTTAAATTATCTGGCTCACTGCACCATCTAGTGGGAATTTTGTGTATAAAGTATTGCATTCCTTTTAATTCTCTATTCATGTAAAAGGCATCTTCGAAAACCCATGGAAAATTAAAGATTTAAAAAAAAATACTTTTTTTGTAATATAATTAAAAAAAAGGTCACTTTCTTCTGTATTAACATTTTTGAAAAAATCGATTGAACGGTGCCCCCCATAAATTCAGACGGAAAAAATTCAGAAATACAATTTTTCGGAAAAATTTATTCAGAAACCATTTTTCAAAAACCAAAAGTCAGAACGAAAAATTCAGAAAACTTTTTTCAGAAACTAAAAATTCAGAATCAAAAATTCAGAAAACTTTTTTCAGAAAAGAGTGGCACGCGGAAGGACATCACCGTGGCGGTAGCCACGGCTATGGCACACATCCGGAGTTGGAATGGCGTAGCCCAGGGTTATTTTTTGAAGCGCGGCCGAAGGCCGCCTACGCGGAAAGGTGTTCTGCACATAAAAAACGTGGATCGGCCGTTACTTTCTGAATTTTTACTTCTGAATTTTGACTTCTGAATTTTGACTTCTGAATTTTGACTTCTGAATTTTGACTTTCTGAAAAAAAATTTCTGAAAATATGTGTTTCTGAATTTTTGTTGTCTGAATTTATGACGGGAGCCCGATTGAACGATGTAATTCAAAAAAAAAAAATTGTTTACTTTTTTAATTTTTGTTGTTAAACTTTACTTCATTTCAATGTAGGTACTACGACACAGTCTTTTGTGACTCGGTAACCCAAGAATTCCGAAAAATTCTTAATGTTGTTAATAAATCTTAATGTAGTAAAAAAAAACCTTTTTAGTAATAATTATAATAGTGGGTATAAATGGGTTTTGTTTTTTGTAACCTATTAGTAAAAGATTGCAGCTTTTTTTTAGCAAAAAAAATTGATTTCGAATTTAAAATCGGGGGAAATATGTCTTCAACCAGCCATAAGATATTATACATACATATGTACTTGTATGTACAAATTTAATAATCGGGTTTCTTCTTTTCTTTTGCCCTAAAATTTCCTCCACTGCATTCAAAATGAAATTTTCAATTTTTTTTTATTTTTTCTCTCTTAAATATTTACTCAATTTATACTCATATTCTGCATGCATCTTTGCAGTGTTAATTGTAGTCTAAGAAAAAACGAAAAGATTTCACGAAAAATATGAGTCGCACTGTGTGTTGAGTGCAAATAATTGCATTTTTATTTCACATTTTTAAAACAATTTGTTGATTTAATGATTATATGACACATATGTATGTATATACCCATGACAAAAACAAATATGCACATTGAAAAAAATATCAAAAGAATGCATACATATTTTTATTGCAGTGATAATTCGCTCCAAGTCTTCTGCTGGCCTGTATTGGGGGATTTTGGTTATTTTTTTCACTTTTTTTGTTTGTATTGATTCAGCTGAAGTAGAAGTTGTTGCATCATGCAGAAGTAATTTTGTATAATTTTGCCGTTTGTTTACTTAATTTGCATAAATGAATTGAGTTGTTTAAGAAAATTTGTTTTGACTTAAGTAAGGAAGTGATAAATTTTTGTTGTTTGAATATTTAAAAAAACAAAACTGGTTATATGCTTTGAAGTTAATAATTTAACAAGAAGTTATAGTTGAAGCAAGCATTTTTTCTTAGTTTTACAAAAGTTTATTGGTTATTTAGTAACAAAGTGAGGTTAAGGTTTTGGTTCTGATGTTTAGATTTATATCTTTTGAAAATCGGCGTCAAATTAATTTCGCCTTAATTTATAAACAAAATTCGAAATCTTATTCCATTTTATGGAAATATAAACTTTGCCCATTCTCACTTACCATTTTGTATTATTCGGCCAATTATATTCGCCCACTGTATGTGTTGCAACCGAATAGCCAAAATATGAATTGGCATGTGGTCCATACTTGACGATCGGCAAACGATTCTCCAAATTGAAGGCACAACTTTGTGGAATGTGTGAAATGCTGAGGCAAAGCAAAAATAATAAACTTACTGATGAATAAAGTTGAAGTAATGCATTGTTGTTGCACTTTGTAGGCACTTTTGTTTGTAAACTGTTGGAACTTTTGTTGTTGTTGTTGTGTTTGCATGCACCTATTGGCGGCTGTTTAATATTATAACCATTCATTTTGTATTCTTGTTGATTATCACAATTTGTTAAATTTTGTATGAATGATTTTTCCAACCATCGAAGGCACTTAACTAAATCTAAAATTCCACTTCTTTTATACGATTTTGAGATTTTTTCTTTCATTGTTGTTGTAAATTTCAACTTGATTTTCCGTAAGCGAAGCGCATTGTTTTTGTAATTTTGTGTTTTTTTAATATAAATTTGTTCTGTAAGTATATTTATGTATATGTTTTGTAGTGATTATTTTTTAATTTAAACCCTGTTTTATGAATTCGAGTTCATGTTTTCGTAGATCTAAAGGGGACACAAAATTATTATTAAGATTATTTATGATTTCTAATTTTTTTTTGTAATTTTTCAATTTTTTTTATTTTTTATTTTTTGCATACACAATACATTCACTTTTATTAATACACTGAACAGTTAAGGGTTGTTTATAATCATCCTAAATTTTTATTATTAGCAGAGCTAACGGCAAGTGAGAGGAGTAAATTTATTGGCAAATTTCTTCACCTTCAATTTAAAATAACATTGTCTTTGCGAAACTTTTTTTTTCTTCTTGAATTATCATTGACAGAATTTGGCTCATTGGAGGAACCAGCGAAAACAATGGCAGTATCAGTTCCAGTCATTCCAAAGACCGCTGGAAGATCACATAATAAATCTATTCAAGCTACGATAAGAAGAGAACTTACGACCTGCTTAAAATGTCAAGTGAACAAATCTTCGGTTTTACAAGAGGATTGGGCCAGAGCACACTAAGCTCACATCTGATTAGGGATATTGGTTGTATCTTAACCCTTGGAAAAAATTGTCGTCAGTTGGCGTCGTATTTGCAAGCATATGTATATTCCTTTCAAATATTGGGAGACTAATGTCTAAAAAGAATGACCCACAATCGTCTACAGTCGGTTACAATTGATTCCAACTATTTTCTTAGGGCCATAGTTGAGCTAAGTCGATCTTATTTTATGTAGCCTACTTTTATTGGATCTGTCCGATACTACCCATTTAGGCATAAAGGAGACCATTTAATTTCATCACTTCAACTCATACAAAGCGATGAACACTGGCATTGGTCATATGCTACTTTGTGACTCATTCCTGATGCATCCTTGACAAATCGCATGTTTTGTAGCGAAGAAGCTAAACTGAATTTCATCGTATCCTTCTTTGTGAGTCATTCCGGGTTCAGAAAATGCGTGATTTTGATCGGTTTTTGTCTTTATTCTAAGCAGATAGAAATCATGGCACAAGAAAGTAGTTGGTGAAAAAATGTCCACTAGATGGAGCTGTTGTTGAAATATTTGAAGGTTATAAAAATTCATCATCGCTCCGACTTTGCTTAAGAAAAAGGTGTGTGGTTGGCATTTTCCAATTAATAAAAAGACGGTTTAATTAAGTTATGTTTATCATCTCTCATTTTCATATGCGTTGTTGACAATTTTTTTTCGTTTTTTTTTGGCTTTTTTTTTTTTTGTTTGGTTTTTTTTTTCTCGACTGCCTCTACGGCATTCAGCCCTGTTGCTACACTTAAATCGCTCAAAAACATTTTTTACGCTTCATTTTCTCGTTTACTTTTAAACATTTATTTACAATTTTTATGTTTTCGCTGCTACGTTTTTATGTTCTCTTTACACGCACTATTCGTACACGTTTAAGATGGGATTTCACTGCCAAACAAACAAGTCAACTAAAGCCATGTTAAATTCTTTAAATTTTATATATGTACATATGTACATACATACATACATACATATTTACACATAAAAGTCAGCTTAACTATGCTCTATGTAGTATGATTTGAACTTTTGAAATTGTTATTGCAATGCGGTAACAATTACGTTGACCGTGACTTACGATACGCAAATTGTGCGCATTTTCTTGGACACCAACCAACCAATAGGCTTATTGTTGTACGATATTCAATAGAATTAGCGCATATAAAACTATAGCGCCATACATTTGTAAACAAACTACAATTTCCAAAAATTAAAAAAAAAATTCTCTAATCTTCAGCGAATAGTTTTGCGCCACTCTAATACCTAAGTATTTATTTGCATTTGAACACCTTCATACATATGTACATACATATTCATAACGCGCATTGCATGGCATTTACTTGTGTATGCGTCTGTGTGTGTGTTTATGCATTCACGTGTATTTGTAGAATTCTACCTGGCCACATTTGTGTACATATTTGTTGTTGATTTACGTTGGAATCTCACTTGTTTCGTATGGTCAAGATTACTTAAGAGTTAAACTGTTGCATATGTTGTTGTTGTTGTTGTTGTTATTGTTGCAAAACCTTAGCTGCCAAGCAGAGTCCGTGTTCTATGCTGAACTAATAGTACTCGAGAGCACATTTAAGACGTGTTCAAACACACTTGCATGTAGCTTTGCATAGCTAAACTATTTCAAAGATTCATGTACATTAGGGTGTGTGTTTTTGTTGGCGTAAAAATATTCGAACTTTTAATTTTCAAGTGTTGTTGAGCATGCTATTTCCTTTTAACGCCATCAAAACCCTTAATCAAAGTTCAACAAATTTCAAGGAAAGCCTCTTATAGCTGTCAAAAGTTAGAAACATTTCTGTAATACCAACAAACAAATTTAGCAGATTGACAGTTATTATCGCACTATACATAGATAACTGGATTATTTTGAATCGAAGTTTAAATTAAGTCTAACAGCAGAAAAGGATCAGTGTTTCAAATTGCAATGAAAATCTTTGACACTTATGAGGTGAATATAATTTCTTGTTTTCGCCACAGGAAAATATATCTCACCATACTGCTTAAAGACCAAAAAATTTAAACTTTTTTTCATTGTCAAAAAAGCATACACTTTGTAAGAAAAAGTCTTAAGAAAGAACCACCGCATTAAGAAATTGACATTATTTCCAAAACCAATGCCACCCTAATGCACCTAAAAACATGTATGTACATATATATGTATGCATGCGTCTTTAGGTGTGCAGCAATGTTGAACAGTTAACCTTGGCAAACGGTCGTAGAAATCTATGTGCGTATGTATGTATGTACATATGTATTAACGCGCAACAGGTAGTATCGCTATTTAAAACACTTCACTGCGTTTGTTGTTGTTTCTTTAATTCCACGTTGTTGTTTTTTTCCTATTTTTTGCTGTGCCTTTCTTTTTTGTAATTTTCGTAGTAGTGTAGGTGTGTGCGCACATGTTTCACGCTATGACTTTTGAGTTTTGCACAAATTTACTAGTTGAGAGTTACAAAATTCATTCTTATTTAACGAAATTCCTTTGATTTATTTATGAAATTATTTATTCGGGAATTTATTTAGTCGGTGACTTAATGCGTATGTGAATTAAATTATTTAAATAGCTAGTTGAGATTTATATAATCCAGAGTAATTAGTCGTAGATTAAATTAAGAATTGATTAATCGAATTTAGTTTTTAAATAACATTAAATTAAAATAATGTTGATTTTCGTCTGTTTTTGGGTAATTTTTATTTTCTTAAGATTAAGTCAGTCGATTTGATTAGTTTGACTTAGTCCTTCATTTACTTTTTTAACATTATTTAATTCATATTTTTGTTTGAATTCTAAAATAATATTTTGATTTTTTTATTGGTTTTACTTGAGTAGCGTTGAGTAAAGTCTTTCATTTGATTTTTTAAAATTAATTAATTTTTTGGTTTAATTTGATTTTAATAATATTTAATTCATTTTAAGTCTTTGGATAACATTACGCAAATGACTGCTTATTTCCATCTATTTTTTGGCAAATTTTATTTTCTAGATATTAAGTTGTCCATTTGATAACTATTAAATTATTTATTTAGTTTAGTTTAAATTTATTTAACTTTTTCACCTTTTTGTTTGAAGGCTAAAATTATATTTCTTTATTTTTAATTTTTATTTTTCGTTTTAATATAATAACTTTGAGTTAAGTCTTTCATTTACTTTTTAAAATTATTTTTTATTAATTCATTGATTTACATTATTTCGTTTGGATAATTTTCGAAATCACTTTTATTCTTTGGGAAAATTTTGTTCAGTCCATTTGATTAGTTTGAGTTAATCTTTAACTAACTTTTTTTTAAATTAATTATTGTTAATAATTTATCGCTTCAATTTCGTCTGAATTTATTTGATTATAAGAACTGTTGAACCATCTTTTTATTAAAATTATTTAATTTTTTTTAAGTCACATCCAGGCCAGCTGATTTTTATTTTTTTTCTCGAATTTTGACAATCAAAATATTTTTCAGTACGATTTTGACTATAAACCCACAAATTACAAAAACAAAATACATGGAAAATTTTTGTGTGTTTGTATGTTTGTCGAGCTGCTACGACCTGATATGGTTGAATCATGGTCACATCCACTTTTCGAAACATCCAAAAATTGTTGAATAAACTTGAAAACACGAATTTAAATTTTTTACGGAAGAACTATACATGACGGTAGGTATATACTTTTGTATGAACTATAAAGCAAACTTTATCCGTAGAAATTTTCGCAATATAGAACCAAGTACACCTTATCCAGGTGTGCTTCAGAACTCATCCAAAGTACTTCAGAACACCTTAAATGAATTTCATAACATTCAACTGTACATCAAAAACTGGAAACTCTAGTTTAGGAACGATAATATAGTTCATTTAATATAGTTTATATCTCTTTCGATCCGTTATCTCAGCTCAACAAGGTATACAATTAAAAGAAAAATCTAGAAATGGAATCTAGAAGTGGAAACAACTTTCGAATAAATAGAGATTAGTTTGATAAATTTTTTTTTAGTTAGCTCATTTTTTAAATTTCCGCTGTTATTTTTCAGTATTATTTATCTTATCAAGGCTTATTAATTATCTGCCAATAATTTATTTTTCACTACAATTTGCTATTTTTATTGAACGTTGGCGTTTTAGTGTATCCGTTTCATATTTATAAGGATAATAATAACCGACGTATAGAACGTTCCCTAAGTGATGGCGGGAACATTTCTTCTCATTGTGGAATAGCTAGGGGAAATGGGAAAAGGCCAAAATAAATCGCAATCCCTGAAGATGGAAAAAATGTCCCGATAAGAATGAAGTGAGTACTTCAATATGGCGGCTAAAAATTAAATATCGCCTGAAAATGGTAGACGAAAAATTGCCTGGATTTTCTTTTTTCAATAACACTTTTCTTATATTCTCTGGCATAAATTTCTCTCTCGCTGTCAAACCTTATAGTTATGCGCTTTGACTTTATTTATTAGTATATTTTCTCCACTTGCCGGTTGAATAATTAAATCGCTTTTCTTATCAGATTCAACTTTGATAGGGCTAGCGCACTACTCCAAAAACAAATCGCTGCATTTAAGCAAATAAAACACAAACACTAAGGTAGGGAAATATCGTAAATAGTAAACTTACAAACAGGTAGATAAATACATTAGCACTAGTGCGAGCACGAGTACGAGTAGAATCTATTATTTTTTTTTATTTTTTTTTAATTCTCTTATGTACTCAATTCAATTATATGTGCACACAGGTATGTACATACATATGTATATATTTATTCAGTCGTAGATATTCACATTATATATTGAACTCTTATCGCTGTCGGCATTGATACGAATAGTTCAGCCGCGCCACATACACGCTTATAAAATTGTAAACAAAACACTAATACAAATGCAAAATAAATTATTTTTTTACCACTTGTATAATAACATTCACAACAGCCAACTTATCGAAACCTGAATATTTTGTTGTATCTTTTTCTTTTTGAACTGCTGTTTTTTATTCTATGTCGATTCACTTTTATAATTGTTTAAATTTCGAAATCTTCGTCATTAATTCGCTTTTAGTTTTATTTCCAATTTCATTCACATTTAATTAAGCACAAATTTTCAGCATTGAAAAATGCAAATTAATTAAGAGAAAAATAAATTTTTTAAAATTACTCGAAATTCGCTTAAACTCGTTTCGTTTTCACGCTGTGTTAACACTTTACACTAATATACCATACATACAAACGTATGTATGCAAGTATTAAGTTTAAAAATGTATTTGTTTTTTTTTTCACTTTTTATTTTAGCGTATAAACCGATTCGAACACGCGCAAAACTTCCTCCCCGGCGTATGGCTAAATAATATCTGTCAGATACAAAGCATTTTGTTTTCGTAGTAGCGGCAAAATGTGCAGATACAAACAAGTTGTATGTTGCATGCAACATGTTCGAACGTTAGTGATGTGTATTGTCAAGTTGTATCGATTTGCGGTACAGTTATACCCAATTGGATAACACAATATGAATGATTACTAATCGTAATGATTACCTATTTGATTAATTATTTTCATAAGAAGCCATTTCATGATTGATTAGCAATTATTTTAAATTTTTAATGATTATTTTTCAATTAAATTAAAAGTAATAAAAAAAATCCCAAATAATCAAAAGTAATAATCACCAAAATAATCAAATCGAAATCAAAAAATAAAAAAAAAAACACAAATAATTAAAAGTAATAATCATCAAATCAAAATCAAAAAATAATCAAAACTAATCATATACGCTTTTTTGGTTATTTTTGATTTTTTTATTTGATTTTTTTTAATCGTAATCAATTAGTAATTACCTTTACCGAAAACCAATTGAAGTAATCATTACCAATTAAAAACTCCGTCTAATAAATTGATTATTAATCACCAATCAAATTGAACAGGTCTGATTTGATTTAAGTTAGGCACAATTGCTGGGCATAATAAGACTTGTGGTGGTAGTCTTGGGCGTTTTCGGGACTGTTTTGGGATCATTTTGTCAATTTTTCATGGTGACTGAGAATTTCCTGAATTATTTTGTTAGCTTTTTTCATGTTATTTCGCTATTGTTTTCAGGAATATTTTTTCGAAGTAATTTTCTTGAAACTGACGAAATGATTACTGAAACAATTTCAAAATAATTTCGAAAAAGTCCTTTTATAATCCCTTAAACGATTGCGAAATGGCCCTGAAAAGATCTCAAAATGATCCCTTAAACTGTCCTAAAGTTAGCCCGAAGAAGTCCAGCCAAAAGCACCGTCTCTTACCTAATAGACGTGATCACTTGAGAATCACCATTAAATCCTTTCAATAACAAGAAAACCAGCAGTTTTGGTGTTAGAAGTTTACGTACATAGGCTCGGTTGAATACTTAAAGAGATGTTCATTACTATGATTGGATGTATTCTAGAAAAGTAAGAGTTTAACCTACTTCAACATCCAGATCGAAGTTGGGCTGAAGTGACAAAAATACCCCCGAACCTTCTAGACCGGAGAAAACATACATACATACATATGTTTCGAAATCATAGTCAGCGTCGAAAGTGAGATTTGATGTTCCTTGAAGAAAGAATTATCCGGAAGTTGTGGGACCTTCCCGCTATATCAACGCTGCCTATTATGATGATAATTTTTTTGAAGAATCAAGAAAAAGATTATTACGTTATTAATTTATAAATTTGTAATTAATATGATTGGGTTAAGAAAATATGGCAATCAACTCACGCACTCCACAATCCAAACGCTCTGAAACCATACAAATTTGTTTAATGTCAAAATTGCGTCCGTCATTTATAATTCGTTTCCTTCAAATTTAACAAAGAAATTTTCCAAAAGAAAACCTAATTCGCATAATTTATATGCAAAAAAGAAAAGCGTAAAACAGCAAAGAAAAACAAATTTGATGGGCGCCAGTAATTCCACACCTCAAACGGCGCACTTCAATAATCCGATGCGCAATATGCCGGCCATTGCGGTTACGCCAAGCGTTGTTAAACGTCTTGAGAATGCAACACAACAAATCGCCGAAGCTGCCATACCAACACCAACGAAAGATGAGCAAGTCCATTGCGCACGCTGTTGCACATGTGGCTTCTTCAATGGTAAGGACAAAGAGACCAGCTTATTGGCAATGAAAACGAATGAATTGCAAGAGACTCAATATGTGAAGACTTTGGAAAAATTGGAATCGATGTTGGGCAAGCCAGTAAGATTTTCAGATTTAAATAGCGAGAATCTCAAGGAGTTGGAACATAAACTCATGAAATGTTATGGCGATAATCCACACCAACCGTTACTCTGTTCGGATGCAGCAAAGGAATATCAGAATTTCGTATTCAAACAACAATTCAATGCTATACTTACAGCGAAAAATATCTCAACGCAGCCTAATAAATAAAGGGAAAATGTTTAAGCGGGTAATGCAATTGTTTTAATAAAAAAAATTCCTTCGGGTGCAATCCAGAAGGTGACTTATTTGCTCTGCTATAAACAGAGAAGCATAACCTAACGTAAAAATGTTTGATTAAAAAAATAAGCAGATAGTGATGTTGATTTAAGGTTATTTGACTCCTTATATTTGGACGTATCCACTTTTTATTCCTTTCATGAAAATAAAATGGTGTTATAACTTTGGTCCTATGTTTGTAAGTATAAGAAGAAGAAGCGATAGACCCACCAATAAGTATACCGAAATTATAAGGACGATGAGCTGGGTCGATTTAGCAATGCCCGTCTGTTTGTTTTGACGCAAAATTGTCCCTCAGTTTTAGAGATATCTCGATGATATTTGGGGCTGCCATTATATATTTTGTCAACTATTGAATTCAATTTTGAAATTTTCTTGAATAATAAAATAAACAAAAACAAACCTTCATGAGACTAAAGAAAGAGATAGCAAACAACCGTTGGAATTGCCGCTAGAATACATAAACGAACTGCTGAAATCATTTTCATCCGGATATTTTTAGTCTTTCGATTCGGATCTGTACAACATTAGCGGAAAATATAAAAACACAGTGGCAGCCAAACTAATATTGACGCCAACGCAGGCAGTCAAACATTTCGTTAACTTCCGGTGGTAGCTTTAAACTGTTCTCAATAGTATTGCACAATATTAAGTAGTCAATGTGTGGTTTTCTTACGTACCGATTTTATTGCGCAATATAAAACTTATGATGATCAAAGTTATGATGGAAATTAATGAACAAAAATTAATGAAAATTGCAAATTCAATGTACCCATGCATGTAAATAATATAGATACTAAATGAAACCATATACGATGTTTATACATACATATATTTGCATTTGCTGTAAATAAGTACGCACATTAAATTAACATTGATGTTTACAGAGTGTTGGAAAAACGACTGCCGAATATAAATTAGTAAATATATAATAACAACAATAATAATAATAATAACATTACAAAAAATATATAATAATAAAAATAATAATAATAATAATAATAATAAATACAGTTGCATTTCCCCCTTTTTTCCAAAAATTGGTCTGGTGAGTCCCGAGAAATTAAAAAAAACTTTGGAACTTAGGAAATATTTATTTATTTTATTTAAAAAAACGTAGATATGTATTTATACTAATTATTATACAAAGTAAAAAAAACAAAACGAAAATATATTTTCAGCTACATACATATAACTTAAAGGAATATTCTAGTTTCGAAAAATAATGAAATATATATTTTTGTTTAATCGTTGTGAGCCATTCCACCTAATTTTATTAAAACATGAGTGACATATGTGCTTTTGATTTAACCCTTTTATAACAATGGCTTTCATGTTTTTATTTTCTTCTCTGAAAAAAAACGAATGCATTTCCTTTTCCTACTGGGTAGTAATAAGTTTTACACCAAAAAAGCTTTCTCATGATAACTTGAGACCCTCTCTCGTAGCTGCCATACATTAACAAGTAAACAACAATACATTTATTAATGAATAATCGCAAAATTTTCTTTGCCAAAAGCACAGTAGTAAATGCTGACAGTACAAAAACGAGGGTAGAGCGGATTGGACGCGTGACATGTGCTTGGCGCGAATAATATCACTTCACGTTGACTAAAAATAAAAGTAATAAGCTCAAATACATATGTACACACATACATACCTATGCCAAACAGCTGTGTTAATATAGATTTTTCTAATATACATAAAACAATTTGCCAATTTATTTTATAAAAAATAAATCTTACAAATTTTCTAAGTGAATTGGAAGAAAGTGTTCTCCTTTTTGTTGAAATAATATGGAATTATGAAGGCATATTGGAAGTTGTTGCTTGTATATATAGTGTCAAGACATGGAATAATTTTTCTTATTTTGTGCTCGGGAGTTGGATGAAAAACTACGTCAGCTAGTACATTGTGCGTATTGCTAATCATCAGCTGATAACACATAAGGGGTGATTTGCGGGTGGACTTGTCTTGGTTGTCATGTGAATATATTATGTAAACAGTGAAAGTTATGTGCGAAATTTTGTATTCTATATTTATCAGTTTTGCAATTTTATGCATAAATTTATAACTGAATAACTTACTTTTTCGCGTCGACACAAATAAAGTACTTATACTCTCTTCAGTTAGGGTTGCTAATAAAACAAAAAGAAACCGCTCTGTAGGAAAGAAATTATCACAAAAGTAATTTGGAGCACTTAGAATTTTGATATTTCATAATCAATGACTTGTGCAATACGATGTGTGAATAATTGTGCATACTATCCATAACCGTAACCGTAACTCTTGCCAAAAGCACAATCATAACCGTAACCGTAACCATAACAGAATCCAGAACTGCATCCTGAACAATGAAAGTACCCACAACCGCTACCAATTTACAACCATTTCATGAAATGCAACTGCTATCAAATTTTTAACCGTAACCATAACCATAACCGTGAGATGATCGAAAATGTTCTTTAGTCTCTGCACTGTTGCGGCTTTTAAGCTTAGGATTTCAATTGTGAAATAGTTAACGTTAAGGGCTAGGTAAAGGCCAATTATGGTTATGGCTATCGTTTCGATTACGTCAAAAGTTATAGTTACATACGTGTGCGATATTGTTTTAGACCTGATAGACCTGCTTAGCTTCCACTCTAATCACTAATACTTACTTCTCTTCTTTTTTCCCCTTTCTTTTTATATTATCGTGTATAATTGCACTGATATGAACACAGCAACGTACATACATACATATGTACATATAATAACTACCCCCATGCCATAAGCAAAGATATGGGCACATCAAAAATTATTTTAAAATACATTTTTCATCCATATTCTCAATTTCCCTCGGAAGCCATAAAAATGCATTTCCCGCGAATAGACCAACCAGACAGCTCATGATTCTATTTCGGCCTTGTTAAACATTATTAATAATGGTAATAAAAATGTCAAGCAAGTAGCACACCCTTTTCTATTCGGTTGCAAAATTTTGCGAATAATATCACCTGCGAAATATATTTATAACCAAACAAAAGTCCCAGTTCCAAGTCGTAATCTAGAATAGCGCTAAAAAAAGGTTGATTACAGCTTTTGCTAACGAAATTTGCAGCTTAGATTGTTACCGGTAACAGCTGGAATAAGCAATCCAGTCAGGTGTTGTCAGCACCAGAATTGCAGCTTAAATCTACCCAACCCAAACGCAGGGATTTTTGGAATACATATTTTTTATTGTTAATAAATCCGACAGGGTGATTGTTTTGAACAGAAAATACAATCAGCTGGAGATTTTAAGGATTATCAACTTATTTATGATTTTTTGGGGACTAGTAATATTTTTTAATATTTAAAGTTTTCTTTCTTTTCAATTTTTCTTTTGAAAAAAAATATTGATTTTTCTTTAACGGGTATTACTGAAATAACTTTTTTTTAACTACAAAGAGATTATTTATTTTTAATTTAAACCAAAATGTTAAAGAATAGCCCAAACCCGAATCCCGAGATTGTAAAATCATATCCCGGAAAACCCCCTGTTTGTTAAAATCCAAAAAAGTTGGCATCTCTGGTATTTATGCTTGCTACCAGAGCTTTTATTTGTCAAGTTCAAAGTCTCTGGTCAATGTTACGGCTCTCTCATACAAATTGTTTTGATTGCGTATATGTATTTTGCACAAATATATCTATGTAAACGACCATAATGTAAACATTTACACGTGTTTGATACAAAATTTGATATTTAAAAAAAAATTAAATATGTGCATGCCATTGAATTATAAAAAGACATGCGTGAAACTAACAAGCAATTGCAATTTCCGTGCAAGCCAAACAATATAATTGGTGAGAGTTAACAAGATTAACGGGAATAAGGTGAATTGACTTTGTTGCACATGGAAATGGGAAATAACATCAAGTATTTGTTTTTCGTAATGGCAATAAAGTAATAAATAAAGGGATAAGGATAGAGATAGGGATATAGATCGAGATGGAGATAGAGAAAGAGATGGAGATAGAGATATGTAGATACAGAGATAGAGATTGATATAGAGATAGAGATAGACATAGAGATAGAAATCGAGATCGAGATAGAGATAGACATAGAGATAGCGATAGAGATAGATATTAAGATAAAGATAGACATAGAGATAGAGGTAGATATAGATATAGGGATAGAGATAGAGATAGAGAGATATGAATAAGGATAACGATAGGGGATAATAAGAATTTGGAATGAGTACCGTATAATCAGTTTTTACATGTGTATGTATGTATGTATGTATAAAAGTGAATTCTTATGCAACAGAACGCCTGCCGGGTTTCCTCGCACTTTTTGTATACTCACTAAACATCTTTTGATGCGTTGCAACGAGCAATACTTATACCTACAACTTTAACGAATATATATATTTAAATTTATCCACTTTCAGCAATAAAAAAATGGTGGTACCTTTGACTCTAAAGCTCTTAAAAGCACAATGGCGTATGTTTGCAAATACTCATCCGTTGGGAAAGGGCGTCATTTCATATGCGGTCATTTGGCCAACAGGTTGTCTGGTACAACAAACAATGGATGGAAAAAATTTTAGTGAGTATTTCCTTTTTTGTTAGCTAAAAATATCAAAAAAAAAGGGTTCTCGAACTTCGCTTAAAAGATTTTATGTTGTATCTAAAGTTTCGTTGTTTTTTTTTTTTAGAAACCTATGATTGGATGCGTTGTCTACGTTTTAGTATTTTCGGTGCTATGTTTATAGCACCAACATTATATGGATGGGTGCGTCTTAGCTCGGCCATGTGGCCACAAATGAATTTAAGAGTTGGTATTATTAAGGTAAGTAAATATATTTGCTTAAACAATTCCATAGAGCATAACAGATAGATCATACGAAAGTTCAAATTTTTGTTAAAAGTATCTGCTTACCAAAAACATAAATCTTGGATCAATTACGATCAAAATCCTAACTTACTTCTGAGACGCCATTCATTATTCTCGCGAGTCTTATAAAACCAGATGTAATCTCTTCTATTTTAAGGCTGCCGTTGAACAAATATCATATGGTCCATACGCTACAGCATGCTTTTTTTATGGCATGAATAGGCTAGAAGGAGGCACGCACAGCCAGGCTGTGCAGGAAGTTCAAGATAAATTCCTCAAAACATTCGAAGTGAATATTTAATTTAATTTAATTAATGTACATACATATAATGAAATCTAATTTTTTTTCTTCCTAACAGGTTGGCCTTTGCATTTGGCCAATTTTACAGACAATAAATTATTCCATGGTACCTGAAAGTTATCGTGTTGTATTTGTAAGCGTTTGTAGTTTAGGTTGGACAACATTTTTAGCATTATTGGAAACGAAGAAAATTCATCCAGAAGAAGAGGATATTCAAAATGAAAGAGTGTTACAGTAATTACAAATGCAATAACAACAAACTGTTTTTAAAAAACATCATATATATTGTTATTCCATAAAATACGAGTGACAAGAAAAATTTGTATTTACTAAGAAACGATCAAACGAAACCACTTCTTCATGAACGAGTTCTAATAGTAATTTTAGTTAAGCCAACTATTATAAAATTGTACAGGGAAGGTTTTTTAGATTATTTAAGTTAAACAATTAATACACAAGATGTCACTTAACTTATTATATTATACATATATACATATGTACATACAATAAAAGTCATACACATGAATATGAAATGTAACTAAACTACCTAGAATCGCTTACCATTTAGATGAATTTATGTACATGTGTGCTTTCTACAAAGCATATGTATAAGTGAGCATTTATTTTAAATAAAGAAAAAAGTATTTATTGTTAAAAGTAAATTTTTTGTGTTTCAAAAATCTCTTCTCGGAAATTCAAAATAAATCTTGCATGCAGCACTTCCGTTAAACGTCAACCCATACATACACAGGCAATCATTTCCTGTGCCCCTGCTGGTATGCAACATAGAAATCATGCGAAGCAATTTTATAGCAGCAAAAATCGAAGTAAAATAAGAAATGAACAACAAAATTTATAAACAGCGATCTGAGCTCAGAGCTTTACTGATAATTACAGTTTACGCTCAAAATCAACACGTTAGTAAAACTTAAGAAATGTATGTGCGTCTGCCTGATCTCATCGTTATAAAAAATGCTACTAACAAATTACTAAGATAAATTGTAAAGCATGCATCAAAGAAGGGGTACGGAAGGGTAGCTCGTTGTTTTGTAAAAAATTTGGTTTCTTTCGATGCAGAGCTATGGGTCAGACATATCCATCTGCTTGATCTGCTTAATAAAAGTTGGCGTAAAACACATCAAGGTTAAATTTTATCCATATTACTTATACATCTTTGTAACCTCAATCGATTGTGAGGTGGAAAATCGTGTCACTGAAAGCTTCACTCAATTCTGAGAATTCGATAGCAGTGAGTTCAAATTTCTTGAACGGCGTGTGAGCGATAAACTGCCCATTTCCTTGAACAAAACGAAGTGAAGTACTTACCCAAAGTTGTAAGAATCTATCTATCTGTCTCGGGTTGTGGTTGTGGTATCGTTTGCACCAAACTTGAGTTTGACTTTCTTCGCTTATTGTCAGAGATATGCTATGATGGTTTGTGAATAAAATAATTGAAAACAAAATTTACAAAAAGTGAGAGAAACATAGATTCTTGTCAATTGATTACAACGGTTGCATGACTAACTAAAGAAATCCCGCTAAAGTTATGATTTTATTATCTGCTGCCGAAAATAAAAATATCTACTCCGTTGGTATTCTGGTCTACATATGGGAATGATTCGGAAATTTCATGAAGCAGGGTTGCTAATTCATGAGTGGAAATGCCAAACAGTGTAAAGAGCTTTTACCACAACAACAAAAATATTGTTTGTATACATAAAACAAAAGCAAATCTCAATGATCTAATTTCCTTGTTTGCTAATTTGTACTGGCTAAAATTTATCCAGTCAACATTGTTAACTTTTTTTAACATAACGGAAGTAATTTGGCCAAAAACCATGATAATTCGTGTCAATTTAGCACAATTATTTGAGTCGAGTACGAATTTACTATGATTAATTGGAAATTTTTTGATTTTCTTCGTGTTTATGAAATTATTACATTTTATAGGTTAAGTTATTTCGCCATAACCTAAAAAAAAATGGTTGAGATATTTAGCTTTGTATAGAAAAAGGTAGTGGATAAGTCACCATTAATTCTGTTATTTTACGAAAGACTCATAAGCTTTTATGGAAAAATTAGGCACATGGAAGGAAGTTAGAATTGAAGTCACGTTTTGGAGGACCTGATACTTAAAGTACTACGCATTTACAAAAACCATCGCAATACCAAACCAATAAAATGATCAAAGTACGTGTTCGAATGGCTGCACGGTTTTGGAAAAAATTTATTACAATAACAACATACACAACCATTATAATTATCATATATACATACTATATTATTTTTCGCGCTCACGCTTAGAGCTCATAGTGCCAAACCCACATGCCAAATAACGTGGTTTCACATCCAGTTTTTGCGCATGAAAAAATTAAGAATTTTTAGAATAATTGCACTTCGCCCTGTTTAAAAAACGCTACACAGAAGTTTTGAGAAAACGGTAGTTGTGGACCCTAAATACCTTTGATTTTAAGAAAAACGAACAAGAAGCTCTTTGAGAACTTGGGCCTGGAACTCACTAAGGGCACAACGTACACGCCAATTATAAACATTTATTGTTTATTTAAATATTAATCAGACGTGTTTTTGATTATTTTAATAGCTGTCTGTCTGAGTTGTTGTCACTCCTACACAAGCAAGCACGCGACCATATTTTTTTTAAATGCATCCCGACCTAAGAAAGTGCTGATCACTGATTTATTGAACCATGAAGCGGCAGTGTGTTGATAAACAATCACAAATTTTCCACCAGACTCTTAGATCGGCTTGAAACCTCGGTATAAATACAGCGCGCACCAAAATTGTGCGGAATACGCGTTTGGTCAACTGAAGTGTTTGCAACAGAAGTAGAGAAGCGTTAAATGAATAAACCGTTCTTTTTGCAACAACAATTCTATATTTTTCTATCAATTGAAATTATTTTAAAGTTTACTTTCTGAGCAACGAAATAAACATCTTTAAACATACAACAACAAACATAACAAGAGGTGAGTGGCTTCAAAAAAAATTAAAAACAAAAAAAAAAATGTGAAATACATAAATTATTAAAAAACAAAAATGGAAATGGAAATGTTTTAGCGCCGATCACGTTACTAGCGAATGTACGAAATATCTTTTCACTAACAAACATGTCAAACAAACGTCGCATGGGCATTTTCTGGTATGGGTCTAACGCATGTCATGCTTTGAAATGTTATTAATCCCGTGTATAGGGTTGCGCAATTGGGACTAGTGTTTGAAAAATTCTACGGTATTTTTGGAAATTTTTTTGTTTTTTGGTTTCTCTCTCTTTAAAACTTAATTCAGTTGCTGTTCCAGTTTTGCAATAAAAAAATTAAAGTTGGATCGACCTTATTCTTGAGAGCACCGTACTCTTGCATTTCAACTTGGGTCACTTCCATGGAGCGAAGAGAAATGTAATTAAATGTTCAGACCCATTAATATTTAACATAATTTAAAGTACTGGTGTGCTAGAGATGCAATTTTGTGCCGTTTTATAAACTCGGTATTTTCGAAAACGAATTTTATAGTAACACTATTTTATATTTTTGACTCTTCGACAGTGTGAGAAAATTGTTTGAGGAAATTTTGAATTTTTAATATAATTTCCTCCTAAGAAACGTTTAAAAAAAATGTTCGAATGCTCGTTATCGCACAGAAGTATCTCCCAAGTGAAAGCAAATTCAAAACTCTCACAACATTTTCGAAATGAGACAGCAAAAAACTCGGTGTTATATTATCATGAGGAAGCCTCGTGCATGAGGTCCAAAGTCCGAATTGATACAACTTTGTATTTAAATGTGTAGGACCTTGACATTATACGAGCACATACATACATACATATATGTATGTATATGCAGAGGACTTGACTCACGCATAAGAAATCCGTAGCGCAATACCCACTTGGAGGTTCTAAACTAATTAATCATCATTAGGTGTGAATTCTGCTTCCAAGGCCACCGTTCTATCCTTACCATAGCACTATATTTTAAAGGTACATATGTACATATTTCCTATGTTGAACAATTTCCAGAAACCATATTACTTTATTTTTTCTAAAACCAGAAGCTCTTTCAGCATCTTTCGACCTCTAACGTTATACCTTATGACAGCTGATTTATGATGCCGAAAATGAGTGTTTTTTTTTTGTCAAAACTCAGAAGAGGGTCAACTACGAAAGCTTTTTATTTGTCACGTTCAAGTTCAAAGTTCCTCATGCAACCAATCAATGTTGCAGGTGACAATTTCTCCCTATGCTCCTCTCTTCTTTAGTGTATTTCTCTCTTTTATTCTCTGTGATTTTTTTTGTAAATTCATTCAAAGTTTGTTTACATTTTTATGCTGGCAAAAAGTATTATTTTTCTATTTCTGTTTCCTTGAAAGCTTTCCTCTCAAATAAAGCCAACTACTAAACATTAATTTTGTACTCTTTTAATCTGAAGGTTCTTATATTCTTCACTCATTTAGATATAGACGGCCTCGTGTGTTTCGATGCACTATAGGTATATCTTCTCTTGTCACACGATGTAATATTTTATCTCAAAGAACATACGTACATACATATGTAGAACCACTGTTGCCAGTGTTGCCCATTGGGATCGTAAATGGCACGTTTTGCATAAAAAAATTTTAAACTATCCCTAGTGAGATAAATGTAAGGAACGTGAGCAACATCTTCCCAAAGGTCCCATCACTGAATCTCTAATTGCCTCTCAATATTGCTGTGAGGCTCAATTGGCTCTCAGTTGACAGGTACCTGGAGCAAAACTCCACTCTTCTACGTATTTGTATTAGTGCCACCAAATGCGTGGAAGTCATATTTTGACCATCCCTTTGCAATTTGATTTGGTCCCTCTTTTACAATTTTGGCCCTTTTTTACAACGAATTTTGTTCCTAAAAAATTCTTTATGTGGCAGCCACACACCAATTTTGCACTAAACGATCGCTCAATAATGAAATTCAGAGCGTTACAAAACAAAAACATTCTCAGAAACTACAGCACAGTGATTTGCGCGATTCGTATTGACTATAGAAAAAAAGCTTAGTTGGATTTTCCAAGTGTAAATTTTATAATTTTCCCGCAACAGTAGTTTTTGAGCGATATTCGCTTAAAGTTTGTGTAGCGCGTTTAAATAAAAAATTAAATATTAAATAATGGAATTTTTTTAATAAAAAAAATCTACAAAAGTAATAGTTAGCGTAACGAGAAAATTGAAAATATAAATAAATGTTTTAGAAAATTGATTTTAATTGTGAAATAATGCATAACAGTGGAAAAATTATAAAAATTGTGGGGCCATTGAGTATTATATGCAAATGCAAAATCTAAAAATAGTTGCTTAAAATACTATGCCTTGATCATACTATGCGCTCGCACTATGAATTACGAGTACTATATAGTAGAAGAGTGGAAAAGCAAATTGTTGACAATTTTCGCTAAACTATGTACATATGTATGTACATATACATATCATCATAACGAGTGCAAAATAATCGAATGCAAATTTGAAACAATAATGAATATTCGATATTAGAAATATAGTTTTACCTAATAGCATATCAAAGTATGGAACATTAAATAATATGCAGAGCGGAAAAAAAATTGCCAAAAATCAACAAAATATGTCACGAACTTAAGATTAACACCTTATTATACTTCAATTTAAAGGCTTACCAAATCGCATACTAAAAAAAATTAGAAAATTCTATTAAAAAATTAAAAAAAAAATTTGCTTACATTTAAAAAAAAAAATATTTTGGTGCTTGTTTGGACAATAATACTATGTATGTTTATCGTATTAGGCATTCAGCCTAGCTTGATTTTAAGAAAGATAATTTTGTTTGTTTTTTATCTTTATCTTTTGATAAACCAAACTTTTAAATAACAGATGCTGCTTCTTCGTGAAGTGTTCAGATTAAGGTATCAAACCATGATCATGGTATCAAACTAAAAAAATTATTAAAGTTGGGTCGTCATAATTTCTCTAATTTTTGTATTATTACCAGCGCATATTTTTGAATTTTAGTACTAAACAAAAATACTTGGAGATTTTTTTTAACAATTTTTATTTTTAATAAAATGCATACCCGGATAAGGTGAAGGTGAAGAAAGCGCTGCTAATATCTACTAATTCACCGGAGTATTCTAGAGCTTCATAACCCACCGAATGTCGGCTAGTGTGTAACTTTCACTTAAACTCGTAGAAAAAGGTTGTATGTGTCATGAAAAGCGCTATTAAGTAGGTATCTAAATTTTTCATTTCCACAAAGTGTGTAACCATAAGAATTCCGACACTAAATTGTCACACCCTTTATTTTACGGACAATCCTGGTGCTGATTCATACATTTGTATAAGCTTGAATAAAATGAAATTTTTTCGAGATAAGATTTTTTATTACACATTTGACTTTGTCTAGTTTCGGGCCAAGTTCTACAGAAATCTAGATGATCCTACAAATAGAGAGTGAATCTCAAAAACTTATTGCTATGCAAAATTTTTTTATTAGGTATAATTTAGTGTTAAAGTACTACATTTCGAGCTCAAACGTTCTAAGAAACAAAGTTGGGAGTTTCATTTTATGGAACTTGAACGCGGTACTTCTCCACAGTGTCAAGCACACCATCCTTGTACGATGATCGCCTATACTTTTGCTATAAATGGTGACGCGCTCGTGCGGCGCCAAATGGTCTACGTTCGGCGCTGACGTTCTACACTTTTGTTGATACATACATACATATTTACATAAATAAAAACCAGTGCAATGAAAAGTTTGATTGTTTATTGTTTTTGTTCGTTGTTCGCAATGCGACATTTCCGTTTCCATTTTCCCTCGCAATACGTATGTATGTAATAATATATTTATGACGTGTATTTAACATATTTATTTATTCATTAATTTAATATTCTAGTGTGTTTGCATACCAAAAAAAAAAAAAAATATAAAAACAACAAGAACATTACAAAATGGTGTTTCCAACAACTGTAAACTTTTTAAAATCCAAATGGCGTATTTTCATTTCCGCTCATCCTTTATCCAAAGGCGTTATTGCCTATTCAGTTGTATGGCCAACGAGTAGTTTCATACAACAATCAATGGAAAATAAACCATTAAGTAAGTACATTTTGGTTGCATTAACAACTCTTGAAAACTATTTATTTTATATTAACTTTTACTTTATTTGCTGAGCAGAAGATTATGATTGGATGCGTATTGCGCGTTTCAGTTTCTTTGGTGGCTGTTATGTGGCGCCGACTTTGTATGCATGGTTACGTTTAGCATCAACGATGTGGCCACAAACAAATTTACGCGTTGGAGCGCTAAAGGTAAGCGACACACTTAGTGACACCCGACCCAGAGCGTAATTATTAGCTTTGTTCGAGTACATAAAATTTTTAAAATTTTTACTGAGAAAGTGTTCGCTTACACAAAACACTTGTAGTGAGAGAGTGCATTTTGACATTTCATTGACAGAGAGAGGTACAATTCTTTACTGTGGGAATTCCACTCCGTAAAAATTGTAAGTGAAAAACAGCTGATTGTGACAAGCGAAAGCAACAAAAATTTAAAAATTTGAATTTTTAACCAATCAAAATTGAAACAGCTGCTTTTGCTGACTCCTGTTCGGTTGAAACATTTAACTTTTTGCGTTTCGAGAGAGTTGTACGTCATTCAATCTTCAATTACACTTTTTGCAAGTTTTTTACTCGAGCAAAGCTATTATCATTACTTAAACACAATAAACTTTAACTAATCCAAATTCACTGAAATTCGCAGGCTATTGTCGAACAACTTTCATATGCACCATTTGCCAGCATTAGTTTCTACTTTGGCATGACTATATTGGAGGGAAAGGGTATTGATGCAGCGGTGGCTGAAGTCAAAGATAAATTTCCTAAAACGTTAAGGGTAAGTACAAAAGCAAAAACAAATAAAAAATTAAGCATAACATTTAAAATAAAAATTGTTTACTTCCTTTAGATTGCCATTTTCATCATTCCATTCCTACAAACCATCAATTTCGGCATGATTCCAGAACCCAATCGAATTTTATTCGTTAGTTTTTGTAGTCTCTTTTGGATTACATTTTTGGCTCATATGCAGAAAAACGGTTCCAAAGAGTTGATGGAACAACCGCCTAGACTACTACATTTAAAACAAGAACAACAAATGCCACATCTACCGCATGTACCTCAATTGCCACATTTTCCAACAATTACGAATGAGAGTTTGGTGTCAAAGGTGAAAAATTCACTGGCATTATAATGACTGAAATTATTTTATAACAAATATGTACATAATATACTATTTATTGCACTTTATACATTCATATATCTACTGATAGATACATAAGTATAATGTTAAGCCATTCCATATATACTACTTGCTGTTGTTATATAAAAAAAATCTTACCTGTTATTTAGTATTTACGATTATTTAAAATAAACTATTTAAACTTGCAAATATCTTTGTCTTTGAGTAATTATTTATTTTTCACGCGCTCCGAAATCCACTTTGTATAATATGCGACATTAGTAAAAACACCCGGATAAGCGCCACATGGTTTAAGGCTCCAAGAAACCACGCCAATCTGTAGTTTGTTCAATAAAAGTGGCCCACCAGAATCGCCATTGCATTGCCCATGACTGTCATTGGGCCTAATTGAACCAGCACAAAGATGGCTGTCATAAATTAACGAATGAGTTTGCTTGCGACACTCTTCCGTACTAACTAAATTGAGTTCCACTTTCTGTAGAACTTGCTGCAAAACGCCATTTGTCTGGGAGTGGAAATATTTAATTTAACAATTTTTGTTGTAAATTTTAATACCAACCGCGTTGATTCCCCAACCCACAAGTCGTACGGGTTGTCCTGTTTCTTCTGGCCCTACGACATTTTCAGATTTCAGTATCTCCACCATTTCGATATTGTTGTTAAACGAAAGCTTCTCGGCCAACTTTAAAAGCGCTATATCATGTACCGCTATAGTGTGACTGTACCCCTCGTGTTTGTAAATCTCACTGACTTTCATACATTTCGATTTCGCTGGTTTGAGTTCATTTGAGCCATATTGGATTATCACATCATTGGGATTTTTGATGTACATAAAACAATGAGCAGCAGTAAGAATCCATTGAGGATGTATGATGGTGCCAGCGCAAAAATGTCGTAATGTGGAGCGATGACGCAATGAGGCCTGTTGAAAGTATTTTTTTTTTTTAATTTCAATAAACCATATGTCATTTTGCTTGAAAAATAAATAATGTCCCAGAACAATGTGACCGAAGATCCTTGTACATCATTTTTGCATATTTCAAAAGTTTTAAAAAGTCGATATGCCAATATCCATCGAAACGTTTTTTGTGTCATATTTAAACAAAAATACTCCTATATAAGGTTACGATTAAGGGTTGCCACTTATTCCTATTATATAATTTTGTTGCATTTCCGCTTTTATCTCGCAAAGAATGTAACTCATTTGGATGAGCTTTTTAACATAGGTTTATTGCTATATTTTATGATTTCCTACTCTCAACTTAGGATGTTTTTACAGGGCTGGCACCAGCTTAAATTTGAAGATGTGCCAATATATATATATTTGATTGATTCTCGAAAAAAGTTTAAGAAAACTCAGCCGTCCAGTTGCTTAACTCTTGGACGTCATCATCCATCATTTATTTCCGCTTAATCGTCTAGACGATTACGGTCGTGGTGTACCAAAGCACGCCAGTCCCTTTCATTCAAATGTCCCTTTCATCGATAACTAAATTTCAACGATAACTCGCATGATCGGCCAGCCCTGAATCCGTTTCTTACTTTGTCATAGTCATATATACATATACTCCAACGTTAGAGATTGGATCGTGGTCTCGTTCGCTATTTAGTAATGAGGTTAATCGTATTAGGGATGAAAAAATCGAAATCTTAGTTCCATAATAAAATATCTAAGCTAGCTTTTTATTTAAGAATTTTAAGAACAATATTAATTTTACATATCACAACAAACTCTTTGTATTCCAATCATCACATTAACTTGGCTTCTTCGCCTTTTCTACTCCATTCTTAATTCGCACAATAATCAAATTACCAGTCGTTAGCTCTTCCCACGATTCTTCACTTTCACTCCAATTACCATCATCACGATCTTTGCCTATAATTTGGCCCATCCAATCCACATAAGCGGACACCTCGGTGAATACACCAGGATAGGGCGCCACAGCACAAGGCTTGCGACTCCACGAAACAATGCCCACTTGACGACCATCTACAAGTAATGGACCACCCGAATCACCACTACATTGTCCACGACCACCCGCTGGCACACCAGCACAAATTGTTGTTGCATGCAATTGAGTTTCATGACGTTGACTACATTCTTCATCGGTAAAGATTTGTAAATGCACTTTTTGTAATTGTTTTTGTATGTTGCCACCGCTCTATTAGGAGATCTCAGAAAAATCATTAACAAACTTAAAACTGGAATAAACTTTCAAGCTTACCGCATTCAAACCCCAACCAAGCAACACTGCTGGCATCCCCTCTGCCGTATGCTGTTGCGCAGCTGGTAGATGCACCGCACGCACCTTTGAACTGAATTGGATGGGTGTTTGTAGGCGCAGCAGTGCAATGTCATTTACATGCAAATCTCCGGGTTGGTAATTCTCATGCACAATTATTTTACTAATATTCACCAATTTGGCAACACCACTCACATTTAGTTCGTTACTGCCGTATTGCAGATTCAATTGTTCGTGTGGCACTTTTAACACACAGTGCGCAGCTGTGAGTGCCCAAGCGCGATTTAATAGAGTAGCACCGCACTTGTGACGCCCATCAGAAGCGCGACGTAGCGAAACCTTTAACGGGCGAGAGAGAGAGAAAACGTAGACGGTTTTAGTTATGACTTAGTAAATGTTGAACTTGAAGGCAATATCCTGGTTAGATCTAATTTTTTATGTTTTGCAAGATCACCCTGTGTTTAAGCGACTTAAGCAATTTCTTTCGTTTATTTCATTTGCTCACCTTTTATACCCCGCTCTACTCTTAATAAATAAAACCAATAAAAATCTCAAATTCACATAAAAAAAAACTAATCGCCCCCTCAAAGCTTAGACACCCTGTGTCAAGTATTTTATTCACAAACCATAGCATATCTGTGGCAATAAGCGAAAAAAGCAAAACTTAAGTTTGGTGTAATTATTAACTAATGATAGAAATTATTAATTAATGTACATAATAAATTAATTAATAATATTAAACTTGTGATAGTTAAAATTTTTCAATCAACTGCAATATTTTCTTTTCTTTAACGACAATTTCACATACTCGTACATGTACTGACGCGCTTTTGAAAATATCTTCTTCCTTTGAAACGCCCTTTCAGCACCTTTCCCCACCTTTTAACTCACCATAAATGGAAATTCTCCCTCGTTAGCCTGTGTTCCATTCACGATTCTCGTATAAAAAGCCGCTTCACATTTGAAAAATACACTAAAAATTTTCAAAACGAAAACAAAAACTAACTGTCGTCTGACACGAAACATCTTGGTTGGGCTCGTTTCTATGACTGAATATCGAATATGAAAGCTTTGCATTTAGAATTTGTTTATATTGCAACAAAAAAAATTGTCACTTAAGTTGCAATGCAGCGAATTTGGGTTAATTGCGACAACATGGGGCCGGTGTTGGGGAGTTACCAATACTCGACCTTTGCCTAAATTGCATAAATTGTTGATAAGAATGCATGCACATATGTTCTTTTGTTTTACTGTTTGTTCTACTATTTGTATTTGCAAATATAAAACGTTTTTATACTCAATTTTCTTTTCGTTGAATGTTAAACATAAAAAGCCTAAAAGATAAGCACTATAGGGGTATAAAGCATTATTAAACGGGCTGCACTTGAAAATTTTCAAAATCAAGGCTAGTATTTTAAGCAAAAAGAGTAAAAGGAATTTATAGGTCATTCCATGTCAAATCGACTAGTAATAGTTTCAATGAAACGTTTTCGATATGCTCGTATTTTGGTGGAAAACAGACTATTAAATCTGACATAAAATCAAAAATCGAATGGCCGAACAAACAAAATGAAGTAAACGATATTGGAAAGCATTCAAATAAGAATTACGCGCATAACTGTAAAAAAGTTAAAATTATTATTATTAATTGTTTCATAATACAATCAACAAATTAATTATAATTTTTTCAAAGGTAATAAATTTTTTTAATTGCAATTAATTTAATTTTAAATATATTAATCGCAACAAGCAATTCAATTTTTAATTGCAATTCATTTTAAAATAATTTATTAAATTGTAATCACCTTAATTTGCAATTGATTTAATCGTAATAAATTGCTTAGTAAATTAATAAATTAATGCTTGAAACTACCTACATACATGTACTTGTCGATTTCACTTAACCAGGAATGACCCCTGTAAGCGCCATTTATAAATTTTATAGACACAAAAATGTGGAAGCATTTGATTTTTTTTTTAAATACAAGCAATAATAAAACTTGAAAAAAAAAAATATGTTTGGTATGTATGTACAGTGGTGGTCTTATAATTAGAAACGACTATGCAGCATATGATTTTCGTAATATATTTCTAAAATATATTTCGCCACATGAAAACTATTAATTAGAAGTTACAAAGTAACAAGTCATGTTTGAGTTTAATATAAAAAATTATTGAAATTTTAATTAATTTTTTAGGAAAATCAACTTAAGTCAAAAAGCATCGAATTCAGGTTGGTCACATAATTAGAAACGACAACGAAAATATAAAAATACCTGCATAAAGCTAAACAAAATTGACAATATTTTTAATATTTTGTTGGATAACCCTTATTTTTGACAAAATTGATCATTCTTCTTCTTCTTCTTCAATTAAATGTTGGCATTTTTGCACTGATATGCTGTACCAGCTTTCCTGTACTAATTGAAACAACTCGTCCTTATTTCTCGGTTATTTGTCCTTGAGATCTCGTTTCACAATTGCCCATAAGTTCTCAATTGAGTTGAGATCAGGACTTGGCGGTGGCCAGTTCAAAACTTCAATATTTTGATCCGAAAGCCAGCTCTTCACTAACCATGAAGTATGCTTTGGGTCATTATCGTGCTGAAAAATGTAATGGACTGGCATATTTTCAAAGGAATAGGGCTCCATTACATTCTTCACAATGCATTTGTTTTGGTATTGGTCCATTATTCCTTCAATACGCACAATTGGACCTAAACCACGCTGCGAAAATGCTCCCCAAACCATAATAGACCCGCCACCGTGTTTTACAAAGGAAATGCTACCCAAACATCCAAAATACTGGAATAGAGTACTCTGGAGTGACGAATCCAAATTTAATTTAATCTAATCCGATGGGAAAATGTATGTGAGGCGCCCTCCAAACATGGCCTTAAACCCCAAGTACACTGTAAAACACGGTGGCGGGTCTATTATGGTTTGGGGAGCATTTTCGCAGCGTGGTTTAGGTCCAATTGTGCGTATTGAAGGAATAATGGACCAATACCAAAACAAATGCATTGTGAAGAATGTAATGGAGCCCTATTCCTTTGAAAATATGCCAGTCCATTACATTTTTCAGCACGATAATGACCCAAAGCATAATTCATGGTTAGTGAAGAGCTGGCTTTCGGATCAAAATATTGAAGTTTTGAACTGGCCACCGCAAAGTCCTGATCTCAACTCAATTGAGAACTTATGGGCAATTGTGAAACGATATCTGAAGGACAAAAAACCGAGAAATAAGGACGAGTTGTTTCAATTAGTGCAGGAAAGCTGGTACAGCATATCAGTACAAAAATGCCAACATTTAATTGAAGAAGAAGAATAAGAATGGTAAATTTTGTCAAAAATAAGGGTTATCCAACAAAATATTAAAAATATTGTCAATTTTGTTTAGCTTTATGCAGGTATTTTTATATTTTCGCTGTCGTTTCTAATTATGTGACCAACCTGAATTCGATGCTTTTTGACTTAAGTTGATTTTCCTAAAAAATTAATTAAAATTTCAATTATTTTTTATATTAAACTCAAACATGACTTGTTACTTTGTAACTTCTAATTAATAGTTTTCATGTGGCGAAATATATTTTAGAAATATATTACGAAAATCATATGCTGCATAGTCGTTTCTAATTATAAGACCACCACTGTACATATTTTTTTATTTTGAATTTAGGAAGAAGTGAAGCCACATAAAGTATTAAAATAATTACTAAAAATTTAGCTAAACTAATTGCCAATCATGACTGCCATTTTGCAAAGTGTTAAGGCGGTACTCCAGCGTTATCCAGTAACGCGCGGCATGCTGTCGTACAGCCTTATTTGGCCAACAAGTTCGCTCATTCAACAGACGTTTGAAGGCAGAAGATGGCGTAAGAAACAGTTAATAAATTTGGCTGTGGCTATTTGCACATGACCGTATAAAATACGGTCACTTCCGTACTTTTTATACGGATCCGTTCATTTTGTACGGAACCCGTATAAAATACGGATCCGTATACGGTCATGTGCAAATAGACGCGTTTCGGTCCCAGGAGCATGAATATAACTCCGCTCAACCAATATTTTGGAAAATATTTGCGAAAAACCGAAAAATGACCCAGGTTTAGGGGCCCGATCCATGTTTTTTATGTGCAGAACACTTTTCGCGTAGGCGGCCTTCGGCCGCGCTTCAAAAAATAACCCTGGGCTACGCCATTCCAACTCCGGGTGGTTGCCATAGCCGTGGCTACCGCCACGGTAATGTCCTTCCGCGTGCCACTCTTTTCTCACAAACTACTAAAAATATTGGTTCAGCGGAGTTATATTCATGCTCCTGGGACCAAATCGCGTCTCCTGATACATATCCCAACATTTTTGGTTGCGTATTAGCGATCGGTACCCCGGCTGTGGCTATTTGCACATGACCGTATAAAATACGGTCACTTCCGTACATTTTATACGGATCCGTTCATTTTGTACGGAACCCGTATAAAATACGGATCCGTATACGGTCATGTGCAAATAGACACTTCCAATAAATTTGTAAGGGTATTCACTAGGCTGCTCCAAGATTTAAAAAGTGCTGTATTTGCTTTGCTTAGGCGAATACCCTTATGGGTTTCCATAAAAAAAAAGACTTACTTATATATTTACAAGTAATTTAATTATTTTCTTATTTAAATAGTAATTTAAAAAAAAAAAACTTTTTTGTTTTTAATATTTGTCAATTGTAATAAAATACTCCTACATTCTATATGTTCATTTAGATGATTACGATTGGTGGCGTACTCTCCGTTTCAGTCTCTATGGCGGTTTATTTGTTGCTCCCACCCTCTACAGTTGGATCAAAATCTCGAGCGCCATGTGGCCCAAAACTTCACTGCAAACGGCTATATTTAAAACAGCTGTCGAACAAATTTCCTATACACCTGCTGCCATGACATGTTTTTATTTCATAATGAGTTTGTTGGAAATGAAAACGGTGGGCGAGGCGGCAGCAGAGGTGAACAAAAAGTTTTTACCCACATATAAGGTGAGGATAAATAAAATAAATATTATTCATAAATGTACATAATTTATTACTTTACAAAGGTGGCTATGTCAATTTGGCCTATTGTTGGCCTTATAAATTTTTCTGTCGTACCAGAGAAGAATCGTGTGCCTTTTATTAGTGTATGTAGCTTATTGTGGACTTGCTTTCTAGCTTACATGAAGCATTTGGAACATCAACATGTCGATGAAATTGATAATTTATTCGTCTCAAAAGAAACTAAAAGAAACAAAAATCCTTAGAACTAATTTAAGTTAGGTTATAGCACAATTATAATAGATATTTTTAGATTAAAACTAGAAAAATTTTATTGTGTTGGAAAAGTATGTTTGTATATGTATTAAAAATGGTTTATTCTTTTTAATTTCATAAATTATTTTAATTTGTGTGTCAAAAATTTGAGTTTTTCCTAATATAATTTTAAAATTTTAACCGATTGGCAAACGTTTTGTTATTAATGTGATATGAATAGCAGATCCTTACCGAGCTAAAAATCGATGTTTTTAGTACATTGTAACCAAAGATGATTGTAACTACGAGTGTTTCGAACCGACATTGAGATCTTAACATCGAACCAGTTTGGAAATCATTTAAGCACAACCAGTCGACAAGTTGTCGAAAGCGTATGAGCTTCATTTGTCACTAACTCTGAGTTAAAAGTATACATTTTATTTTTCATTTTGCATTATTCATTTGCGGTCAAAGGCAAGTGCTAAGTATAAAATACCAACCGAATAAGCCTAAAAACTAAAACTAAACTGAAGAAAAAACCTTCGGTAGGATACTGGACCGTTTTCATAACAGGCGGCAATCGCTAAAAGGAGGTTAATTGATGGACGGTTTGCTGTCAAACGAATTTGGTGGAAGTGGCCCCAATAGTCTTACTTTATACTTTCCATTAGCCCATTCGAACATGCAATTGTGTTTTTGCAGTTGACATCCAATGTAATGACTTAACAAGCTATATAATTTAAAAAAATTTAACTACAGCATTTATTTACATATGTACAACGAGCATAGGATATTCTATCTAAGCTCGTTGATATTTATGAATTTATATCCAAAAAATATTGCACAATATTTTAAAATCTTAAAAGTTTGATAACACACTGGCTTTAAAACTATTACACATTGACATTTATATTTGACAGTCAAAGTAGCGCACATTGTGCTCACACCTTTATTAGGGTGGTGTTCGTTTGTGTGTACTGACATTTCATTCTGTTGCATTTTTTTCTAACAATTGTATTTAAATAAATTGATTCCGTCCTTTAATAAACTAAAAGATTAGTTTTTAGTGAATTTAAAATGCGTAACTTCTCGAAGCAACAGTCGCAAGATACGACAGATACCGGAGTTGAAAAGGGCGATTATCCACGAGCATCAAGTGAGTACCAATGGCCAATGAAAGCAGTGTTGGCATCTATTGGCAGCAGCAACAGCCACAGCCCCAAATACTGATTCATTTCATTGTTAATAAACAAATGTCCGCAAAGCTGTATAAATACCAACAAAGTGCACTAAACAACTTTAATTTTATTTAGATGGAGTTGTGCTGGGCGGTATCGTCTCTTTTTTGGGCTATTTCTTCCTGATGATGGCATTCTGCTCTCCATATTGGATTGAGTCGTATGAGGAGACACATAGCAGCTTCAAGAACATGGGCTTATGGGAATACTGTTTTAAGAACTTCGTTTATCCATATTATCAGTTTCCACGGCAATTCAATGGGTGCCATAATATATTTAGTCATGTAAGTGCCTAGTAAGAAGTGATACATGAAAAGCTAGCACATTAATTAAATTTCATTTCTTTTTCAGGAATATTATGTTATAAGAGAATATTTGTTGCCTGGATGGTTGATGTCTGTGCAGACTTTTGTTACTTTGGCTTTTTTGTTGACATTCACCGCACTATCGTTGTTGGCGCTTGTTGTTATTCGTCTACCCCTTAAGGGTGTGCTACAATACGAATGGCTGTTGATACGCATATCCTACCTTTGTACCGCAAGTTCATGTAAGTGTAACAAAATGTAATATATAATAGTCTGAAACCATTACCACTCCCCTTTTATTGGGAGCGTTTCATATAGTAGCAGCAGCATTTTATATTATATTCAACTGTACCCTACAAATGTGGTCGATTTTGTAACTTTGACAACATATTGAAGGTTGCAAAGCCCTCACAAATTATACCAGATCTGCTTTTCTCAACTCAACCTTCATAAACCTTTTTTATTTTTTATGAATATGAGGGAAACATTCCAGCTCTAATTATTTTGAATTCAATTCTGTTTACAGCATTATTCCTTTTCCTCGCCGTATGCATCTTTGGTGGTTGTGCCTACCGTCGCGATTGGCTTATGTATCCCAAGTTCAATGTTCTCGGTTGGTCTTATGCTGTAGCTGTTGTCTCCTTCATCTTACTTGGGTTGGGAGCTATGATTTTACATCGTGAGGCACGCCATGCTTATGACTTACGTGGCGAACAAAAAAATTTGGTCATGCAAATGGAAATGCAAGAACCCGGATATCAACCATCCAGACATCATCATAGCACATCACGTAGTCTACATGGTTACATATAAGAGATGTGTGAAGAAACTAAAGCAGCATACATACATACATTTAATCAATGCTTGTTATTAACTTTAATAACTTTTGAATATTTAATATTAATCTTTTTTGAAATTTAACAGTTTCCGATTAGTTTTAAGCGCGTGTTCACAAATTGTAAAAGATACTACTTGATGTAATTTGACTTAAGACTTTCTGAAATTATGCAGAATCTCTTAAGTGCACTGAACAAATCGTCCGGCCGTCGTGATTTTTTGCACACCAATTTTGTTTATTTTTATTATAATGTCAATAACAAAATGTTCAACAAATAAGTGCCTTAGATTTATAGTGGAATTATCTGTTATACATATATAGCTAATTTCATTAGTGAAAAAAGTTGTATATTATACATATACATACATATGTATATCTATGTAAAATCTTATCTTTGTACCTCTAATATTTACAAAAACAAAACGAACATTATCAATTGTAACCAGATCATGGTAAAGAGAATCCGTCCAAATTTTACACATACATACAAACACAAATTAATCATTACAAATCAGAACATAAATATCTAAATTTTTTAGTTTGTAGTGCAATGTAATAATAAAGCGACATTTTTTAAATGGTCGAATTTTATAAATAAATCTTTTTTACAATAAAGACATAGATATAACATATTTAAATTTTTGGCATTGAATAGCGATTACTTAGAAATACATACATACATATGTGTTAGTACGTTAAAATTAAAAGTTATTTTGGCCCTCATCCATACCAATCACTAACATGTGCAGTGTTCTATGAATCAACTCATTCATAAATATACTGTTATCATATCTTGTTCAGTTCTGATAATATTGAACGCTATTTTTTTCTCGTTATTGGCAAAATATGAGAATTTACTAAACATTGGTAATTATTTAAAGAGAATTACTCGCGAAAGTCGTACCGTCTAAGACGGTTCAATCGGTGCTTAAATACCAGAAACAAATTTTCTAACAATTAAAAAGCCGTATTTTGATAATGAAGGTCATCATTTTCTATCTTTTTGTGTTTATGATAATTTTCGAAAAATGTAAGCAAATGGATATGTATGTACATACATATGCACACACAAAGTTTAAAATAATATATGTTTATATAGTATTTAATGAAGTTTTGAAGTGTAACCATCCTTCTTAATACACAAAGTGAGTCATTTATAAATGATAAAAGTGCCGCGATAACGGTACGGAAACATTTCCGTTTGAAAAAAACTATTATTGCAAGAAGCAATCAAAATACTTGTGATATTGATAAGTGAAGATTCATTATTAGTGAAATTCATTAATATGTAAACGAATAATAATAATTGCGTGACCTTGTCAATATAAGACGAACGCTCCTACGGTTTACTGTAGTTCAAAATAAGTAAATACATAAGTGAGAAAGATGTGAGTAAGACAAGCAACTGCAATGCCCGACTGTCGTGGTAGCGATTTGGTGTGACCAGTGAAACCTTCTAGGTCATGTCATCCCTCCTTCCTAAAGGAAGGTGAAGATGGGTAATGAGAGGTGAGAGGCATCATATCCGTAGATCAACCATCGAGTTACACATCATTACCTTTGTGCATATTAGTCGCCTCTTACGACTGGTGCCTACCGGGGGCATATTCTAAGCCCCTAACCCGCGGGGATTACGAGGCACCACTGTTCTCCTTCAGGAATATCAAACAGTCAAGAACATCTCCTAGCCAACTAATAAGAGTTCGCCATACATCTCTTTCTTGCTTGATTAGTGAAGAACTATGTAGAAATGGTGATCTCCTTGCTCAGGAAGTTTGGGGCCGGAAATTAATAATTTATATACAAAAAAGAAAGTGATATTACTTCATTAAATGTCATAGTACTGTGATGCATTACCATTTTCAGGCCCGGCTGAATTAACACGACATCCCAGGACAGATAATATCAATAACCCCATGCCAATATTTCGATAAGTAATTTATTTGTGACTCACGAAATTCTACACATTGTGCTGACAGATGGAATAACATAAGTATTGCCGAAGGTCGATTTCTGTCACAAGCTTCTCATGCTTACAATCGTATCATCATGATAGAATCGTATGATAAAATTAATTGTAGTCAGTATAAAGTTGTGATAAGAATGAAGGCGAGCCGGCTGGGTTTGTTTTAAAAGTGTACACAAAAAATGCAACTTTTATTAAAATTTTATTAAATTTTTTCCCCATCTTTTTGTTGAAGTATGCAGTTTTGTTGCCCATTCAAGTTTAGCAAAATAAGGTGTTCATCTTGAATAAAATCAGTGTTTTGGGAGTACTCAGATGTAGGGGATCAAAAGAGTATTCAAAAGAAAAAAAATGCAGTACTCCGAGTTGGATTAGGTGATCCAATTTTCAGACATCGCCATGTAAATTGGAGCACCTTTTTTCATATCAATGAGAATAAGTGTTGGATTACTCCGATACTCCTTAAGGAGTACTCTATGCAGTCTGGAACGGAGTATTTCGCCATTCTCACTTCAGATGGAAATTCGCGGCTTTTAAATTTTTAAAGATGGTTTTAAAAAAAACAAAATTATCGATGTCTGTTGAAGGGATTTTTTAATTTTGAGTTAGAGCTGGGTATGACTTTGCCTTTCACTCGTTTACTTATGTCAGTTAGAAAGTCAAATGATAATCGTTTCTACATTGTTTACAAAAGGTAGAGGACAGAATGAGATCACGAATCATGAGAAATTGGAATCACGAATCATAAATGGTACAAAGGCTACAGTAGAGCGCACAAAATATCAAGTTTCCATAAGACTGAGGAAATATGATGAGCGCAAATTTGGAAGTGGGCATATCTGCGGAGGTACGCTTATTGGGCACAGTAAAGTGTTGACAGCTGCCCATTGTCTGTATAAGTGAGTATCTAATTGAGTAATTTTAATAAGCTCGAACTTTTTTTTAATGCAGATATGTAGAAGTCTCTTGAAAGAAATAATTGGTTCTAGAATGTTTTCAAATCAAACTACAATGATTTTACTCGATACATGAGATCAGTTGCTCATATCTCGATATTGAGAAGTGCTTCAGTGTATTCCATCATGTTTAGAAAATATTTATAATTTTTAAATTTTTAGCTTGGACAAAAAACGGTATCGCAAACCTTATGAATTTATTGTGGTCATGGGTACACAGAATCGTAATCAACGTAGTAATGGCACTATCGTGTCGGAAGTGCTTACTATAGCGTATATGAATACATTCAGCCCCGATACTATGCGGGATGATGTTGGTGTAATGTTTCTAAAGAATGGTCTACCAGTAAACAAAACTCACTTGACAATCGAACCCATTTCGCTGAGTAATTCGTCAACACCGGCCAAAACAGAATGTCAGGTGTCAGGTTGGGGTAAAACTGGGCTGGTAAGTTTTTCATTCACCGGATAACGATGTAATAATAAGTAGAAAAAATTTAATTGTTCGAATTCATGTCTTGTCCAAATAGTCGTACTTACGATTTTGATATTTATTTTTACTGTTTATAGGCGAAGTTATATCGAAAATAGATTGGTAGAAATGATCTGTGTGCAACCGTCAAACCGAAATTAGTACATATTAAAAAATCTATTCCTTATCAAAAAAAAATTAGTCTATCAGCTATTCCGACGGAAATTAGTGATAATCGAATTCTGTAATCTCTATCTCAAGATCTATTGCAATTGCTGGCAGTTCCATTGGAATAGCTAATAGACCCCGATATTTCGGTATATTACTTTGATAACATACATCTCTCAGACGATTTCTGTCATAAGAAAATCGATTGAGAATCGTATATCGTAGTATCCATTTTAGTTTTCGAACTGCGTAAAATCGAATACGAATAACTTTCGAGTTCGTATTCAAATTAATTTCAAAACTAACTAATTTTTTTATATAATCTACATATACATAACAATACATATTCAAAATCCACATTCGAATTCATGTACGATCTCATATTCGAACTCAGGTTTGCATTCGAATGCGATTCTAATTATTCATATTCAAATTCGAATTAAAAATGTTGTACTCTCAATTTCAGAATGGCACACTCTCTTCTAATTTAATGATAGCTAATGTGAGCATCATAGCACAGAATATTTGTCAAATCTCCTATGGAATTGGGCTACGTGACGGTATGCTATGCGCGGGTGTATTGCTCGGTGGTACCGATTCGTGTCAAGGTGATTCAGGCGGTCCACTCGTTTGTAACAACGAGCTCGTCGGTATTGTATCCTGGGGCACTGGTTGTGCTCTACCTGGTTTTCCTGGTGTTTATACAAATGTGAGCTACTATCGCAATTGGATTGACAGTCGAAATGCAGCAACGACGTTAGCAACGCTAAGGGCCGGTTTCGCAATAATAATAGCCATGTCATTAATGAGCTTTGTACTCAAATAAGTTAAAATTGAAATAAGTACTTAAACTTTTTAATATTTTTTTTTTTTTCATTTTTTATTTTATATATTTATGTTTATTTATTATTGTAAGTAACTGTAACTGTAAATATATATAGCTATTAAAATCTTTACAAATACAATATGTTTGTTTATCTTTTAACAGTACATTTGAGCGAACTTTACATTGAATTGAACATTTCGATTTTAGAGTTTTGTAGTTTATTTATTTTATTTGTTTTTTGTTAGTTTTAATTGCATTTATATTGGCACCTCATTTACTTTGAATTGTAGGTATATTTTTTTCACAAATTTTTTGCACAGCTAAATACATACATACATTAACAATTATAAAAAAATTATTGTATTGAACAGCAATTGGTTACAATTGAATAATACTTCAGAGTATTAAGCTAAAAGCACACTTAGTAACAACTCTCGGTCAGTGCTGGGTTAAATTATTACTTTAGGAATGAAATTACCATTAACTACGCATTACAGGTACTTGGCTATTACTCGACAGGAAAGTAATTGATTACAGTTTCAATTCGTTAAAAAAAATCTCGGTACTTGACTATATACTAGTAGTTATTCATATCGGAACGTCAATAATTTGAGAGATTGACTTGAAGAAAAAACTAAATTTAATTGAAAATATAGCCAATTACTGTCGTATAAGGTTCAGTTTTTCCAATCTCATAGAAAAGTAATTACATTTACCCAGCAATACCTCTCACCTCACTCTACTCATTTAGCACCTGCAATTCCGCTGTTGTTTTTGCTCTTCCGTTAATTCCATATCGTTATACCCCAGTCGCACTGTACCTCCACCACCACCACCACCACCCGGAAAGCCTACATTTGGCATACAACGTGTTTGTGTCATCAGCCGTGAGAGTTCGGCATTCGTTGCAACATTCTCCATACGTAACATAACACGTTCCACCAATAATTCCACAGCCTGTCTTATATTAAAACCAGTGCAAGCGCTCGTCTCGATATATGGTAGAGCGTAACGATCAGCCAACGATCGTACTTGTGCATGACTAACAGCACGTTTGGCTTCTAAATCACATTTATTACCACACAAAACTACATCGGGATCCTCGGAGTAGGCATGCATACGCAATTGTTCCAACCAATTGGTTATTTCAAGGAAGGATTTCTCGTTGGTTAAATCGAAGATGAGCAGAAACCCCATAGCATCACGATAGAAGGCAGTGGTTAATGAACGAAAACGCTCCTGGCCAGCAGTATCCCACAATTGCAGATGTATGCGATGATTACGTCCGCGAAATGTGTAAATCTGTAGGGTTGAATGAAATGAGAGAGTGAGAGAAGAGATGAAATAAATTATAAAATTAAAAAACACGGAGGAATGAGCTTATTTGCAAGGCAAAACAAAAAAACATGTACCCGAGGGACGTCCAACCCCTTAAGCTGGTCAATCACGGAGCCAAAAGTCAACTCTGATGCAGAATGCGATCGGACCTGCACTCTTCACTAACAACCAAAGGAAATTTCCAGTGTTGCGATTTCTTTAACATAAGGAGAAGGCAGGGAATAAATAATTGCTGGTTTTTTTTTTTGATTGGAAGTACTTTCCAAGAATTAATATGGTAAGATTGTAGCACTTGCGATATCTTTGAAAATCGCCGTCAAGTGTCATCAAATAAATTTTTTTTTTACTTTGAGTAGCAATATCGATAAAAAATGAATCATTTCTTGATAATCAAAAGTACTGGGCGATTCTATGAGGAAATGAGCCTTGCTGTGAAAATAATTTTGTTCATAAAAATAACAAATGTATCGATAAATGAATGGTAGAAACGTTATAACTATTAGCCAAAAAATAATAAATTTAAGCTTTAAGTAAATGTTTAGTAACATTTTATACCTGAGTAATAATTTAAGTGGGTGAAAAATCTATAAACTTAATAAAAACGAAAATTAATTCCGCCTGTGAAATAAACTTACCAAGAGACTCCGTTTTTGCCTCTTGGGCACACTAGATTTCTTATAATAACTTCATTCAACGCTTCAAATACACACATGTCCCGCCCATTACAAGGACCAGCCCAGGCCGTTACACTTCTTTACTAACTTTTCAAGTTATAGCAATAGAAATATTTGAGAAAAACAAATTATGTTTGTGCAAATATATACCAAATTTGTCTGGTCGTAAAACCACATTTAAATTAAATAAACTACTTTCATAAATTCGCAGAGTTTTAGTAATATATAACTTGACTGTCGGAAAGCGTCTTTATTTTGTCCCACCCGTTACAATTTTAAAACTTATATTATTTCCAAACATATTACATACATATATTCCAGTTTTCTCTTAATGGAATCATTAATTAAGTGTGAAATTTGACAATATCTCTGTTAAAACCAGAAATCGACTAGTTTTATTGAAATCCTTAAGCAAAAGTTAAATTTCATGAAAAGTTGTCCCACCCGTTACGATGGAATTGGCCTACTCCATTTTTGACGTTCTCAGCAACAAACAAAGTACTTGGTAGGTAAAAAGTACTTAGTATAAAATTCCTCTCCAAATCGATATATTTTGATACACTTATCTGATACCTTTTTTTATTCCCATTACGAAACTGTTTACAAGTACTACAGTGGGCTAAATCTCCACTTTTGTTGAAATTTTTCCAAATTGATGATTTTTGTTTCATTACGTTCCATTTCTCCATTGCAAATGCTAATTCAAATTCTTATTTATATAGGTATTTCACGAAAGCCTAACAATTTCTTTACTCACCAGACGTTTTTCTCGGAAATCAATCCCCACTGTAGATATAAATTGTGAATGAAATTGATCATCTGTATATTGATATAGGAAACTTGTCTTGCCCACACCAGAATCACCGAGTGCCAAGAATTTCATCAAAAAATCGTAATCGATATTTGCCAACGCCATTCTATTTTTAGATTAGCTCAGCAATATGAATGTTGTATCCAACTCTCTAACGCCAATGATTATATGTATATGTAAGTATGTAATAAATTCTGTTGTTGGTATGTTTGATTGTATGGTTGTAATGTGGATGAGCATGAAATCCTTGCTTTAAGAATATTTTTTGATAATAACGTTTAATACATATGTATGCTACAATGCTTTTGTGCTGTTTAGTGAAAGATTATTGCGGATATGTAGCCTACTTCACATTATTGAAAACAAATGCGCTGTGTGGAGGATTTTGTGACACGTGGCATAAATTGACATTCTGGAAAGGAAAGAGAGCAGAGAGAATTCAGTCAATTAAAAGGAAATAATATACCTAAATATCCTATTGAAAAAGACTATATATGTATATCCTATTGATAACGCCACTGATGATTAGAACAATAAGCCATTTCCTGGTGTTGGAATGAACATTCAACGGCTCCACTATGACCATATTCCAGCTTAAACCCAACAAAGTTTAGGGAAATGACACAATACCTGTTGAGAGGTACAGAGTTTTAAAAAACAGCATCCAGTGCATAGTCGGGCAGTAACCCTGCTATCCACTAAAATTTTTGTTCTTAACAGCTCAACCTAATATAAACGCACAGCGTTTGCGGACGCACAGAAGTCTATACGCAATTATTTGAGTAACCTAAATTAAAGCCCGTGCGTTGCTTTTATTGGTCTAAATATGAATAGTTTTATTGTATATAGAAGGTCAAATTTGTGTTTACAACATTTGGTTGACGTTTTAAATTCAGATATTTGTCTAAAACAGTTCTCTAAAACAACGAAAATGCTCAAACAATAATTTGTAAAATTACCATAACCTCAATTCAAAACGTCACGCACAAAAATCTTGGATTTTGAGTTAGCTTTTAGCGCACGCAATTCTATTTCGGTTACTCTCATACAAGTTGTATGGGCATGAGACAAGTTTGACAGAAAACTCACGCTGTGCGTTTATATTAGGTTGAGCTGTAACTAAATAACCACAAAATATGGATTTTTATTGGATTTTATTGAAACGATATAATGATGAGTTGCGTATACGCCATGTTTTTTTTATTTCTGTTAATTTCTTATGTATAGCAGCGCTTATAAAATTGGACCTCTTCATACTGCATACATATGTAAATGTACAGTTGTGATCACAATAATAGGTTCTCAATAATATTCATTTAAAATGTAGCGAATACTGTCATAAAAACCACAACAACAAAATTTAAATTTTACCTTTGTAATTTTTAATATTCCCAAGTACTTAATGTCATTTATTTCCGGCTAAAATAATCAGCGGACGTCGAGGTATGAAAAAATTTAATACAACTACAAACGATTTACAATTTAATCCACTTCAATTAAGACACTGCTATTTTTATGAACGTTGCTGTACTTGCGCTTTTATGTGTGGGGTGTGTGTGTGTGTGTAAGTGTTGCGCCGTGGTTGGCAAAAAAATGCCGAAAATGACAGCAAACATATTGGAATTTCATTGTCATGAATAATGGTATCGTGTACATCATCATCATCGTGATATATGAGAAATAATAACGAGCAATGGATATAGTTACCAGTACATATGTACATACATATGTATATCATTGATACCCTAAAGACAAAAATTAAAAACTGCTAAAATTAGTTTTTAAGGAAAATTCAATTTCCACGTAACCGTTGGGCGTTAATTCGTTAAACACTGTGGTTATTTGGTAATATTTGCTCAATAAATGAATCTAAAAATTTCATTTTGTTTAAAAATCTTAACACGTTTAGTATAAAATATCTGGCACACGAGTTTTTTGGTGTTGGTAACTTGGCATCACTAACTTGCGGGTTTGTTTACATAAAAAATAAAATACGAAAACTGGAAACCAGTTTTATCATCTGCCTTCAAGGGCCGCTTTCATAAAAGCAATTGTGTAGGCAGCACTAAATTTCGCAATTGCTGATAGCATTTTTCGAAACTGCTTGACGGCAGGATGTCCCCGGGATAGCTGATAGCACCCCATTTTCTATCTACTTAAGTTTGGTTTTTCCAGTTTTCTCCAGTTTCCAAATCAGAAAACCACACAAATGTCTAGCATCAGTTTAAAAAAAAATATGAACAGTCTTAAAAAATCTTAGCTTACAATGATAGAGATCTAAAAGTTAATATGAAGGTTTAGCAGTATTTTTTTGCCCTGTCTGATATCTACGTATAAAAAGCAGATAATGGCCCTTGTGAAGGCCGAGTATATGTACGAAGTTCGATTACCACTAAAGTAAATACTGATACGCCAGGAAGTGTATATATATGCATATATGTACATTAAGGCGCCTCACGCTCCATACAAAAAAAAATGGACACCCTGTTTCCATCGGAATTATAAACTTCAATGTATTCTAAGACCTTGGTCAAAATATTTCGAAAAAATATTGAGGTTTACCGGAGCTAAACCGCGTTAAAAACGCTAAAAATATCGTTTTTTATGTATAAAAGGAGTATGAAATAATATTTTTTAATATTGTCATAAAAAATATAAAATTAACTTTATTTATTTTTTTTTTTTACTTTCTCAATTTACTTTTTTTATTTTATTTTATTTTATTTTATTTTATTTTATTTTGTTTTATTTTATTTTATTTTATTTTATTTTATTTTATTTTATTTTATTTTATTTTATTTTATTTTTTTATTTTATTTTATTTTATTTAATTTTATTTCATTGTATTTTATTTTATTACGTGCATATAGTGATATATGTTTGTTATTTGTGGTGATGTCACTTTTAAGCGGATCTTCCTATATTATAATTATTATTTTTTCATTAAATATTTTATTAATGGCATTACGCATCGATACATATATAATTGTTTATACCTTCGATGTATACTTTGTCCGTAAAAGAGGACTGATTTTAATTACATAAGAATGTATTACCATCGTAAGAAGAACTTATATTTGTACATATGGTCAGCTTAATGGGTTTCTGTGAAGAAGAAAAAAGTGTTTACTCTATACCCCAAAATTCACCAAGATAGGCATTAAGAAAGTTTTTGGGATTAGATACTGGGCAATGAGGAATTAAAAGAAAAAGCCTGGGAAGCAAACGTCGAGTATGTTTATTAGAACACAATAAACCTGTTGTCGGTGTAGCGAGATGTTCGCAGAATACATACCAAATGCTCACCACAAAAAGCGCAATTCATTCAAACACTTTTTAGTTTTTTCTTTGTCGTCGTGCGAACACAACAAAGGTTAAATGGTTAATTTGAATATTGTTTAATAAAATGTAACGTCGGTAGCTTATCTTTGGCGTGGGTCATTACTTTAGCTTGTTTACGTATTTTGTCAGCACCATGCTTCTTGTCACACTTTGACGTAGTTTTAGACAACAACTTTTCTCTGTTTTAATGAGCGCTTTTTACGCTGATTGTAGCTGAAAGAAAGTTGAGTACAACGAAGAGGAAAAAAAAAAACTGTTTTTCATTAGGAAAGGGACAATAACGTGTAAAAAAATATTATTATTATTATTATTATTATATAGAAAAATGGTGATAAATCACCAGATTACAATAAAAGGAGCACTAGTAACCAAGACCTTCGGCTCTAAAAAAATAAAAGTTTTGCAAGTTCTTTCATTATTGAATTGTCTTATTTTATTTTAGTTTTAATAAATAAAATCCGTTTCAACTTTATGGACCTTAAATAGGGCAGCGTTGTCGATACATCCCATACTCGTAAAATGGTTTAAGTCACTACTAATTCATATTCTTTTAAAAGGGGGCGTATAACATTGCTTACAAATAGTATAACAAGGTGGAATGAATATAAGCGGATTATAAAAGGACATTTCAATTGGGGCCTTTTTTTAAATAAAATAAAATAAAATAAAATAAAATAGAATAAAATAAAATAAAATAAAATAAAATAAAATAAAATAAAATAAAATAAAATAAAATAAAATAAAATAAAATAAAATAAAATAAAATAAAATAAACTAATATAAAACACACCTCTTTTTCCCTGTATTGAAAATTTTGAAAAATATATCAAATGAAATTTTTCATTGAGTTAAGTAGCGAAAACAATTAAATTTGGTGGCTTTTTTAACTTGCTCAGGACTTCGTATCTACATAGTTGTTTGTTTTAACTAGACACAAAACCCCTGTTTACCAGTGTAGCACACTTTAGAATTTTTAGTGAAATCTTGTTCGAATTCCGGTGTCTACTACAAAATGTGTTTGTGTTTTTATTCTCCTTGTAAAAGTGTGAAAATAGTTTATTACGCCCATCGGCTTTCCTTTTACACATTTGCCATTTGCTACTTGACAGTATTACAAATTTTTTTAGAGTGTTTCAAAATGGTATTTAATAAATTACTTATATCTTTATTTTTCTATAAAATATTTATATATATATGGGTATTTATGAAAGATTACAGACATCACAGACATCTGACTTTCACATTAATGATTGAAGCATAAAATGCACGATTACGTTCTTCTTCTTCTATTTTTACGAATATTTGATGTGGAAAAGTACAGATATACATACTATGTATGTATGTATATGTTCCCAGCCGCCAAGCCCGCTACCCAGCAAAATTTTTGCTTACCTAGAATCGGAGCTGTAATCAAACGAATATTGTGGAACACACTACCAACCATATGAAACCACCGATTATTTTAACCCAGGCATGTCATTAAGCGAAAGCGCTTCCTCTTTGCCTTACTGAGAAGGATTTTTGGAATGCATATTTAGAATCTCTTTTTTTATATTACTCGCTTCTCTTATGCATTACTCAGAATCTATTCTGTAATGCAATGCTGCCATTGTAACTGGTAATGGAAATAATCATCGGGAAGTATTTCTTGATTACATAGGAACTCGTTTTGTAATCGATGTTAGGAGAAGCGCTTGCCAAAAATTTTGCTGGGTAGCTGTTAATTTACTTTTTTCACATCAGCAAATTGTATTGTTATGAAACATAAGGATGTCCAACGAGATGCTTTAATCCGCATGCGTGAGACCTCAGGTTTGAGTTATGGTCCTAATAAACTTATGAGCTCTGAAAAATAAGGGGGCTTCAAAAGAAAATCCGAATGTTATTGGGCTAATCTTTCTTTTTTCGGACTACACCTTTTTCAAGTGTATTTCAGAAAGCATACAATTTATTTCAAAGTTCGTCAAATCAGGTTCAGAATAATCAGTTGTATTTAAAAAATCATAAAATATATTTCACAACAGCTAATTTTGAAAAAACTATTAAATATAGTAAATGTTATAAATAGTGAGGCATTTTAATTAACATGGGCAAATAAATTTGTTCATTTTCCCACTGTAATAAATTTTATCTTTAATGTACAGAAAGTTATAAAGTAACGTAATTTCCAAATTCAAGTAAATCTTCATTAAGTACTATGATTAGAAGGAATTAAACTTTTAATGTTCAGAAAAAGCTTTTAAAATTAATACAAAACTCATTTGACCTTCATGAACCCGACTGTCAGTGTTTCCTAAGCAATGTCGCCTAGCATTGTTGTCTCTTGTTGTCTATTATATCAATTTGTATGGTTAGATATGTAAGGCTTGTGTGTGTTGATGGTTTGTTGCCTTTGTCATTGATAGCAGTTCTCTTGCTTGGCTGCAGCTGTAATGACTGCCAATGTCAATGCTCAGACTGTAGATGTATGTATGTGTGTATGTAGATAACGAAAACACATTAAAAGGGAAGACAACTTTTTGATTTCAATCAATGAACTGAAGTAACCATGCAGTTAAGGTTTTAGCTGAATGGGTAGGACTATTTTATAAATTAATTATTTTCTTTTTCTAATAAGAAATAAGGTGTTCCTACTGACAACTGATATAGGCAGCAGTGGAAGTGGTAGTGGCTCCAGTTGGTAAACAGTGATGATGAATTGAGTGCAAAGTTCCAAAAACAGTGTTGTGAAACAAGACAAACTCAATAACAAAGAAATCGAAAGAGCATATCACATATCACTAACAAACCGCTTTGAGCGCCAACTTGGAGCCTAAGCAATCATCAATTCGACCTTAGTGTTGTATACAAATTTGATTATACGCCTAGCAACTACTGACAGCACAATGTAGCAACTACTTGAACTATTTGTATACACCCTTATAACCTTACCTGCATAAGTTTATGCCACATTGTACTTCGGGAAGTGAGCCCTTGTTTGTTATTTACATATTCATTTGAATATTACCGCATTAGAGCTTCCGTTTTTGGTATGACATTGAATGGAAAGCAATAACAATTTTTGGTGCAGCCGTTATAAGCGTTTCGGCTAAAAATTCCAATCGCTGGAGTCGAAAAAATACAAAAATTCGTTATCTTCACAAAGGCTATGTAGGCTAGGCATATAACTTCTTTCATAATGACTGTTTAGTGACTAATTCAGATTAAATGGGCACTCGTCTCTTAAATGTGCTTTTATGGTATTGCATGTAAGATACGGTCCAATCCAGGCCTGTTGAATTATGATTACTAAGCGTAATGATTACTGGTTTGATTGATTATTTTCCTGAGAATCCATTTAATGATTTAAACAAAAAACCAAACAAATAAAAAAAATTTTTTTTGATCACATACTTTTACAATCAATTAAAATAATCAAAAACCCGTTGAAACATTTTTTTTTTTAACTTTTGATATAAAAAAATGTATGCAAATTTTTGATTTTTTGTTAATTATTTCGAATAGTCGTAAAAATTATGCACAAATTTAAAATTTTTTTTTTGTTTTTTTTTTTTTTTGAATTTTTTAAAATTATTTTTGATGCTTTTTTAATTCTTTTTTCGATTTCATAAATAAAAATAATAAAAAACCTTTTGAATAATTTTTTTTTAACTTTTGATTTTGAAACGCTAATTTTTGCTTTTTTGTTGATTATTTTTATGATCGTAAAAATAATGCACAACAAATTTCCTTGAAACTTTACATAAAATTTTTTTTTTTTTATTATTTTTGATTTTTTTTTTAAGTTTTTTTAATATAATGCCTTTCCTTGAAAAACATTAAAATTATCATTACCAATTAAAAAATCCGTCCAATCAATTGATTGCTAATAACTAATCATCTTTTTAAAACGTCTGGTCCAATCGTCTTTTCGAAAATATGCTTTACTCTTTTGCAATTCCAATACCTGGCCATGCGTTCATTCACCTTTAATTCGACCATCAACAAAGTACAAACAAATGTACCTTGATCCTGCTAGATAACTTGATAACCCTTTGATTCGAAGCGACGTTGTTTATCGAATCATTTTGTTGCGTTCACATTGATTTCATGCAAGCCACCCTATTGTTCAAACATACATATGTATGTATAAATGGTATCTGCTGGCCGCCTTTAACTGTCACGGTCTGATTCTTTGCATTCTTTATTGGTGCTAAATTAATTCCTTTAAGTTTATTTCCAACAGCGTTCGGTAGCTACGGAAGCACTTAAACTGTTGTTGTTTTCCTATGCAGTAAATATATATGTATATATGTATGTACATTTATCCTTTTATTTGTTCCACTATGTATATACACACACAAACGTTGCATTGTTTATTTTACTACTTAATACCTACAGGGAATTTATTTGTTTTGACTTCATTTACAACTTTATTGTTTAAGTCTACTCTTAAAGATAATAGAAAAAACAAATACAACCTTGATATGATTGAAGTTAGAAACTTTAAACATTTTATTTTGCCATATTTGAATATTGTGGCTGTTCTCGAGGTATTTCTAGGGTTCCCATAGGGACAGGCCTGCTAAGTTTGATTAGTAACTATTAATATATTGATTAGACCGATTTTTTAATTGGTAATTAGTTTGTTTGTTTTCAAGAAAAGTCAATCATAAATTGATTATGATTAAAACAAAATCAAAATAATAAAAAAGAAATCAAAAAATAAGTCATAATTTTTGCTGATTACATACTTTTTAATTGGAAAATAATCATGAAAAATTTAAAGTAATGGTGATCAGTCATTAAATGGATTTCAGGAAAAAAATCAATCATTAAATGGTTTTAAGGAAAATAATCAATCAAACCGGTAAATATTACGATGAGTAATCATAATTCAACAGGTCTGATACAAACACAACCGCATTTCTAGAAATGATATTTTTGAAAAATTGTGGGAGTGGCCAGGTTTGAAAAATGGTTGCAATAAACACTTTAAGCTGTGATTACTAAGAAGTTGTTCACCGGAGTTCAGGAAGGTTCTTAACGGATACAAACATTTAAAGAAAAAGTTGTTTGAAACTCTCTAATATATTATATAACCTATGCTGTATCCGGTGAACCCGAGAATCTATTGTGCAAATTTCATAGTATGCTTTAGACGCTTATGAGAGACAAACATAGTTTCTTTAACCTTCTCTTGCCTTCTTATTCTGCCTCTTATTACACATTTCCTCACTCGTCTCAATTATTAGCTTGACTATTCATCTAACTCTCCCTATTCCCTCTCCCCTTCCCTTCATCCAGCTTGCCCCTCTGTGAAGTGTCCATTCTATTATCATTCACTATCTTTCATTATACATCTACATACATACATACATGCTAAGCTCATTCAAACATATAACTTCCTTTCATATTTTTAACAAATTCATGTAAAAGAACATCAAACTTCTCCTCGCAATAAGTTCTTTCATTATAATTGTGCTACACTGCGTATGAGTGATGGGCATTTTAATTAGAAATTATTGTGGTTCACAGATAAATCACTAAGAAAGAGCAAATGACGAAAACTAATTCCGTAGGGAAACTCAATTTCTAAAAGGCCGTCAAAAAAGGAAAAAGTCTTCTCATGTAAAGTCAATCTCCATTACCATCGCACATCATATGATTTATTGCAAACAATTTTGTGATGAATTAACCATTTCAAGATTATCAAAAAGATTATGTCTAGCCCAGCAAAGCTAAGTCAAAGTAACTCATTGTGTATTCTTACATCATTTTGACTTACAAATAAGAAAGAAAATTTATTTTTTGGATGAAAATGGCCAACATTTTAAGAATATCTTGCCAACCATTTGGCGAACATGCTGAGCATATCAATCATTAAAGGTACGACTTTCTATTACATAGACACAGGCGTGGGTAAAGGTACTATTTGCCAAATTTAAATTTTCAAATAATTTAATTTACTTCACTAGCAGCAAGTAAAACGGCGACCTCAAGCGAGTAAATTTTACAAATTCATCCCTGAATTTATAACTTTAGAGTTTATGGCTCTCTGCCAAATCCATAAAAACCGTTACTTTTGACATTTATTGGGGTTTAGTGCAAATGTCAGAAGTTTACTGCATTCATCGTGTGACTGAACAAGAAGGTTAAATAGGCTCCAAAGGAACAACATAAATGTGTATAGATTGTCATAGTCAACTGTTTATCAAATGCTATGCTAAAAAAAAAATTACCAAAAATCTACCGAATTTTCAAAAGCCTGTATATTAACACTTTAGAAGCCTAGAAAATTGCGTACTCAGAATTTATTTTGAGATCTTTGTTTCAAATTAAAAATTTCTTACCATTTTTTTGAATTTTCCAAAAATTCTCAGAATTTTTGCATGAGCTCGGAAACACTCATTGAAAAGTACCATGACAGAAAAAATCTATATTTGTATATGAAATTATCCAAGGAATTGAAAAAGAGTACAGTTTTGGAAAGTGTTCGGTGACACAAAATATTTGCAGGGAGAGAGCGTATTTTGACATTTCATTTGGGGAGAGAGTTGCCTGTTTCTGCGGGGGGAATTTCACTCAGTACGAGTAAAACTTGCAAATGAAAACAGCTGATCGCGACATAGGAAAGCCACAACAAACATTTAATTATTTGAACAGCTGCTCATTCTTACTTTACTGATATAATAAAAATCATTTTAAACTTATTTTTTGTGTTGTATGTAAACCGTTTAATTTATTTATATAGTAGTTCACATAGGGTGACTTTGCAAAACATAAAAAATATATTCATATCACCAACCCACTTAATTTTTTTTTATAAGGGGACTCTGTTATATTTCATTTTAGATAAAATCTTGGTTTAATATGACTATCATTGACCAACATTTTAAATGTATTTTTGAATTAAACAAAAATTTTAATTGAAATGCGTGCTAAGCAACGACCATGATATTAAAAAAATATTTTATCTTTGGAATATATTTGTTTGAAAATGAATATATGTTGGAATGATTTTCCGCCGTGCGTTTGTTAAAAAACCCGATAAAAGCACTTCGAACACTATTTCAATCGTAATTTTTTATTCGACATTCCCATTATAAACCATTTTTGGTAAACTCAGTACCTTAACATACCTACTAGTATCATGAATGTACATATGTATGTATGTATGTGTTTAGTCTGCAAAATCTACTCAACATTTCCAACTTATGTTTTTTGTTTAACTTGGCTTAAAGCACATATGTAAGTAATCATGTAAGCATATAATTACAATAGCAACTTTTTTGTGTTGTTAATGAAAAGAAGGTTAGAATATATTATGATATGCAAATAATATTTTTTTTAAAAAACAAAGTATCCCCAAAAAAGAACGCACACTGTAGCTTATCGAAAAAAAACAGTACCAATTACTTAATATGAGTTTAAATATTATCGGTCACCCTCGGGTACGGAATTGATTATGAAAGTTAGAAAAGTAACAGGATCCCCTAATGAAAAAAAATTAGTTTGAGGTGGTATGGAGATATTTTCTATGTCTTGCAAGGCCACGATGTGCCAACAATTTTACTCACAAACAAAAGGCCAAACTCAAGTTTGGAGTACAGCGTTGTCACATTTCACAACCATAGACGCAAACCGAGATTTTAAAATGTTAAAATGATATAAAATGTATTTCAAAGTTGACTATGACAGATACGAAATGATGTGGATTTTAGAATCATGTTCAAGGAGATAAAGCTCCATTTTTATTTGACTAAAGCTCACAACTCGGTATAAAATGTTGTTCTACACCTGAGCTTAGACTCCCTTACTGTCTGGGCTTATAACTGGGGATGTTCGGCGAACTGTTGATTTTTTTAATATCGTCCAGTGTATGTGCTTAAAGTAAAAATGCTTAAAAACGTAATACATATAAGGCAAAATATTTGAATATGTAGGTATAAATGTGCAACTCAGTAAATAGAACTTTTGCTTAAAAAATTGTATGGTTTTTCCCAACGAAAGTCGAAATTAAATTCTAGGAAAGCAGACATTTAGCCCGAAGCGTTCACGTTAATTAAATTTCTGTTTTTGTGAGTTAACAGTTTTGAAAATTATGTATGTTACGACATGTTTACAATATGATGCCAGCGCATGCCTACGGACTAATAAGCTGTCGTACATTATATTATACAGCTTTGCATTGTTTGAGCAAAATATTGCCTGTACTCATGTCATATTTCAAAATTTGTTTATGGCTCATATCGGACGACGATCGCACGACGATCTCAAGAACAGAAATGCCCTCATTTTGAACTCACAAATAAGCTAATAAGGAACGTAAATGCTTAATAGTTCTTAAAATATGGCATCACCCACATTTACGAGCTGGGAACTTATCTTCAACTGAATCCATGGATTACCATTCCTTTAAATTTTTATTGATTATTTTCCAACTAATTTAAAAACAAAAGGCAAAACTATGATTTTTCACGATTATTAAAAATAATCAAAAATAATCAAGAGTAGTAGTCTTTTGATTTTTTTTTTTGTTTTTTTTTTTAATCGTAAAAACGCATGAAAACAATTAAAATAATCTGTCTAATCAATTGATTTCTAATTACTAATCAAATTTATCATATGTCCATGTATCAAATAATTTCAATTTTAAAGCAAAAATATTTACAACTTGAAAATTTCTTGTGAGACTTGCTTTAGATTGGAGATTTGCGACTTTTTTCCATTTGGTTCTATACCATACGGAAATACCTATAACGCCCAATTTTGTTTTTACTAAGGAATCTTTAATAAAAAGAAATTATTTTTCATGTTTCATGCTCATTCACATTCCTGTTGCACAAGTTATGTTCGCTTTCAACTTTTCTCATTAGCTACAGAAATCAAAAGAATATTCATGCAAATAAATAGCGAAAGCTATCATAAACAAAGAGCTAGAAGAATGGAGGCAAAACAGAGAGGTGTGACAAGAGTTAAAATGCTTCAACTCAGTTCAGCATCATTAGGTTGGGTTGGCGGCGAAAAACAAAGCAGAGTTATCTTATTTATACCAAAAAAAGTAAGAAGTCCTAATATTTTGTTAAATTAGTGTTTTAGAAAAAAAACTCGACAAAGACGAATACATTTTTTATTTAAATATTTTTATTTTTTATTTGCAAATAGCAGATTAATATAAAAAATCCATCTTCGAAAATTTATAATACACGGAGACTTTGGAAGAGAATTAGAAATGATACAATTTTTTTTATTTTTATTCGATGTATTTATTTATTATTTTTTTTTTTTGACACGCAATGAAATTATAAAAATAATTAAATTATGTAAAAATAAAAACATTAAACAATAAATAAAATTTATCAAAAGTAAACAACTAATAGAATATAAACAAAAATATATTGGCCCATAATCATAGTCGTTGCTTAACACACGTTTTAATTAAAATATTTACTTAACCTAAAAAGATTTAAAATGTTAGCCAATCATAGTCATATTCAACAAAGATTTTAGCTAAAATTAAATGTCCCCTAGTGGCTAGGTTGGTGGTATGACGAAATTTTTATGATTTGCAAGGTCACCCTGTCATTTATTTCATTCACAAAAAAGCCATAACTGTGGGAATAAGCGGATAAAGCCAAACTTAAGCTTCAGTGACCTCAAATTCCAGCAACGACGTTCCCCAGGCCGATATGTGGTCATACTTACGTATTCCAAAAACATAACGCATGATTTTTTTAGTTACATCGATAGTATCAACTTTGTGAGCAGACTGGTAGTCAAGCTTACTATCAACTAGTTTAAAGTACACTCTAAACTTTTTTGTTGAATTTTACAGCGATGATATCAGTAAATTTTTGTTGACTCTCTCACTGTTGCTTGAAATTGCAATAATTTCTGTTTATTTTCTGCTTTAAGTCGCAAAAGGAATAAATTTAAACACAAATTACAGCAAACTTTCATTTCACAGCTGAAAATGAACATAAAATTGCGCAAACTTTTTTTTGCGCACAAAAAATACGAAATAAACAAACCCTTTGTTGCGTGAAGCTGAAGCGCACAGTCAAATATGCGTAATTCCTCTCAGCAAGCGCTTGTTGATTAGCGCTCTCTTTTCTCATTTCAGTTGAAATAAGAATTTCAGTTGAAAGTGTTGCGGTAGCGTGGCGCAAAAGAAAGAAAGTATTATAATAAATAAATATAGTAAAATAAATAATTATAAATAAAATATTGTTAGTGATAAGAAAAATGTTTAAGTGCAATATATGTAAAAGTGAATTTGCTAGCCTTACAAATTACCATCGACATTTATACGCCCATAAAGACGCTCGCGATTGTATTTTTTACTTACATTATCAAAACCGAAACTCAAAGCGGTTTTCAAAATTTCTGAAACAGGGAATGATGAAGAGATTATAATAGCAATTTCCAAACATTTCAAAGAAAATCACGAATTGTTATTTTCAAAGTTTGAGGTACAACTAAATGCAAAAACTTTAACATTTATTTTTATTAACTAATAAGTAAATTTCAGTTCAGTTCATATGTAACATTTCAATTAATTTTATTTGTCCTATTTTGGTGCTATTGATATGCACAACACCATATTTTAAACCTATGTATGTATAGTCCTTTATTTCAATGTATGAATACATGTATTTTCTTATTTTTAACATGAAATTAAATACTTTCGTTAATTTACTATATTTTCTGTTGTTTTAATAAAAAAAATTAAATAATTTCCATCCTTTATAACCTTCAAATTCCAGCAATAATTTAATTCTTTTCACAAATTTCGCTATTTTTTTTGAAGTATGTGTACATATAAGTAAAAGAAGTTATTCTTGCTGGAATTTGCAATTTTAATGGTGGCCCATTTTGACTGTGAGCTACTGTATATTTTCAAATTAAACATTTTTGGCTTTAAACATAAAAATAAGTGAGAGAGAGCGCGTAGAAAGCGCTGCAAATTTAAGCAGCTGTGTGTGTATGGAATTACACATTTTTCGCTTTAATCAATCAACAAAAAAATGCGTATATTAACATGCGTGAATTTAGACATAAACAGTCGGTAATGTGTTGCCTACCATTATCGCTGTAAAATTCAACAAAAAAGTTTAGAGTGTAGTTGCGGTTTTTGACGGTCAAGCTTCTTTCGAACTTGGATCGTAGTAGATGGGGCCTACTGCCTTAGGCTACGTAGAGTAGCATACACTTTGCCTACAGTGCGATCTATTCAATCTAGATTTGTTGTTTTTTTTTTCTGAGATGTCAAGAGATTTATGGTTTAAATTAATATTGGAAATACCAGCAAGAATCGGCCAAAGCTGTTTGGTTTCACATCAGACTCTGCCGGTTTCGTCTTGCCAGGAATTTGATTTTCTATCTTTGAACAATTCTTCTATCTCACCTTCTCATACCCTGCATGCTTTGACTCTACTCCTTCCTTGTTTCCCACACTCATACCTTTGCCTCACCTTCTTCCCTTTGATGTTTACCTTTTATCTACCGTTACTCTTCGTTTCTCCTTCACCAACTAACCCTTTTTCCATTTCTCTTTCTCGTAATCTAATCATCGTATATATATTTTTACATCTTCCTTCACTTCCCTGCATTCATTTAAAACGTGTCTAAGGAATCCAGCCGGCCAATGGAGTTGTCATTAGCCTAAAAGTAGACTACAAAATACTTTACTGTTGAGTGATGAACACATTTAACGAGAATACCACCCTGCAAAAAATGCTTTTAGTCTAGAATTAGTCCATAGCGAAACGCAAAGGAGGAGTTCCTGCGCGTTAGGGGTTTATACCCGAACATGGTCGAAAGGTCTAATTCACTTTCCACCTAAATGGGTATTTTAGCTCCTATAAGTACATATGCTATAAAAACTAAATGTACTTACAAGCCTATGAGCATGCGACATAAATTGAATTATAGCCAACTGTAGACTAAAGGGATTAATCGCGGATGGCGCGCTTTAGAATTTAGTCACACGATTTTTTGCAGGGGAAAATACCAAGCACAAACACTAATATAAATTCATATATGTATGTATGCACTTCTCAGATATTACGATTCTATAAGCATTTTTCAAGTTTATTTTTTATTTTTTTCTTCCTTTTTTCGATACCCACGATTATGATAACAACCACCCATCTTAGTATCCAATCAATAATACGTACTATGGTCAATACTTGTGTGTATGTTTGTATGTATGTACATATGTATGTATGTATGTGTGGTATTCGTAATTGTCCCTGTCCCTGTCCCTATGTTGCGTGTATTAATAACTAGCTTGCTGTGCTGACCGAGGTTATTGTTTATCCTTCAATAATTTGCAGCCAACACACAAACACAGACACATCAACATAAATAACAACTACATACATATAAAAGCTCATCACAACGCATTTGATTTGCCTGCATAACTTACAAATTCTTCACTGCTTTTTCATTCAAATTTTAAGTTTTTCCCTTTCTTAATTATAGTTTTAATTAATAAATCGTTTTTGATTTTTTATTTAGAACGCACTCGACTATGTTTTTAACAGAGAAACACCAACTATATTTGGCGCGCTTTTTAGTTGTCGTAGTGTTCATATTCACGCGTATAAAAAAAAATAAAAATTATTTACACGCCACAATAACACTTTCCGACAACCTGTTTGAATCCCGCCGCTGTTATCAGTCAACTGAAGTTCGTATTGCCAAGAATGTAGCTATCAATTGAAAACTGTGGGACGGATAAGCAACAGTTGTGTTGAGTTGAGAGCTTTTCTGTTAGGCAGTGGTAAAAGCTTTCCTGAATTGAATATTATGTATGCAGGTTTGTTGTTGCCGTTATGTTCTCTTATCACTAGGATAGACAACCAGCTTTCGACAACAACAAGGATGATATACATACATACATAAAAATAAGGCCGAAGGCCGCCTATGCGAGAAAGTGTTCTGCATATAAATATCATGGATCACACCCCCTTTGTGATTTGAGGTCATTTTTTGGTATTTTGCAAATATTTTCCAAAATATTGAAAACATTGGATCTCCGGAGGCGGATTGCTGGGACCGAAACGCGGCTTTTGATACCCCTCCCAACATTTTTGGATGCGTATTAGCCCTCGGCACAGGTCACAAACAAGTACCGCCGTTCTGAATTTTTGTTTTGCTTTTTAATGTTTGGGTAAATACAAATAGTCGCCTCAGAGATGAATCGTTCCGCTGTTTGCCATATGTAAGACGATCATAGCCAATCCATCCCAGTAAAACTCGACATCCCAGTTGTTGTTGTTGTTGTTTTAACAACAAAATCACTCCCCGAAGGTTTTGGGGAGTGTTGTCGAAATAACAGTCCTTGGCCGGATATGAATCCGGTACGCTCCGGTACTCCCTTGCGGTACTGACCGACTGTCGTGGGAGCGATTTGGTATGACCAGTGCAACCTTCTAGGTCATGTCATCCCTCCTTCCGAAAGGAAAGAGAAGATGGGTAATGAGAGGTGGGAGGCATCATATCCGTAGATCAACCATCGAGTTGCACATCATGCACCTTTATGCATATTGGTCGCCTCTTACGACCGGTATACCTACCGCGGGCATATTCTAAGCCCCAACCCGCAGGGGCCTCGACATCCCAGGAAATCCCGAAACTCCCAACATGTCATCGAGAGAAGAGCTCAAAATGCTGGTCTATCATGAAATATTATTTTCTATCCACAATCCAGCATTTAAATCGGCTTCTTTATTATCTTGTATTTTATTTTACTTGACACTGTCATAAAAGCTAATTATGTCTGAACTGCGATTAATTTGACAGCTAACCGTTCAAAATACATCAATTAAAAACTTGTTAGTGATTACCGGTTTCTATAAAACAGCCCTAAGACTTTTCATTATTTGTTTTTGTATCACCTCTGACTAGCCCTGTAGATTTATTTTTTCTCCACTATGCACCCTGTGCATCTATTACATTTTATCAATCAGTTCGTTGATGCATATTGCTCCCTCGTTCTAACACTGGCGATTGCAATTGGAATACCTCAAATTACTTGTGTGAATGAAATTTTTATTCAAACTGCAAAATTTTAAACGTCGCTGGCGCTAAATTTTTGTTTGTTTCGAAGTAAAATTGTGTGATATTTTTATACGTTCTATTGTATAACAAATAACTATATTTTTGCATATTTAAAATGGATTACCTGCAAGCAATAACAACGGATAACTTCAATTGGGACGACATTGATGTTGGTAATCACGCTTTGGATCATTCGCAAAAATTTTTCGGTGAGCTTTGTTTTGTGTTTTATGTTCTAGCAAAAAATTATAAAAATTTTTTTTTTATGTTTGCCCCGTATTATTTTGTCAATATGAATAATGACAGCAAAGAAACATTTTAAACACGAACGTTTAGACGAGTCGGAAGAAGGAATGGATTTGTTGAACGAAATCGGTAGTTTAATTGATACAAGTGCATTAATTTCCTAAAGTTCACTACAACATGTATTTGTTATATTACTCTTTCAGATGCCATAACTTTAGATGATACCTATAAACCAAGCCATGATAAAGAAAATTCGAACCTCATGAGCACTCCCAAATCTTCTAAAAAGTCACCACTAAAAGAAATTCAAGCAATAATAACACCGAACAAAGGCAATAAGCCAGAAGAAATAAAACCTAAAAATCGCCTATGTATAAGTCCTGGCAATGTAGCGGAAAATGTTGAAGAAGTGAAGGGAGAAAAGACCGCTAGTAGTACGTCATCGACGGCTGCAACAGATGCTGTAAATTTTTCAGATTCCCTGATTGCACGAAATCGCGCACGTATAAACCCAGGTGGGCGAAAGAAAACCTCACCTCCGAAATCGCCTTTGGCAAATGCCGAAGCCCCGAAATCAAATGCTGTAATTCTCTCCGAATCTCTAATAACACGAAACAAAGCACGCATCAATCCCGGTGTGAAAAAAGAAACAATAGCAGACACACAGGCTGCTAATGGTGACCAAGCAGGCGCAGTTGCAAAAACAGTGCCCAAGCCTGCACCACCTAAAACACCACATGCATATCAATGTACCGAAATGTACAAACGCCGAAAAGAGGAACTAGTAAGAAAACTTTCAGAGGAAGAGCGTAAAAAACGCGAATTTCATAGCAGACCAGTACCTAATTTCAGCGCTTGTCACAAATCAGTACAATCGAAAAAGGTTTTGCATGCTGTTACAGTGCCAGTGACACCGGTAGTTTTAAAGAAATCACGTGAAACCGAAAAGAAGCGAAAGCAAAAGGTAACTTTCTACATATTCTCAACTCTGTAAATATAAAATACATTTTTAAAATTTACATTATTGCAGTTGGAAGAATTAAGGAAAATACATCCACAACGATTTGAGCCACGGCCACCAACTGCAGTACATGAGGAACCTTTTGTGCCAAAAAAGATTCAAACTGCGTCGGTGCCATGCCCATTTAATCTTCGTTCCGAGCGTAGACTTCAAGAACGTAAACAGTATGATGCAGCCGTGCAGTTTGCAAACGAGGAAAAACAAAAACAGGTAGAAATTGTAAGCAAAACAAACAATTGTTGAGCCTCTGGTACTCGAATACTTGTTTGATATTGTTTGTTTCTGTTGGATAATTTTTTTAATCATATTTTGAAACAACTTAGGAATCTATAGGGTTTTGGGCTGTTAGAACTCGAATTTTCTAAAAACTGCTTAAGGACTCTTTTTACAGCATTATGAGGACGATCGAGTGCGTTTCTAGAGACTATTGTTGTTGTTGTAGCGCTACTTAGCCCTACCTAGGTAGTCAGTATCTTACCCAGTATTGTCATCAAACTCTTCTAACGGAAGTCCTAGAAACCTAGCGGCTTCGACAGGGGTGGACCAGAGTGATATGGGTGTTAGAAGAGTAGGCTCGGTTGAGCAGACAAAAAGATGATTGGTATTATGGGGGGACAAGCCGCATGCCGGACAAACATTAGGCAAGTCGGGGTTCCGTCTGGATAGGTAAGAGTTTAACCTATTACAATATCCAGACCGGAGCTGAGCCAGCATCACCCTAGGCAGCTCGCGCTCCTCTTCGGCAACGGGTGGTGTTGTTGCCTGAAGAACGGCGTTCGCCGGGAGAGAGCCGACAAAGGAATTTACCGAATTCGTATGGATGAGGGTGAGGGCCTGGCGGTGCACCTTAGGATCAAACGGCGTGGAAATCAGGTGCCGGATCTCATCGAAGGGTTTGCGTAGATGGCTCCTTATGCTCCTGGGGGGCAGATTCTCGTTGACCAGGCGTATATCTGAGTGGTGATAGCGTTCAGCGCGGTGGTGGTGCTTTGGTTTTTGCGAAAACCATGCCGATGTTCGGCGAGCCGCAGGTTTGCGATGAAATACGGTAATAAGATAGATTCCAACACCTTCACTACTGGCGAGAGGAGTGATATCGGGCGATATTTGGTCGTTGCGTTTAGTCGGGTTGGACAAATATTTCACCGTCGACCATAATTTGCCAACTCCAGCCGAGAGGTTGCAAGACCTTAGCTGCTCTTCCCACTTAGCGCGGTTGTGTTTATCTACTAAGCGTCTGATTTCCGCATTAAGATCCTTTATTTGAGGATCCGTAGGGTCCAGGCGTCTAATATGGTCACGTTCATTTGCCAGGGCGGCTGCCTCTGCGGGGAAGAATGGACGCACTTCCTTTATTCTACCTGACGGAATGTGTTGATGGGAGGCTGAAATTAGGGCCATACGAAACGCCTTTTCCCCTTCTCGAACGTCAGACAGGGTGGGGAGAGCAGCGAAGGTTGTGATCATCCACAAAAAAACTGTGACGTTGGTTTACGAAGTCTTGCGTTTTTGTACGAAAAATTGCAAGAATTTGTTAAATCCAGTAATCATTTTTTGTTAATTAACAGAGCTATGAGTTTGCAGAGTTGACGCTACTGTTTGCGCTACGTCAATACCAAGGCATGGTCATAGTATAATGTAACCGCACCTTAACGTTAAGATGTGGCAACATCGAAACTGTCAGTGACGAAAAAAGCGAGGAGAAAGAATCCATTGACAAGTGTGAAAATATGTGATAAAGTGGAGACAGAATAAAATTGAGTAATTTGGTTTATTCATTTTCGAGCATAATTAATTTTGTATTCAACTACGACGATCATTGTAAAAACCAAAAAAATAAAATTATAGGAGAAAATACGTGTAATTTTCTTAGTGAGGAAATACCAACTAAGGTTTTTGCATAATTGTTACGGTTTCATCTTCGCAGTTAGATATAAAAAAGGAAAGTTGAGTTAAAAGTGGAAAATTTTTTGTTAAATGTGTGGAAATTTGCCGATACTTCAAGAAGTCGTGTGAACTGCTTCGGAATCAGCGAACTGCAGCTGTATTGCCGTTCCAACGAGTGCACCGCCTACGTAATAAACTTGAGCAGCATACCTTCTAGCTTTTGATATTTAACATTTTAATCACTGCTTGCCACACCTCTCAACTCACAAAAGACTCACCTGCTATTTTGTTTCTTACTTTTGGTTTTATCATGGTCGATCGGCTAGTAAACTCGGAGGCCAATTCCCGACGTATTGCCATGGTCGAAAGCTGCTTTGGTAGCTCAGGTGTACCATTAGCAATTCCAGGTCGCGTACTAGTTGGTGAGGGCGTACTCACAAAGATGTGTCGCAAACGTCCAAAGTCAAGACAATTCTTTCTATTTAATGATATCTTGGTGTATGGAAATATTGTAATTGGAAAAAAGAAATATAATAAACAGCACATCATGCCCTTGGAAGAGGTTTCACTCGAATCCCTAGAGGATAATGGACAATATCGTAATGGTTGGCTCATACGTACAACGACCAAATCATTTGTTGTTTACGCCGCTACAAGCACTGAGAAACAAGAATGGATGGCACATATCAATAAATGCGTAGAGGACTTATTGCGAAAGAGTGGAAAAAAACCTGTTGAAAATCATGCAGCTGTTTGGGTGCCGGATGCTGAGGCAACACACTGTATGCATTGTAAGAAAACACAATTCACTATGCTCGTACGTCGTCATCATTGTCGTAACTGTGGAGCTGTTGTATGCGGTCCATGCTCATCAAAAAAATTCCTACTGCCTCAACAAAGCTCCAAACCAGTGCGTGTTTGTACTGCTTGTTATGAACGTCTTTCAAAAGCAGTCAAAACAGAATCTACTAAAGCAGCACTAGCTGCTGCTGGCGGCAATCAAGCTACACCATCTTCAGCGTCCATGGATGGTAATGGCGAAGGCGCTGTTGGAAAATTAGCTGATAGTTCTGGTGATGATGATTCGGATGAGGACGGTACCGGAGTTGGCAATGAGACACATGATGAACCACGTTTCTATGGCGATTCCACTTTGTCAGCTGATGAATCTATGGCTCCATCAGCGGCGCTCAATTCGAGTCACACACCCAGTACCAATAACTGATGCGTGCAGGCGGGGGAGGCGGCGGTGGGTTTGTTAGATAAGGGTGGTGGTGGCGGTAGTGCTTGTATCGGGCAAGGGATTACATACCGCCACACGATCGCAAATAAAGTTGGGTGTGACAATAATCAGCGATATAATAATCATAATGAAAATCATAAAAATAAGCATCAACAAAAACAACAGGAACTAACTGAACCCAAACAACAGGTAGAACAGCATATAAAAAAGGTGTGGCATTTTGTCTGGCAACGAAAAGGACTAACGAAATTATTTCTACTTAAAAACGGTGAGATTATAAATCAAATACACGAGCGTATAATTTGCACAAATGTATGTATGTACCCTTTATACTTACATACAAATAAACATAACATTTTAAGATTATTTTAAATCTTTATTTAAAACGTACGTCTGCTGCACTCTCGGCCGTCGTCAATGTTCTTGCCGTCGACCGCTTGTTGCTTGTCGCTGAATTATTTTGATTTGCATAACTCATTTGCGCACCAACGTCAACAAATTAGGTAGTTACTTGTGTTCGTTGGCATCATTATCATCATCAAGTATTACACTGGATACTATATGCGCATTCTGAAGCACGTACATATATACACATGCTTGTATATTTAAGCAGAATTATATTAATCTTATCTCTAGAAGGCTATGCTATACAAGCTACTTTGTAAGTTTTAGACATTCAATTACCTAAGTTGTAGTTATGTTTCTCTTTAACTTGGTGCTAAGTTTATTTGTTTTTTTTTTTTTCGTTTAACTTCTTGTCGGGTTTTATGTACGTCGAAACTAAGTGCGAAATCCCCCGATCTTGGTTGTCTAGTCCGTACTTCGGAAACATTTTGTTTCGCAGTTTGAGCCGTTAGGTAGTGTATTTAAATGGCCTCTTACAAAGGCATAAATATTACAGGAATATTCTAACCCCCTAACCCGCAGAGTTGAAACCTAGGCTTCTCAACAACAAATATTTAGACAAAAAAGTTTTGCTTAAATTATATCATCCACTACGGTGAACCCCAAGTCATTAAATTTTGTTGGATAGACTATATTTATAGTTCAATTTGTGCCCTTATTCCATACATATGTATTTGCATTTGCCTCCCTGGCTCAGGGAAATGACTCACCACAAACATGAAAACGTTCACCGCCAAAGTCCAACGAAAGCATGCGCAAGTGGGAAAAGCAACAAAAGGCAACAAATTATATCAATCGTCTCCGTACCAGGCGCGAAATTGCAATGCAAGAAATTCTAAGGAAGTTTATTAACAAATAAATAATAGCTGGCACTGAAGCTATGACAAAACCTCTCTCCAGTGAGACAGCTGAGAACTTGCCTCCACACAATATATTTAACAGCGTAGTCCATATTTAATTGTAATGTAATGCTCTTTTATTATTGTTTTTATCAACAACAAATTACTCATATTTTATATTAAAAATGAACTTTTGTTTTGCTAGAGTGTTGATAACAAAGAAATGTAAATGTATGTACATATATTGAGATTTTAAAAACGATGATTTGCGTGGTGGATGCCAGAAGATCCAAGTGCTTCCATATATGTACATACATATGTAGCTATGGCCATGTGACAATCTTACCTACATACATATGTACGTGTGCAATTATGTGGATTAGTATGTACACATCCTCTGTCAGTAGTACAATCTCCTACTGGAGAAGGGAATACAATGCGGTGGCCGATCTACGAACATGACTCGTGTGCTAGTGTCCGAGCGACAATTCTTCACTATTTCGATTCGTCTTTGAAACTCTTTAAGTTAGACTTAAACTTATATATTTCGTATTTCTTTAACGGTCCAAATAATCCGTTTATCCTATGTGTCTAATTATTTTCACTTCGTTTCTTTCTTTCTATTCTATGGTTCTTAGATTAAGTTTCTTATATTGCAATTTCTTTATTTATTCAATTTCAATGTTAAACTTAGAATAAAAAACTTTGGGATCCGGTATTCTTAGAATTCTGAGATTTCGGGACATGAAAAAGTGTTCGGTATTGCATGGTCTAGCGTGTATGCATTCTAATTCCACCTTAATGTTGGCGTAAACAAGAAATGAAAGTCTAGCCAATGTAATGAGTCAATATTTATGATTTACGCGATTGTATTTTGACGTCGGTGTAGGCCTGCGGCTTATAAAATCGACACTAGTCACTAGTCATCGTGCTTTTTTCCCATAAAACTTTGTACTATTGTTTTTGAAACAAAACGCAGTTAACCTATCAGCTCAGCTGGTTAGAAATATGCAACAAACTGCAATGAATCATCACAGATACACTAAGAGTGACTGCAGGTTGGAAGCTCTGAAGCTTTCGCTATAAAGATACATGTATGAAGTTAATATTTACATTATATCTGTTGCCTCAATGTTTATGGTGGGGTTATCCCACAATCTTTTGCGAATGACTATAAAATTGTCTCAAGCTGTTATCTGCAGAGTAAAAATTTCAGCCGTATAATCATAATGCGTTTGCAGTACTTTTTTTTTCGAAAAGTACTAGGCTAGAGATAAGATAATAAAAGGGTTAATCGCAAGCATACATACTTGTATATACAGTAAAACATCTTTGAAATGAATTCGCATACCATAAGAAGTCTCTTTTCTCCATAGGTGTGCTCTTTCTGAACGAAACCTTCCTTGCGGAAGAAAGGGTTATATGAGTAAAAGAGAGTACCATAGTGTTTCGGGATCAAATTCGACAAAGGACTTTACTTTCACTCACTTTTCCTTGAAATAGCTGCTCAATAAATAAATAGACTATACTCTCCATATTACTTTCTAGAGTTATTAGAGGTAACCAGTTAATTACACTTGTAAGTTTTCGTTCCTACTGAGTCAGTCAAGCCTTTGTAATCTTTTTTTATATCAACTATCTCTGTCTTCAGCATAATCGTAATCCTTATGGCCCAGCTTGCCCCTGTATTCTATCCATCAACAACTGACACGTTGTTTTTTTTCTCATTCCATACGCTTCCTGTGAAGTTGCTTTTAAATGTGAACGTTTCTTTTAACTTCATTGCCATTACTAAAACTGTTTTTTCTTCTATTTACAGGAGGAAGAAGAGCGTAAAAAACGGGAAGACAAACGTGTAAAAGAGCTGCGGAAGCTTACAATATTTAAGGCACGCCCCAACCCTTTTAAATAGACTTTTGCAGCAAAACAACAGCAAAATATATAGAACTATACATAACTTAAATGCCACACAGTAATAATAAACTTAAATATATGTGTAACTGCAATTAGCAACATATAAATTCAATTTACTACATACTTTAAAAGCAAAATAGATACTATATAAATATACATATGTATAAGAAATAACACAAATCGAAGCATACTTAAACACGATATCACTTTTGAATGGGTAAACTTTAAACAAAAAAATATCTAACATCGTTTTTTTTATTAAAATGAAATAACGTATGTTTTTACTATCACTATTATCTACTACGATTACATATTATTATTATTACAATTATTCTAACAACTTTTATTTTTCTAACTTGTAATATTTTTTTCTAAACAAATAAATAATTACAATATTAGAAATAAAACATGTTTAATAATAAAAGACACTTAAAATATGTTCAAACAATACACCGAAAATAGGTATACATTTTTTTCTTGCACACGCAGTGTTGACCTTACTACTTAAACACCTACTTACTTACACATCAAAGCTATTGGAAAATAGGACTACGGAGCCATGTATCCATGAAGCCACTTTTAATATGTTTGAATTGGATGGTTTTTCTAAGCAATACCTTAGATTCCGTAGGAAGGTTTACTCGATTGACATGTTACAATCTGTTTAAAATTAACTTTCGAATAGCGATACAAAATAGCACCCCATATTTTAGGGTAGTATAAAGAAACTACATCTTCACCTTCTCGCCAGAAGCATGAATGTGAAATCTTTACGAATTTGAGTTAATAGGTACACTGATTTTACAATAGAATGTTCTATGTCTGACAAAAAAGAAGCCATAATAATTTACCATCGAAATTGCACGGATGAGCCAATATACTGATATGTTAAAAACAGTAAATATTAATTCCGAAAATGTTCATTTCAGCAAATTCATCCTCGTGCGCGACGATACCTAACTGAAAATTGAACGCCCTAATATATGTAAATATTTATTAAAAATAAAAGTTGTTTGCAAGTTATATATAAAATCTACATATTTGTATAACGAGATATAAATGTTCTTTCGATGAAATCGCTAGGAAAAATGTTACAGGACTGAATGTATACAAAATTCGAAACATGCACTTTTTAAAAATATACATAGATACAAATGTATGCATATGCAAATTGACTTAGAAAGTATGTAAATATAGTAACCGATTTTTTCTTAAGTATACTTAACGCTACCACGACAGTCGGGCAGTACCGCAAGGGAGTACCGGATTCATATCCAGGGAGTGATTTTGTTGCTACAACATCAACGTATGAAGAAATTAAAAAAATATGATTTTAAAAAATTTGTATATTGGCTTTGAAAATGAAATGTAAACCAACATTGTGAGCGCTTATATTTCTTTCTGCTTGCTTATTTTTTTGTTTTTTTTTTTCAATTTAAAATTGTTTTAGGCAAGCACAATTTTATCTACCAACTGAATGCCGAATAAAAAATGGCAAATATTTACTAACCAAATGACCGCTAAGAATTTAATATTTGTTGAAACCTCTTCTACATTTCATAAGAGTCGAATGATCTTCAGTTGTTTATAAAAAGAACTCATGGCCCTATTTCTATAAAAAGAAAGAAATTTAACTGAATTTAAAACACGTTAAGTAATAATATATATATACATATATATATTATGTACAATCAAAATCTTTTTGTATCTAACAATTTTTGTGAGAAAAGAGTAGATAGAGTAAATAAACTCTTAAATTTAAAGTTAATAATTTGTATTATGGATATTTACATAATTTGCGAACGGACCCCTATGTCTTGTTCTTTATTATGGTATTAAGAATTTTTATTTGACATTTTTGTTTTGTGTATTCCGATTTTTATGCTGTATATAAAACATTTTCGTAAATGTTTTTAGCTTAAATAACAACTAAGTACTAATGTTGAATTCTGTTTTTGAAAGAAATTATTTTACCCATTGTAGTCTAGAGAATTAATAATTAGTAATTTTACACTCATACATACATATGTATGTATTGAAAATGTATACAATATTCGAAAGTAATTTATCTACTTGAATATGCAAATTATTAAAATAAAACAAATATTTTTACACAAATGCTTTTTTTATTTCGAATGTTGATTTATGTATTTGGTAAGTTGACTTAGTTAGGATTAACCCTTTCCATGAAAATATTCCAGATTATTGGTTGAATGCCAATTCGGCAACTTGTGCGAAATCTACTTTTAGGCGCATAAATCAAAATATGAAAAATGTTCTGTGTAGATATTTCTTTAAAGGATTCCGTATGGGTTAATTATCAGGTGAAAGCAATAAAAAAGCTGATTTGAACAAAATATACAAAAATAGATACATGGATTTAGTTCGAGTAGGAGCCAAAATACAGTTGCATGTTTTGTTGAAAATTGCCAAACTGGCAGTCCTTTACCGAAGATTTGACCATATCGAATCTTCTAAGTCTTATCAGCTCATGCTCCCGTACGGAGCTTCTAGGCGAAAATTTATAATGGTAATACTTTACGGTTTACGTCAAGTGTTAATACACGTCCAAAAATATTGGTAGAGGTATCAATAGACGCGTCTTCACCTCCGTAACAATAATCTGGAGGGGGAAATCCGATATTTTTAGAATTTTGCGAGATATTTGCAGTTAAAGTTCACAATTTTTCTGTCATTTTCGTGTGGTTGTTGTAATCACATTACCCTGTGAGAAAAAAATGACCCATAGAGTCGGAACGGTGGCATGTTGCCACCGTTCAGGGCAACCACCTGGAGTTGGAATGGCGTAGCCCAGGGTTATTTTTTGAAGCGCGGCCGAAGGCCGCCTACGCGGAAAGGTGTTCTGCACATAAAAAACGTGGATCGGGCCCCGAATTTGGGATCTAACCCGGGTCAATTTTCGGTTTTTCACTAATAACTTTTCACAGAAACAAAATTTTGCTTTTCCCCCTTCGGGTTATTGTTACGGAGGTCAAGACGCGTCTTTTGATACCTCTCTCAAGATTTTTGGACGTGTATTAACACTTGACGTAAACCGTAAAGTATTACCTTTATAATCTTCAACAAATTATTATACAAGGTTCTTTTTCAGCTTTTTACTTTTAAAATTATCACATATACATATGTCATCAATTAGAATTTCAGGAAAAGCCAATTGACTAATACAATCTACTTTCCCAATATGTTCCTAACATGATAGCCAAACCAGAATATTAATAGAATGCATTTTTCTAGAAATAAAATTTACTTTTATTTAAAAATCCTTTCAGCGCCACTACTTCAGGTCTTACAACATTTACCAAGAATGCATAGCGCATAATGTTTACATTTATACACCCTTTAGAAGTTTCCATCACCTCCCCATGTGGTTTTGACAGCATCATCATTCCAATCTTCAGCAGCGCCAACTGTTTCGGCAGCAACTTCATCGGCCCAATTGGTAGCTTCTTCGACAGGGTGCTCAACCACTTCTTCGATCTTTGGTGGTGGCAGCAACTCCTTCGCTGCAGCTTCTTCCTTTTCAGCCTCCTCAGGATCACGATAGAAGAACAAATCAACCACGATAGGCCATTCACCTAAACGTGAAATTGTTCCACGTAAACGGAGCACTTCACGTGCCAACAACCACCACATCAAACCGATGGAGTGTGGAGATTTGTTGTTACATGGAATAGCAATATCAATATAACGTAAAGGCGAATCTGTGTTGGTGAAAGCTATTACGGGGATGTTTACATAAGATGCTTCCATGATAGGTTGATGATCGGTATTAGGGTCAGTAACAACCAACAAACGTGGTTCACGGAATGCTGGTTGAATTTGATTGGTAAATGCACCAGGAGTGAAACGGCCGGCAATGGGTGTTGTGTCAGTGTACTTAGCGAATTTAAGTACAGCACGTTGACCGATTGGACGCGACGAAATTACGAACACCTGTAAAATGGAATTAGTTATTGTCACGTTGCTGGTGATAACTTAGGAAAAGCAAGCTAGTTATTTGAAGTGTGTTCTCAGTGGTGAAGTTGGCGTCATTAAATTTCAGCCCCGAAAGATTAGAATCATCATTCGAACACTACTCCGTAGGTAGCAATTTAATATTCAACTTACATCCTGTGGGTATTCGATGGCAGCAATTGCACGTGCAGCTAACATCAGCTTTTCCCAAGTTTTGCCAAGATTGATGATGTTGACACCATCGGCACGGCGCTTGTAAACGTATTGTTCCATTTGGAAATTTACGTTCTCCGAACCCAAATGGGTGGTAGCCACCAACATTTTGGTGATATCATCCTCTTTGAGGGACAGTATATCTAGGCCTCCCGACATTTAAACGTATTAAGAGCAACGGAACCTGTAGAATAAAAGAATTTCACACAAATTAGCAACTTCTTATACATACATAACCTCAACATAAAGCGAATACACGTGTCGGCATTCGCCAAGAAACTTGACTGTAGTTATGATGATTAACAAAATATTCAAGGTCTTTATTAACATATAATATAACTAAGGCATGTCTACTAACATTTTAACTTTGAATTTTCACATTTTTGCTGAGTAAAATTTTTCTTTTCTCTACGAACGAAAAAACTTACGTTGTGGATGCCACTGGGAGCGTTGACAAAATGGCAGATTGACATTTTGCTTTCGAAGTGCTGGACATCGAATTCGACAAACAATGTAATAGATTTCATAAGCATGCCAGATTGCTAGAGGATTAAAAAATTGTTGGTGAGTTTTACAGATTGAGCAAAGAACGTAAATGTACAAAGAAGGTCCAACGCAACTAATAGTGGAAAACATTAAACCATCAAATCGCGGGTAGGTAATTCACCACTGGTGCAATGTGAGTTTAAATCGCGAGTTTAAAAGCCGTTCGCACTTTTATTTTTAAATAAAATAAACATTTAGACATATTCGTAACTCCAACTACAGTTTTTTTGTAAATACTTAATTAAAACACGGTAAATTTAAGTAATTTAAACGTAGGTACAGTGGTGAATTACCTACCATCGATTTGCAGGGTTCACTTCCATTCGGTGTTGGCCCTTCTTTGTACATTTACGTTCCTCGGATTGAGCTAAGAACCGGCTTGAGTGTTGTTGATTCACATTTCCTGTATATAGCGTTAAGCTGGAGTTTTTGGTGCGTTATCGGTAACCCTATGGGAAGAAATGCAATCGAATCGGAATGTAGGAGCGACCTCTTAAAACTTTATTATATGTAGAGAAAAAGAAATAAATTTTCACCGTCTATTTTATAAAAAACACTAAGGGCCTCATTCTCTATCACGAAACGAACTTGAGTTCCGCCTCAGAGACGAATCGTTCGTCTGTTTGTAAAATGTAGGACGATCGAAGCAACAAAAAACATTTTTTTTAGAAAAATAATATAAATAAATAAGTTGTCAAAAACTCACAGGCAAACGAAAATGATAGAAATAACGCTTGCTAGGCGAAATCGTTAGGAGACGAATCGTTCGTCTGAGCTTTCGTTCGCAATACAGAATGAGGCCCTAAATTTTTCTATAGAAATTTATAAATTTATGTATCACTTACATATCTCAGGTGCAGTTTTCACCCCTGTCGGGTAGGGGTTTAGAATATGCCCGCGGTAGGCATATAGGTCGTAAGAGGCGGGTAATATGCACAAAGGTAATGCAATGCAACTTTATTACACGAAAACAACTCGCCAACGGTACGGTAAATATTTAATTACTATGCGGCGCCGGACAACATAATGGAACACTGCTATTTATATAGAATGTAACAAGGTTTATAAATACAGGTTGCGTCGTCAGAAGGTTCGTGTGTTTGCTGTTGTTGTTGAAATTTTGTTTCAGATGTCAAAAGTTTGTCAAATCGCATTGGTTTGTTTACAAATAAACAGAAGCAAAAAAGAAATATTTTTCAAATTATATTGTATTATTCTTTTTTTGTTGAATAATATGTAATATATCCATACATTGAACGCAAAGAAGTTGGACCGCGTATTTGCTAGACCATTTTTGATAAATTAAGTGAACACCGCCTTAAAGTTGCAGGCTTTGCATTCCAAAAGCAAATTAAGTGAAGACTGAAGTTGCAGCCTTGTTAAGCTTCCCTTAGTGCACATTCAGGAGCTGTTCATGGTATATCGTGGTCCCCCAAGTCTAATCTGGTTGCTTCGGCTGGCAAGGATCGTAAGGTCAAAGGTGGGAACCAAAAATTCATGGAGTATCGTGAGTTTGAATGTTTGAACAAAATATCTGTTGGCTTTGACAAAAATTTGACATTTGAAAATCAATAAAAAGCAGAAAAAAGTAGAAAAAAAAATTAAACAGCTGTTCATTGGGCGTCACCTGTCTTACTTCACGATGGAATGTAATAGATTCCCTTTGAGAGTTCTGTGCTGCCATACTAAAGCGACTAACACATTACACAAAGTGCTTTCACTAGCCCATAACTTAAAACTTATTTTTCAAGAAATGTTCTGATAACGAAATTGAGTAAAAACCATCAAACCAGCAAAAAAGGATAAACAATCCTTGATAATGCAAATGCGGTTCCAAAGCTGCCAAATAACATTCTTTTCTTTTTTGAAACCCCCCCAGATTGATAATAACGATTCCTAACGGTTAAACTTAAGCACTTGCTGAATTGTTACTTACCATTAATCCACACTTACTAATGGAACTACTAATTTCAAAAGCATTTAGGTTTTATTTGTTTATTTTGTATACATTTATTGCATGTTTTTACTGTCTCTCCAGTGACTACCACAACAATTTAGATTTTTTTTTTTAATTTTTTCACATCATTTTATATTTTCACTTTAATATTTTCGTTTTTATATTTGTTTAAAAGTTTTTTTTTTATATTTTAAATTCTTAAGCGCATTCGCTTCTATGTTGGTTTTTACTTTACTAACATATTTTTAATGCAACAACTGTTGATGAGATTTTTTAGTTTGCGTGTTTATTTAGCAAAAGGCTATGGGGCGCGCTTTTGAGTATTGAAAAGTTGAGCCAATTGTTTAATGTTGTTTTTAGCAAAAATTTTTATATAGCCTTCTGCCTAATAGAGGCTGTGTTGGAACAAATATAATGCGCAGATATGCATTGGCGCTTTATCTGCTTCTCTTCTTTCTATAAAACAAACATCAATTAGACAAATTTTATTAATTACAAATTAAATACGAGACATTGTTATTTTTAACATGTTTAGACATTTCTTGTATATCGTTTCATAATTTGTTTTTGTAGGTGTGTTGCTCACCTGTCTTAACTGTTTTAACTTTTTTGGTTTTTTATTTGGCATTCTTAGAATTTAGCTAAAATTATCTATTAATATGTTGTTGGTTTTTTTTTACTTCAAATTACTAACTACTTATACAATGTAATGTTAACTTTTTTTGCTTTCTTTAATTTGTCCATAATGTTCATTGAGAACTTGAATTTCAATACTTATTTAAAATGCTTTAACGTTTCCCCCAAAATATATCAATATACATATACATTTGCATAAATATTTTTAATAACTAACACTCAATAACTTGACAATGTTATACCTATAAATTTGTAAAATTTCAAAAACGAAAAACTTAATTACCAAAAAATCATTTACGTTCAATGCAAAAATCGTGCTATGGCAAACTAAATGGAACGATGGCTCGTTTTTAAGTTTTTTTACTTTTCTGATAATTATGTTTTGAACTTAAAGCGGTGCATTACTACATCACATTAATTTACCTATTTTTTATTCATTCAAATCGTTTTGGACAAAATTTGTAAGTTATCGTTGGTTTCGCTTTTCTTTATTTCTACATCTGTGGAGCTATGCGGTCAAAAATTTAAGGGGCCTCGAGAATAAGATTTTTTGTTTTCATAATATGATTTTCTATATTCATAATAATAAGAGGCAATACAAAGTTCAGTCCGATTCTAAAAAGGTAACCACACTTTTTTACCGGCAAATAAGTAATTTAATGACTTTCACACCTGGGCCCTCACTCTGTAGTTCTATTCGAAAGGCTGTTCTACTCGAAAGCAAAAATCGATTCTAAAACACATCGGCACTCGGTAGTTCGTTAGAATTCACTTTAGAAAATATTCGATAAGGGTGAGCAACACTGTTTCACAAATGTCAAACTCAAAGAAAAATACGAAAAGAAAACAGAAGCAAAACAAACCAAATTGAAAACATTGCGATTTAAGAAGTTTAAATTTACAAAATAAAAGGTAAATAGAATATATGTGAAATGGATTTGGTAGCGCTATGGTTGGATGATGATGCGTTATTAGGGATAATTCCAATATACTCAATATCAATGACAAATGGTAAATATATTGACTAATTTGTAGACCGACTATGCCTAATTTATTTCGAATTATTAATTTACAGCTTTGTACAAAACTTTAGGTTGAATAAGGACGCATTTCAGTATGTACTAAATGCAATTATCCCCGAGCTAAGTAATCCTCAAAAATCAACAGCGATTCCCCCAATTATTAAGCTCGCCGCTGCACTTAAATACTGCACCATAATCTCAAACTGTCGAGGTTTCGTATTTGGTTGCTTAAACCTTTCTGCCCTGTAAACGATTTTTTGATGAGAAAAAGAGAAATATTTGATTTTATTCATAGGAAGTTACATTTTTGTTGATTTTCGTTTGCTAAATTATTGTAGAATAGAATTTTCTAACATTCGACTACTTTGACATTTGTTTTCGAGACAGAGAGTGCCAAATTTTCTACAAACGAAAGGGGAAAAATCAAATCCGAAGGGAACAAAATGGAACTCGAACAACGAATGTATTCTAATCGAAAATTCTTTACAGAGTACGAATCGGTCGAAAGCGAACGAAATTTCTTTAGAATAGAACTACAGAGTAAGGGCCCTGTTTCCAGAATGGTGCTTACGTGAACTGCCGACGAATACGATTTTCGATAAGTTAACCTTCCAGAAGCAAAATTCACAATTACACTCCGAATCGACCTTTAAGGCCTTTCAGTGTCAGTTTGTTTTACTTAGCTTAAAGAAAATAATAAATAATATTGATATTATTGTAATAGAAAGGAGGCAACATTTAAAAAAAAAAACTATCCCTTTGTGGTATTTTTTTGTAGCTAACGTTTTTTGAAATATTATTTTTTGTATCTTTTCTGGCATACCATACTCGTAAACGTTTATTAGTGTGGTATCAACATTTCCTACGCATTTTTTTGTTTTTGACGGTAATTCCATTTGAGCCAGAATGCGTGAACTGCATTACCGGCGATAACGATTCTCTGTCAAATACTCCTTCAGCTACAAAATACCAAAATATTTCAAAGAAAACCTGTAAAATCTGGCTACTGACTTAAACATGGGACCTTTGGAGTGGGCGCAGTACTTAATACTTTTTAATAATTTAGTTTTAATTTCCTTTTTCACGGGATTAATTTAGAGTTAAGTTCCGTTAGTATTTTTAAAGAAAAATGGCTACAGTAAGCGCAGAATAATTGACAAACACTATGCACATACACAAAACCGAAAACATGTAAAAACAAATACGTTTATATCTGGGGCTTATGCGACATAAGCTGCAATAATTTCTCTCGTTCATTTCCCTTTATGCCCTGCCATGGAATTCCCAATAAGTTTATAAAATATGCCGAACGTATAGTTAATGTTTGCAAATCACAAAAGGGGGTATTTTCCAAGCAAGAATGAGGAAGTCAATGCCTCAGGGCCAACAGTGATAGGTGATAGCTTCCAATTAATAAATACAACAAAGCTTTGAAGCGTTTTCGGTCAAAAGTGACTATGTCCACACTACAGCTGAAAAAAGATGAGCGCATTCAAACCTGGAATTCTGAACTTCATTTGCTAGCGATCTAGAAAAATGCAAAATTCCAAAGAGATATAAGTTATGTGACGCTTTTCGATTTATATCGATAAAATCTAGAGCCGACACTAAATAGTTGTTGGTTTCGATCGTGATTTGGGATAAATGATGTGTTTACGAAAATAAGATAGTATAAATAAATAAATAAATAAATACATAGTATAGGTAAGCGGTTAGTATTAAAGCGTTTAAAACATGTAATGGTTAAGCATAATCGCATATGTACATTGTACAATACACCTACATATTGAAGCATTAAGCATAATTAATTGTTTGGGATTTATTTAAATACTAATTAGACATCTAATATTAAGAATAACTGCTTAGAATTTTCATATTAAATAGTTTTCAAAATTATGTTCCAACAATAGAATTCTTCACTCCTTCACTACCGTGTTAACAATTTTTTTAATTTGAATCTTTAACAGCAAACTATTTTAATTTTTTCAATTAAAATCATTATAACTGTTTGAGGAGTTTTGTTAGGTACTTCGACTACAAAAAACCGAGTAGTTGTGCGAAAACTGTATTGCAATTGGAAATGCACAAAATATATTAGTGGAAAAAGTGAAAGCTTGTAGGGAAGCGTTTCTGGCCAAATAGTGTGTTTATCACAAATCTATTTTGTAGCTCACTGCTATTTTTCTAATTTGTGCTTTTTCAATGGCTACCAATTTTTGTATATACTCGTACTTTAAGCTTACACAATTTTCAATTTTCGTCAGTCAACTTCAAACTCGGTTTTAAAAACGGTTTTGAAGTAAGATAATTTGAAATAATTTTCATAATTTTTTATACATATTTTTTTCAACTTACATTCACACTTACTTAGTTAACTTAAACTACCATTGGAAATCTTAACACATGATAACAAATACATATGAGGCATTTACGAGTATGAGAGGGAGTTCTTTGTTTAAATCTAACTTATAATTTATAGTTGAGCTTTTTAGTTTCCTTTTTATGCTTAAACTAGATTTTTATTAAATTTAATATTTTGTCTAAATCTAGCATGGAAGTGTTTTGGTGACGAAACGCACACTACGATAACATTTCAAATGCACACACACACAAATTGTATTTTGAACATTTTTTCGGAAGTTTGATATCAGTTTCAAAACCACTGGAGATCACTTTGACAGTGCACCCGAAATTTTTACACATGGCAGCACTCGTATTTTCTGTTATATTTGACATCAATAATTTACAAGTCATGATCCAATAATACAGGTCGTGTCGATAGGCCAGCTGATTTTTATTTTTTTCTCGAATTTTGACAATCAAAATATTTTTCAGTACGATTTTGACTATAAGCCCACAAATTACACAAACAAAATACGTTGAAAATTTTTGTGTGTTTGTATGTTTGTCGAGCTGCTCCGACCTGATATGGTTGGATCATGTTACAAGTGAGCCAACGAAAAATTACCAAAACATTAAAAAATCAAAATAAATATATTTGTGTGGCAAAAAGTAGTATTTGTAATATTAAAAGCCTAACATAAATGTAAAATTTGAAGTTTGAAGCCACTGAAGTTTTAGGGCCACTTTTATAAATGAGATTAAAGTGTGTTACCAACAAAAATTATTACTGAGTGAGGTTAGTAAGCTTTGTCCACCCCCTAAAAAGTAAGCATATTTTTTAAGCTATTGGCTTGGATTTTTTTAACGATAACTTTTAGTAATTTTGAAATACTTAAACTTTTGAATCTTAGAATAACCATCCCAAAAAGGGTCGGGGAATAAATACATACATACATGTGAGTGTGCTCAGTTTAAAATGACCGTATTTTGTGTGCTTAGCAGTGGGTGGTTTTATTTCATTTTTATATTTTTACAATTACACTGTACAACGACATTTTTGCAATAGAAAATAATTATATAGTGAGTTCGGTAACTACATATATTACTCGCAGAATGTAATTTCGTAAAGATGTTCATCAAGTTTAGAATACAGATTTATAGAATATTTTATAAAAAAATATTAAAATTCAAATCATAGACCATAAATGATTAAACTATTTAAATTCTCATTTGCTTCGGTTATGTAATTATGTAATGTTTAATTATTTTAAAACAGAAAACTGTATATACAAAAAAAAAACAAGTTACAACTCTTCAATTATTTGAAACTTGAAAAAGTAAGTCATTTGTTCTATAGTGTTGTTTATTTAAAGTGCTTTTAATTCATCAAATTTAACTATGTTGAGTTTTTAGGCTTTTTTTTTTAAATTACACTGTGTGACAAAAATTCGAGCATACTTTTTGAGTGGTTCACATTTCGTAAAAATATAGTGTTGTTGTTGAGAATTTTTGTAGGTAATTGCAAGGTTTGGAATTCATTACAAAAAAGTTTTAAAAATTGTGTAAACCAATGAATGGTTTAAAATTTAGGCTCAAATTTTTAGCCGTGTAAATATTAAAAAATAACTTTGGCAATTTTTTGCTCAACTAAGCAAGAATGAAGCTTCGATCAAATACCGATTAAATTGATTGATTTCTCTCATGAGCTGTTACATTTCTCCCGTCGACAGTTGCGCCGAAATAGCTGATAGACCACATAGATTTTGAAGTTATGTACATGTGTGTGCTGACATCGCATTCTTTTGTAGACCAACAACTTTCAATTGTCACACAGTGCTATGTTTTCAATTTATCAAATTTCATTTAGTTAATCTTCACTGCTCGCTTTTTTAAAACTATTTTGATTTGTTTTGTTGTTTATGGCTTGTTTTAATTCACAATTATTAGCGTTTTGTTGTTAATTTAGTTTTAACTTTTTGTTTTTCATTTGTGTTTTGAGTTTATTAAATTTTTACAATTAAGTTTGGAGTTTTTGTTCTCTTAAATTTTACTACACACACACATACATTTATAAATACATACTGGATACATTTTTAGTTTTATTTTTTGATGCGTTGCTTTTGTTGTAATTTTATGTTTTAGTCATTAATTTTTATATTTTTTTTTTATAAATTTGTTTAATATTCGAAACATATCATTTCTTTAACTGTATGTATGTGTGTATGTATGCATTTATGTATGTTTGCTTATGTTTATACATATGTATATTTAGTTGCTGTTTTCACTGTTAACTTATTGCTATGAGTCTCCATCAAAGCAGCAAAATGTAGACCATCAGCCGGTTATTAGATGTCTTAAATTCTCATTTCAACTCTCTGCGCTTTGAACTTTCTTTACTAACCTTTTTCTTGTGCATCCTTCATTAATCAATATATACTCGTGGTATAGTATTCAGTATTCACACTGTTACATATTTATTAGCGCTTGTTTCAATTTCCAAACTGAAATCGATTGCTTCCGCATCGTCTATACAAACAGCAGTCGTTGGTTAGTTGGTTGGCAGACAGCAGCAGCATCCATCATACTCATTCATACTGAAATTTTAGCTCATACAGCTGACATCCTTTCCATGATGGTTGAACTTTGTTGCTTTATTGGTGGTGTAAATCGATGTTGGTGGTAAAATAGGGTGGTGTTTGGGTTTTGATGTGGCCTCTTACAGCACGGTCTCCATTTCCGCAATTTCCGTTTTGTAAGACCTTAATGAATACAATTTATTATTAGCTTTCAAGAAGAAAAAGTTTAAAATATGCAAAGTTGAAACGATATGCAAATGTCTTAACTCATAACACTAGGGGAGTACTTAAGGGGTGGGTGGTTGTAGGTATTGGGAGCTACATAAGTCACAAAGTAGTCGGATAGTATGGTGTTAGTGTCTATCAAACTTAGTTGTTGTTGTAATAATTGCCAACTATGTATACATATATGATTTGTGAGATATTCGCAAGAAATACTTTACATGCCTGGATAAGGTAGAAAAGAAAGGAAGCATATTATCGTACAGTGAACAAACTTATCGAACGAAAAAAAAAAATAAATATTGCGCAAGAAGTCAAATGAACCCGACACCCAAAGCCTTGAACGAACGCAGGAATACCAGGTATTTAAGGTAACTATGTATCTGTAAGAAAAATACTTAGCTCATCTTAACTATTACAATTCCGTCCATAATCGCCATTTACTTTATACATCGATTAGGAAAATAAATGTTTAGTAGACTTTCAGTTATCCCAATTCTATTGTTGTTAGTTTTTTGAATGGCTGCAGCTAACCATACGTAACCTTAGTGGTGCTTATCGCTAGCATTCTTAATTTCTTAGCCAGTTTCATTGGTATAAGTACCTCAGCTTCTCTTAAGAAAACTCAATTTATTGGTGAATCAGCGTGCTATTGATTAGAGGTCTGCACAAAAGTCGAAAAAGTCTAAGCAGCCTTGTTTGACTTTCAAAGTTAGTAGGTTTGGCAATGCTTTGATTGATTGCTCGTTAAGATGCTCATTTAAATGGATGTTATCAATGGTGATGCTATTGATGGATTTATTGTTTGCTTTTGTGATGCTTCAATGTGTCTTATGTGAATGCGATTTCTTAAGAAAAATTAGATTTTCATCACCCGCAGATATGAAAGACGCGTGGCCTCTACTCTGGGGAAAAACATTTGATTCATAGATTAATCGATTGCCGTGTCGTTAAATCAGCTAATTTTATTGCATTATAAATACAACACTCCATTTCCGCTCTTTACTCGATAATGAATTTGTATTTTATTTTCTTAAATTCACTTGGCTATAGAATATTATATCTTAATCAAGTTTATTTCTCAGCAATAAAGGCTACACAATTTTTCGATGCCCTCCTGGAAGCTTGTGGACAATTATCACTCTTTGCACTAGTTACGTTTGTTTTCAGTATGTTCAAGTTGGACTATCCAGACAATTGAAAAAAAAAACATTTTAGCAAGTAGAATAATTGACTCTTAAATTTATGGACACCGCAAGTTGGAGAACTTAACTTTATAATTTTTAATGACGAAAATGTCATATCACCATTTTAAAGGGACGGTACGTGTCTTTGGTTTCGTTTGGAAATGTAGAGAATCCTCTTATAAAATATTTTATTCACAAACCATATCATAGCCGTGGAACTAAGCGATAAAAGTCAAACTCAAGTTTGGAGTAAGCGTTGAAACGTCATTAACCAAAGATACAAACCATCATTTTAAAATTAAAGCTGCGTGTTAGAGTTTCAAGTATTTGAAGTGGACTATAACAGACATGAAATGATGTTTATTTTAGAATCATATTTAAGTAGATAAAACTCTTTTTTCATTTGACTGTGATTATTGGGGCCAAAATAAATCAAAAGAACCAAGTTTTCTGCGTAGTATAATAAAGAAAGAACTCAACTAATTAGCAGTAAATTGTAATCAACATAAATTATTTGCTAAAAGCAACCACAACAACTTAGCAATAGCCCTTCATTCATCAAACTTTCACCTAAATCTTTACAAATTAGGTCAATAGGGACTCTTCGAAGCCAACTTAAACAATTAATTAATTGTTTTTATAGGTAGTTCAGCACTTAATGAGCTTTCATAGCAAGATCGCGCATCGTTTATCAAGAAAGCTTATTACCCGTAAATTTAAGCATACACACATGACAAAAGCTTCAAGTGTACGTACAGCAATAAAATGAAAAGTGTGCAGAGTAAGCAAAGAATTTTCTTTAACTATTTTCTATAATAATTCAGGTATCACCATTGTAAACAATGGACTTAGGCATTATTATTTGTAGCCATCATCACTGATAATCTACACATTAGACTTGCTTAATTCACTTTAACGTTTTCCTATGAAAATTAATTTCAACTCTTCTTCTGTACTAACTAGCTCATGAAGTATCGTAATCTCTAGCAAATCCAACTGTACGTTTGGTTTAATGAAGACGTGCCATAAGTTGCAAATCCACACATTAAAACCCACACAATCTCATTTTCTCTCACCTTCTACCTATACTTACTTTTTTATTCGATACCTACTCAATAATAAATCTTTTTTTCTGCTTAATACTTAACTGAAATCACTCGTCAGCACAAAATACATTCATATGTGGCTGGCGAAAATCTCGAAAAGTAATCTCCATTGAATAATTAATTTTCCTTCGTAATGTATGTACATATGTATGTGTGTATGTATATAATTGAAAACAAAGATTGCATTTAATGAAATATTCATATGGAAAACGATGTAAATATTTATTAAACGAGTGTACCAAATAATTGAGCTGAGTTTTACATATTTGATATCGTTTGTGTTTTTTATATACTTGCATACAAAAATACCTGGTAGGAAAAATCTTTAGTGGTAGAACAGGTCGAAACTGCTCCCGTTTACCTTTTCTTTTTTACCTCTTCGCGACGCCGACGGTGTTTACCGAATAAGATTTTCTGATGAGTTTTATGAGCTCTTTGCAGACATTCACACAGCCCAATGATTTAAACCCCGGCAAGGAAAATAGGCATATCTTGTTTGTGTACTAAAGTTTATGCTAGAGAATGTTGGATGAGTAACAAATGGGTTGTAGTACTGGGGACAACTTCAAGGCAGAATTTGTGCCGTTTTACTGTTAATATTTCCAAGAGGGTATTTATTAATAACTGATTTTAGATAATGTATACTTTTTATACCTGGTAGTGCTTCGCACACAAGGTATATTAACTTCATTCGCCTAACGGTAGTATGTAACGGCATAAACGAATCGAGATAGATATTGACTTATATATACCAAAATCCTCAGGAGGAAAAGAGAAATTGATTGAGCCATGTCCGTCCGTCCGTCCGTCCGTCTGTGAACACGATAACTTGAGTAAATCTTGAGATATCTCAATGAAATTTGGTATGCAAGTTCCTTTTTACTTATCTCGGAGCGCTATTGAAAATAGGCAAAATCGGTTGAAAGCCACGCCCACTTTCTATATATATAATATTTTCGAAAATACATAAAGAGTGATTATTCAGTAAATAATACACCAATAAGGATAAAATTCGGTGTGTACGTTAGCGTTAAGGCAAAAAGTAATTTTTTTAAGAAATGTTTAAAAAGGGGCGTGGCACCGCCCACTTTTGATTAAGTCAATTTTGGAAATATAATTAATCATAAATCCAAAACCGCTCAAGATAGCAAAACAAAATTAAGCACACATATTTATATTAATACAGGCAATATTTCGAAAAAAAATTACCGAAATCGGGTAAGGCCACGCCCAATTTTATACAAAAGATTTTGAAAAGGATCATAGATATATTGAATATGCAATAACTTTGCTTAAACTACCTGTATATCATTTCTATTTCACCTCTAAAGTGTTCGTGGGCAAAGAAAGTCGAATGCACAAAATTTTTGGAAAATGGGCATGGCCACGCCCCTTTATGGTAGATTATTCCACAAACCTGTCCATGCCATAACTCCGGTAAAAATTAATTTATTGAAACGATATTTGGAGAAATAGTTCAACATATAAAGCTTACTCTTTGCTGTAAAAATAAACAAAATCGGTTAACGGACACGCCCACTTTTCGAACACAGTTCTGAAAATTTTCTTTGTAAAATTAAAATCGCGATATTTTCCTAATTGTAAGAGTTATATAAATAATATTTTACCCACATAATAAGCTTTTTAAGCAAAACTAAACTGTAAAAAAATTTTGTGGATTTTGTTGAAGTAGGTGTGGCACCGCCCACTTTTCAGCAAAAAAGGTCTGTTATTTTCAAAAGCGATTGCTTGGAATTTCAAGAAGGTATTTCAATGAAAGTTAGTCAGATGCTTCTCAATAGTATGTAGTATACTCCTGCCAAAAATTATGCAAATCGAATTACAAACATGCAAGATTTACGGGAAAGTAGTTAACACCCTATTGCCTTTTTTATACCCAGCGTACTAGTACTAGTACAAGGGTATATTAATTTTGTCCACATAACGGTACTATGTAACGGCACAAAATAATCGAGTTAGATATAGAGTTCCATATATGAAAGTTCTTAGGTTGAAAAGAGGAATTGATTAAGGCATGTCCGTCCGTCTGTCCGTCTGTCCGTCTGTCCGTCTGTCCGTCTGTCCGTCTGTCCGTCCGTGTACACGATAACTTGAGTAAAAATTGAGATATTTGCATGAAATTTTGCATACAGGTTACTTTCTGGCCAAGGTAGGTTGCTATTGAAAATGGGCGAAATCGGATGATAACCACGCCCCCTTTTTCGATATCGAAAATTTCGAAAAACATATAAAATGGGTTAATTCAATATCAGAAGCAGCTACAATGATAAAATTTGCAATATGTATTGATTTATATGTTCTAAGGCGGATTTTACCAAATTTTTTGAAAAGGGGCGTGGCACCGCCCCCATATATTTGAAGAAATTTTAAAATTTTGACTCCTAATAACTTGAGAACAGTTTATGCTAGTATAACGAAATTTTGTAGAGGTCATACTATTGTTGTGTTAAATTCAGATATAGAAAATAAACGAAATCGCTTGGCGACCACGCCTACTTTTTTATAAAAGTTATATTGAAAGGAGGTGGAAATATTGAAAAGTCCATATCTAATTAACTGATACCGCTATAATAATATAATTTTGTACATACATCAATTTTCATATTCTTTACATTATTTTTGCAAAATTTTGGAAAGTGGGCGTGGCACCGCCCACTTATGAGTCAAGCAATTTTCAAATTCGACTGCTAATAACTTCAGAACGATGTGAGATAGGTTTACGAAACTAGGTTCCAGGTATGTTATGTTTATGTAGAGTACTACCACAGAAAATAAGAAAAATCCGTGAACGACCACGCCCCTTTTTGGACTAAAGTTCTCTAAACGAGAGTTAGGAAACCGGAATATGCAATATCTGTTTAACTGATACAGATATAATGCTAAAATTTAGTACACTCATTCACCTGATGATGTTATTTGTGATGTTTAAAGGTTTTTTGGTAATATTTTGGAAAATGGGCGTGGCACCGCCCACAAGTGAATAAACAAAATATCAACATTTCACTATTAACAAGCCACTGTGAAAGTATCATAAAGATCTGCAATGAAAACTGATCTTCAATAGGGACAAACAACATAATAAAATCCGTGGGCGTGCCACCACCCACTTTTTTAAAATTATGTAAATATTGATTAATGGACACATATATCCGTACATCGAAAAATTTCACAAAATACGTTAAAAGTTATGGGCATGGCACGCCTTCTTTTCCAAAGTTATATATAGGACATGGTATAACCCTTGAAAAGATCGATTCAGTACTTTTGGCTCATGTAAGCGGTTAAAGCTTTATAAGCAAGGAGCGTGGCCGCTCCCACCAAATTCGCTATTGCTTAGGCTCGGCATAGATTGGTTTTTAAAATGGGCGAAATCGGATGAAAACCACGCCCCCTTTTTCTAAAAACTAACGCTGGGTATTTAATGTTCGGTTCACCCGAACTTAGACTTCCTTACTTGTTTTGATTTAATTTTATTTTATTTTACTTTGTCCCTGTATTTGTGCTGGCACTGCTCTCTCCTTTCCTTTCTTTTATTTCCTACACTGTTACCTCTTTCATTAACTGTACCCTTAGTTTTGTGAAATTTTTCCTTATCTTAAATCATGTTTTGGTCCTTTTTGTTCCTTAGAAGTTAACATTTATATTTTTTTTTGCTTGTATGTCGGTTACAAGATGTCTTCCCATTGGTATAAATGAGAGAGATTCATGCATGGTTCCATGTATAGTCCATAGGAGATATACATACATATGTACATGTTTGCCATTTGTAGTGGTGCCATTTTTAATTTGAGTTTTCTGTATTATAATAATAGTTTCTTAAATTTTTTGTGGTTGATAGCACTGCTCATTTATATTATTTGTACATTATCAACATAATTATACCCAGCGTACTAGTACTAGTACAAGGGTATATTAATTTTGTCCACATAACGGTACTATGTAACGGCACAAAATAATCGAGTTAGATATGGGGTTCCATATATGAAAGTTCTTAGGTTGAAAAGAGGAATTGATTAAGCCATGTCCGTCCGTCCGTCTGTCCGTCTGTCCGTCTGTCCGTCCGTGTACACGATAACTTGAGTAAAAATTGAGATATTTGCATGAAATTTTGCATACAGGCTACTTTCTGGCCAAGGTAGGTTGCTATTGAAAATGGGCGAAATCGGTTGATAACCACGCCCCCTTTTTCGATATCGAAAATTTCGAAAAACGTATAAAACGGGTTAATTCCATATCAGAAGCAGCTACAATGATAAAATTTGCAATATGTATTGATTTATATGTTCTAAGGCGGATTTTATCAAATTTTTTGAAAAGGGGCGTGGCACCGCCCACATATATTTGAAGAAATTTTAAAATTTTGACTCTTAATAACTTGAGAACAGTTTATGCTAGTATAACGAAACTTTGTAGAGGGCATACTATTGTTGTGTTAAATTCAGATATAGAAAATAAACGAAATCGCTTGGCGACCACGCCTACTTTTTTATAAAAGTTATATTGAAAGGAGGTGGAAATATTGAAAAGTCCATATCTAATTAACTGATACCGCTATAATAATATAATTTGGTACATACATCAATTTTCATATTCTTTACATTATTTTTGCAAAATTTTGGAAAGTGGGCGTGGCACCGCCCACTTATGAGTCAAGCAATTTTCAAATTCGACTGCTAATAACTTCAGAACGGTGTGAGATAGGTTTACGAAACTAGGTACCAGGTATGTTATGTTTATGTAGAGTACTACCACAGAAAATAAGAAAAATCGGTGAACGACCACGCCCCTTTTTGGACTTAAGTTCTCTAAACGAGAGTTAGGGAACCGGAATATGCAATATCTGTTTAACTGATAAAGATATAATGCTAAAATTTAGTACACTCATTCACCTGATGATGTTATTAGTGATGTTTAAAGGTTTTTTGGTAATATTTTGGAAAATGGGCGTGGCACCGCCCACAAGTGAATAAACAAAATACCAACATTTCACTATTAACAAGCCACTGTGAAAGTATCATAAAGATCTGCAATGAAAACTGATCTTCAATAGGGACAAACAACATAATAAAATCCGTGGGCGTGCCACCACCCACTTTTTTAAAATTAGGTAAATATTGATTAATGGACACATATATCCGTATATCAAAAAATTTCACAAAATACGTTAAAAGTTATGGGCATGGCACGCCTTCTTTTCCAAAGTTATATATAGGACATGGTATAACCCTTGTAAAGATCGATTCACTACTTTTGGCTCATGTAAGCGGTTAATGCTTTATAAGCAAGGAGCGTGGCCACGCCCACCAAATTCGCTATTGTTTAGGCTCGGAATAGATTGGTTCTTAAAATGGGCTAAATCGGATGAAAACTACGCCCCCTTTTTCTGAAAACTAACGCTGGGTATTTAATGTTCGGTTCACCCGAACTTAGACTTCCTTACTTGTTTTTATTAATTTTTTTTATTTTCATACCTTTCATAAGCCCCACGCAAAACTATTTATATTTTATTATTTAGTGATAATTTAATTTACCACTTACAACAGGAGTGTTTTTAATCGAAAACAATCAGTTGCCTTTATAACACATTTTCAGGTATTAAAATAGACCTGAGTAAATTAGGATACTACAACAGATCACTACTAGGTATTTAATGTTCGGTTACACCCGAACTTAGACTTCCTTACTTGTTTGATTTCAAATTAATGCTACACTAATAACGCAAAGTGTCCATATTAAATTTCTTTTACTTTGATGTCAGATTTCCATATTAAAGCTTACGCATTATTAGCTTAGCGGAACTAATTGGGCAGCTTTGAATTTTGTGGGTTTTCAATGAACCATATTTACAGTAACAATTCGGCAAATTAATTTTTTTCGGGTATAAAATTTCGAGGACATCTTTCCTGAATGAAATATGGTCTTTTGCATTCCGAAGTAATCAGGCGGTCCAAAAGTAATCCTTAACCTGTTACTGTACAAAAAGGGGTTGGTAAGTTTTCGACTCATCGTCCGGTCTGGTTTCTGATGCGGTTTGCAGCATTGCTAAACCCGTTAAGCTAAACAAAATCAACAAAACCAACTAAACTTAATTACGATAATAATAGCTGTTTACATACTCCATTAAATTCCATTCAAGAATTTCGGTAATATTAATGAACTTACAGCAGCATACTCTCAGTTAAATTTACAAGCGCGCACGTGTTTACATTAATGTACCGTTGTATAAACACGCATGTGTGTACATTAGGGATGCACATTTTATGGATTCAAATAATAATACCAGGATTAGGCAATACCGCGACTCCACGACTCTGATTTTTCAGTAGTTTCGATTGAAAAATGTAAAGAAATTGTTAACCTTCAAATCTAAAACAAATAATTGGATTTTGTGATATTTTTTTTATTTAAAAAGAATTTGTTTCATTAGTAACAAAAGAAGTAAGTTCTACAGAATTTTTTTTCTTCAGTTTTGAGATTTTGAAGCAAATTTTTCGAATTTTTATGAGCTTGATAAAAAAATTTTTGGTGAGAAAATGGGAATAACCGACCTATGTAGGGACACGATATCGAATGCAAAGCATCGATTCTGTACTCATTTGAAGTATCGCTTCAAATATATCGGGTACCCGATAATATCGAAACAAAAAGACTCGATAGTCAAAATATCGATGCTAAATGTACATGACAACAAGCACTTCAATAACCGAATGGTTCGCTGCAAGCAAATTCATACGTTTTGTAAATGATTACCATAGGTTCGTATAAACTTCAATAAAATAAATAATAACATAAACTAGTTTAATATGAGCAAATTTGGTTTTTTTAATTTGATAGATTTTACTTCAAGAAACGAAGATCAAAAGCCCCACTCTTCCTCTGTGCAATCTGCCATGAATAGTAATTTATCCAACCTCTTCCCCTTCAACCTGTTACGTGTTTTTGTCATTGTTAAACCTGCCTTTGAAAATAGGCGCTCTTATGGGACAGAAGTTGCTGGTACTTCTAGATATCGTAAAGCAATTTTCGACAAATGAGGATATTTATGCTTATTTTCCTTCCAAAAACGCAAAAGATAGCCACTTAAAGGAAGTAGTTTGCAACGAATATATTCATTGATGTTTTCGCTTTGTCGAATTGCACTTTCACTTCCTCGACCAGATGCTAAAGTTTCTATGTGATTCCAAAATTCATTTTTGTCGGAACACAAATTCTTGGATTGCATGTGCGGCTTCTTCCCGACTGATCATATCACGTAGCTAAGACATACATAGGGAATAAGCGCAGGGATCAGAAAATGCAATATTTGACGTTGGATGGATAGTATTACCTTTTTTTCAGTATAAAGGCAAAACAATATCACAATAAGTTAGTACTTCAAGTTTGTTGTAACCTTTTTGGACGTATTAAGTGCATATTGCAACAGATCAATGGCAACTCTTACTTTTCTGGCGTCTGCCTTTTCGGGCTAAATTAACTGTTATTATTTTGTTCTGATTTTCCTTCGATTCGCGACACAAGTTAGAGAGAGACAACCAGCAGAGCGGTATTTTTGCTCTATTAGTTCCATATTTTTTAAAAAATTCGATAGGATACCGGGGTCTAGATACTCGATGCCGAAAAGTATCGTTAAAAAAGCATCGAGTACAAAATATCGGTATCGAAGGGCAAAAGTATCGATATGGTATCGTATCGTATCGAAACTCGTGTCCCTAGACCTATGTAGTTTAGAATTTTTTTTCAAAAACTCCCTATTTCGAAACTCGATTCAAAACTGCCTCTTCGCAGCTAAAAATGTATGAAATTTTGAACGGGCAATACTTTTTGAGATTGGGCATTCTGCAATAACTAGAGTCTCATTTGCAGAAAATCGGAAGAAAAGCTTTTTTCAAAAAAATGTTGATAAAGGTAATTTTTGCAAAATATTTCGAAATAAGGTGATCTTTTACCCAGATGTTGATATAAGATTTATTATTTCGTAAATAAATCACACATATTCAGTGTTTAGCAACATAATTGCAATCCCGAAAAAGGGCAGGAATTTTTGGCTCTTTAAAACAGGACATCTGTAGTCCTCGGTTGAAAGCCACGCCCACTTTCTATATATATAATATTTTCGAAAATACATAAAGAGTGATTATTCAGTAAATAATACACCAATAAGGATAAAATTCGGTGTGTACGTTAGCGTTAAGGCAAAAAGTAATTTTTTTAAGAAATGTTTAAAAAGGGGCGTGGCACCGCCCACTTTTGATTAAGTCAATTTTGGAAATATAATTAATCATAAATCCAAAACCGCTCAAGATAGCAAAACAAAATTAAGCACACATATTTATATTAATACAGGCAATATTTCGAAAAAAAATTACCGAAATCGGGTAAGGCCACGCCCAATTTTATACAAAAGATTTTGAAAAGGATCATAGATATATTGAATATGCAATAACTTTGCTTAAACTACCTGTATATCATTTCTATTTCACCTCTAAAGTGTTCGTGGGCAAAGAAAGTCGAATGCACAAAATTTTTGGAAAATGGGCATGGCCACGCCCCTTTATGGTAGATTATTCCACAAACCTGTCCATGCCATAACTCCGGTAAAAATTAATTTATTGAAACGATATTTGGAGAAATAGTTCAACATATAAAGCTTACTCTTTGCTGTAAAAATAAACAAAATCGGTTAACGGACACGCCCACTTTTCGAACACAGTTCTGAAAATTTTCTTTGTAAAATTAAAATCGCGATATTTTCCTAATTGTAAGAGTTATATAAATAATATTTTACCCACATAATAAGCTTTTTAAGCAAAACTAAACTGTAAAAAAATTTTGTGGATTTTGTTGAAGTAGGTGTGGCACCGCCCACTTTTCAGCAAAAAAGGTCTGTTATTTTCAAAAGCGATTGCTTGGAATTTCAAGAAGGTATTTCAATGAAAGTTAGTCAGATGCTTCTCAATAGTATGTAGTATACTCCTGCCAAAAATTATGCAAATCGAATTACAAACATGCAAGATTTACGGGAAAGTAGTTAACACCCTATTGCCTTTTTTTTTTATTAATTTTTTTTATTTTCATACCTTTCATAAGCCCCACGCAAAACTATTTATATTTTATTATTTAGTGATAATTTAATTTACCACTTACAACAGGAGTGTTTTTAATCGAAAACAATCAGTTGCCTTTATAACACATTTTCAGGTATTAAAATAGACCTGAGTAAATTAGGATACTACAACAGATCACTACTAGGTATTTAATGTTCGGTTACACCCGAACTTAGACTTCCTTACTTGTTTGATTTCAAATTAATGCTACACTAATAACGCAAAGTGTCCATATTAAATTTCTTTTACTTTGATGTCAGATTTCCATATTAAAGCTTACGCATTATTAGCTTAGCGGAACTAATTGGGCAGCTTTGAATTTTGTGGGTTTTCAATGAACCATATTTACAGTAACAATTCGGCAAATTAATTTTTTTCGGGTATAAAATTTCGAGGACATCTTTCCTGAATGAAATATGGTCTTTTGCATTCCGAAGTAATCAGGCGGTCCAAAAGTAATCCTTAACCTGTTACTGTACAAAAAGGGGTTGGTAAGTTTTCGACTCATCGTCCGGTCTGGTTTCTGATGCGGTTTGCAGCATTGCTAAACCCGTTAAGCTAAACAAAATCAACAAAACCAACTAAACTTAATTACGATAATAATAGCTGTTTACATACTCCATTAAATTCCATTCAAGAATTTCGGTAATATTAATGAACTTACAGCAGCATACTCTCAGTTAAATTTACAAGCGCGCACGTGTTTACATTAATGTACCGTTGTATAAACACGCATGTGTGTACATTAGGGATGCACATTTTATGGATTCAAATAATAATACCAGGATTAGGCAATACCGCGACTCCACGACTCTGATTTTTCAGTAGTTTCGATTGAAAAATGTAAAGAAATTGTTAACCTTCAAATCTAAAACAAATAATTGGATTTTGTGATATTTTTTTTATTTAAAAAGAATTTGTTTCATTAGTAACAAAAGAAGTAAGTTCTACAGAATTTTTTTTCTTCAGTTTTGAGATTTTGAAGCAAATTTTTCGAATTTTTATGAGCTTGATAAAAAAATTTTTGGTGAGAAAATGGGAATAACCGACCTATGTAGGGACACGATATCGAATGCAAAGCATCGATTCTGTACTCATTTGAAGTATCGCTTCAAATATATCGGGTACCCGATAATATCGAAACAAAAAGACTCGATAGTCAAAATATCGATGCTAAATGTACATGACAACAAGCACTTCAATAACCGAATGGTTCGCTGCAAGCAAATTCATACGTTTTGTAAATGATTACCATAGGTTCGTATAAACTTCAATAAAATAAATAATAACATAAACTAGTTTAATATGAGCAAATTTGGTTTTTTTAATTTGATAGATTTTACTTCAAGAAACGAAGATCAAAAGCCCCACTCTTCCTCTGTGCAATCTGCCATGAATAGTAATTTATCCAACCTCTTCCCCTTCAACCTGTTACGTGTTTTTGTCATTGTTAAACCTGCCTTTGAAAATAGGCGCTCTTATGGGACAGAAGTTGCTGGTACTTCTAGATATCGTAAAGCAATTTTCGACAAATGAGGATATTTATGCTTATTTTCCTTCCAAAAACGCAAAAGATAGCCACTTAAAGGAAGTAGTTTGCAACGAATATATTCATTGATGTTTTCGCTTTGTCGAATTGCACTTTCACTTCCTCGACCAGATGCTAAAGTTTCTATGTGATTCCAAAATTCATTTTTGTCGGAACACAAATTCTTGGATTGCATGTGCGGCTTCTTCCCGACTGATCATATCACGTAGCTAAGACATACATAGGGAATAAGCGCAGGGATCAGAAAATGCAATATTTGACGTTGGATGGATAGTATTACCTTTTTTTCAGTATAAAGGCAAAACAATATCACAATAAGTTAGTACTTCAAGTTTGTTGTAACCTTTTTGGACGTATTAAGTGCATATTGCAACAGATCAATGGCAACTCTTACTTTTCTGGCGTCTGCCTTTTCGGGCTAAATTAACTGTTATTATTTTGTTCTGATTTTCCTTCGATTCGCGACACAAGTTAGAGAGAGACAACCAGCAGAGCGGTATTTTTGCTCTATTAGTTCCATATTTTTTAAAAAATTCGATAGGATACCGGGGTCTAGATACTCGATGCCGAAAAGTATCGTTAAAAAAGCATCGAGTACAAAATATCGGTATCGAAGGGCAAAAGTATCGATATGGTATCGTATCGTATCGAAACTCGTGTCCCTAGACCTATGTAGTTCAGAATTTTTTTTCAAAAACTCCCTATTTCGAAACTCGTTTCAAAACTGCCTCTTCGCAGCTAAAAATGTATGAAATTTTGAACGGGCAATACTTTTTGAGATTGGGCATTCTGCAATAACTAGAGTCTCATTTGCAGAAAATCGGAAGAAAAGCTTTTTTCAAAAAAATGTTGATAAAGGTAATTTTTGCAAAATATTTCGAAATAAGGTGATCTTTTACCCAGATGTTGATATAAGATTTATTATTTCGTAAATAAATCACACATATTCAGTGTTTAGCAACATAATTGCAATCCCGAAAAAGGGCAGGAATTTTTGGCTCTTTAAAACAGGACATCTGTAGTATAGAAGTGTGGATATTGCACAAACGCGAGATTTATAGAATTAAAATAATTACGTGAGATATTAAATGTAAAATATGTTGGTGGGGAAGGGCGAGCCATATTTTATAAAATTGTTTATTAGAGTGTGATTTCCTTAATTGGTTTGTGGTATACAAAAGAAGTGGCCCAGCTTAAGTATGCTCTGTACTTCGATTTCCGGGGCATCTTTACTGCCTCAACCAGCACCACAACTCATTGATTTTTTTTTTTCATGTAGCACTTTAAAACTCATCTTGTTTTGCTTTATATGACATTCGTAATTACATATGTACTTCTCTTTTTTTGTAGAACGCTGCTGGCATTTACGAAGCACATACATAATTTCTTTACAAATCAGAGACAATTAGAAGTAATTTCCTTTACAACCAACAAGGAAGCGGTTTAAAGGGTTGTGAGTAAACATGTAAACAAAAATTGATGTACATATTTATACCCAACAAAAAATGTGAGTAGACTAAAGAGATTTTGGAATGAGTCACAACGATATAGAAAAACTGTTATACAATTGAAAAGGTGCAGTATGAAGGATACAGTAAACGAAAAGGATTGAATGCGCTCTACTCTCCTTAGACACTACTCGCACTATTTTGTATGTATATATGTATGTACATATGTATATGCCACTACTAAACTATATACATATATATACCATACATATATATGACATAAGCGCACATAAAAAGTTGTTAACGAACAATGTTGCTTACAACCTCATATTGTGGACTATTCATTTGCCAAGAGTGATGCTAGCAAAAAGCGGGTAGAGAGTGTTGTAGGCTCATAAAAGACGAAGTTTTGTTTTCAAATTGTTACCATTCATGAAATGTTTATATAGTAAATATGTGGTGTTTTGTAATATGCAGTCATGCATATTTAAATATTTTATTTTATTTTGGCACGTACTACTTGAATAAGTACTACTTGAATAAGTAAATTTGATGAATTTAATATGAATCAGATTTTGATTTTAATTAAAAAATAATAAAAAAAAATTTTTTCCCTATTATTAAAAAAAAGAAATGACTATTATTTTTAGTTTTTTTTTGAATATTTTTGTTTGTTTCGACTATTTTATTTTTTTTTCGATTATATTTTTTTTTATATTTTGATTTTTAAATTTCTTTTTGATTATTTCTGATTTTTATGATTTAATATTTTTTTTTTCGACTGTTTTTGATAAAAAAATTTTGTTAACTATTTTTGTGATCTTTCTTGATTTTTTTAATTTCTGTTTGAATATTTTAAATTATTTTTTTAATTTTAGTTTTTTTGAATATTTTTGTTTGTTTCGACTATTTTATTTTTTTTTTCGATTATATTTTTTTTTTTATATTTTGATTTTTAAATTTCTCTTTGATTATTTCTGATTTTTATGATTTAATATTTTTCTTTTTCGACTGTTTTTGATGAAAAAATTTTGTTAACTATTTTTGTGATCTTTTTTGATTTTTTTAATTTCTTTTTGAATGTTTTAAATTATTTTTGTAATTATTTAAATTTGTTTTTTACTTTTTCTTCAAAACAATTAAAATGATCATCACCAACCTGTCCAATTGATTACTAAATACTAAAAAAAATTTATAAATTTATAACAAAATTTATAAATTTTTTTTTCGACCAAAACAAGTCCCTAAAGCCAAAAACAAACTTTTATTTCAAAAAACTGTTATAGTCGACGTTTTTAGCGCATAATTCTGAGTGGGACAGAAAATATGAGATAAATTCGTTTGCATCGAAAACATTTGCGTGTATGCGGAAAAAATCCTTAAAAAAATGGCGAAAGGGTTAATTTTGTGACCAAAACACTCCCCAAAACACACAAAATATGTTTTTTTTTTTTTTTTTTTCAAAAAACTGTTATCGCCTACTACTAATTACTAATTAAATGTAACATATTCGTACCAAATCCAAGTGTTTGAAAGAAAAAACTAAAGAACATGATACAAGCTCGAGAAGTCTCTGTGATATCTGTCTGGAAGTACAGCACAGACAGAGTAGTTATTCGAGGGCAAGATAGGAAATATTTAGATGAAATATGCAAGTTTTCCGAACTCGACAAGCAAACTTCAGCGAAACCTGTTCATTAAATTCGTGTAAATGAGTTCAATTTGCTCTAACATCATTATAATACTCGTACTTTAGCCCGCAACATGATGTGGTTGCATAAAACATATACATGCATGTCTCTACTTGCATGTTTCTGTGAATTTGATAACTAGTCATTTGCATTCAAATAATAAATTAGTAAATATGTACCTGTGTGAAAGCAATTCAGATTTTGAGTGCATTTGTGTGATACGTAAGCCGTAGTCATATAAACAATCATTTAGAGAGTAAAGAGCCTTAACCAAATTTATGATAGAGTAAGTCAATTGAGTACTTTTCATATCATTTGGTAAACTAATTTATTTACACATGCAAATACATAGATGTGCACCTAAATGCAAACGATGATGGAGTACATGGCGTATGAGTAATATTTATGCATATCATCGCCACTGCGCTCAAAGTTGGTACAGAGCGTTTAAAAAAAATGTTTCTTTTTGTATCCTCAAAATTTTGGTTTCTTTAAGCACTCCACCTATTAAAATGTTTTCTAAGTTTTTAACAAAAAAAAATTTCAGGTAGTATAATATTTTTACAGTGTACGTTGTCGAAAGCTTGCGAAATTTTGTTCTAAAACTCAAAACTGGGTATATTTAGCTTAGCTTCGCCCTAACTTAGATTGCTCAGCGTGCGCAGTAAATAAACTTTGATATCTGCATTTACTAGTGAAACACATTGTTGTGGCAAATATTTGTGTTTTGATTTTTCTAAATATTTGTGTTTGAATAGCAGGCAACGGGAGGTAGAAATTGATGAAAAGCAATCATTTTAAAAAAATCATTTAATGAAATCATTTGTTATTTATATGGATAATCGGGGTATAGTTTATTTTTCCGTTCAAAAGTGATGTATCCATAAATAGACAAATGAATGGATACATATGTACATATGTATGTACGTGCGGGAGATGAGAATCCCGTGATCAGAGATCTGGTATACCGTTAAATTATTTAGCTTCGGCAAAAAAATTTTTTATATCAAATTAAAAAAAAAATAGTTTTTTTTTAAAGAAAATTAATGGTTCTCAAGACGATTTATTTCAGATTTGATTTTGAGTTGTTAGTAATAATATAGCTTTGGTACTAATCTCGCCATCACGGTGTTATAAAACTAAAAAAAAATTTTGTTTCCTATTGTGTGCATGAGAGAGTGTTTCTATTATAAATAAGCATAAGCAAGCCACTTGAGGTGTGTTATAAATTTTTGGTCCGCTGATTTTACCGTGGTTACGAGAGAAGCTGTCTAAAACCGTTATATGATTGCTTTTCTATTTCAGCTTAGTTTGTTTGCTGAAATTTGAGTCAACAAAGGAAGTAGTAAAAAGTACATAAACAAATAAATCCATAACATCATAACTACGTTGAACATACATTAGAGTGCCTCATTTTTAAATGAATTTTTTGTTTCTTCTATTAGGAAATATAATCTCTTGTAACTAGAAAATAACGAAAATGTAAAGGAAATCTCAACCAACTGGTTCAAACTTTCGAGTTGAATGTGAGATTTGAAATTCCAAACAAAAATTTATACTTTTTTACAAAAAAAAATTTTCGTCTGAAAAAAAAAAGAAAAAAATTTATCAAAACTACATAAAGTATACTGATTTATTAAAAATTTCATTCAATTCCAAACATCAGTTTTTTAGTCTCATACAAAACTCTAAAAATCTTTAATTTTCCTTCAACTTATCTTATGTATAGTTTTCTCTAAAATCTACAATCAACAAACATTTGCTTGTTATAATTTTATTAGTTAAATGCAAATCTAAGGATTCAGATTTTCAACTCGAGCAACGAAACAAAAATCATCAAAAAATGGAACACCCTATTAAATATAATCCCTTCGATATTGTTTGTTTTTCTTCTAACAGTATCCATCAGTCAAAATATGTACACAATGTGTTGGTGAGAGGCAGTTTGAAAGCAAACAAATGAGTATCATGAAATAAATGTGGCTATAAAAGAGCAGTTAGGGTGTTTGTTTAGTATACTTTAACGCATAGAAACAAACATATAAACACACATACTCGTTCAACTATGCATGAAAGTGACATAATGAGAATGACACCCTCTCACAAACTGTATATTCGTCATAATTTTGATTTGAAGAGGTTTTTTACTTTGCTAACAGGAAACTTCTGGTTGAATGCCACAGGGTGCTCTAATGTGTCATATTAAATTTGCTGTACTGTTGGATATTGCTGGGTAGAATAAAAAGAAGAAGAGGTAGAGCTAAACAAATACAGTGGAAAAGGTCAATTTAAACCATATTCTTTGACCAGTTGAGGCGTGGCATCTTCCATAAAAACTTAATTTTTTAGGCGTAATATCTCCATACTCACGGAAAAAAATAAAGCTATCGGATAAGGCTTGTGGCACCTCCCAAACGAATTCGATTTTTTAAGTTGGATATCTCCAAACGAATTTGATAAAAAATCTCAATAAGGTTTCAAGGTAAGGAAGTGAAAATTGTCATGGAGATATTTCATAACAAGAAAATAGTCACAGCAAAAAATGGGTGTTCTCAGAAAGGGGGCGTGGTACCTCCCAAACAAATTTGATTTGTCTAGCTGGATATCTCCAAAAGGTTTCAAGGTAGGGACGTGAAAGCTAGCATGAAGATTTTCCCTAGCAAGACCATGCCCACGAGAAAACAAATGGTTGTTACCGGTTCACGCTGAATTCCTACGAAAGTTTAGTTTTTATTTTATTAGCAATAAAGTCATATATTTTACTAAAAAAAAGGATTTATGTGACGCTTAAGTCCACATTTCAAAAATGTATTCATAATTCTGAGTATTTAATTTTTTTCTCGAAATTTTGATAATCCACACATTTTTGATTTCTAGTTTGACTATAAACTTACAAATTACAAAAACAAACTACATGGCAAATGTTTGTGTGTCTGTATGTTTGTCGAGCTGCTTTGGATTATAACCTCAACTTGTTCGTTTGACAACTAATACTGATTAAATATCAATTACTTTCAATTGAACGCATAACGACTACGGTCTCTGCTAATTACTCGAAGTTCATTAGCTTTATCTACGTCACTAACTCTTAGCTATTCTCATCAGTCAGTTGCACACTTGCGTTCTCCCAAGTTTATTTGTAGCAAATGAAAAGGACGAGAAGCACAACTGATTAATGGAGCATTCAAATAAGCGCGCAAACACCAGCTCAACCGTGAATATGACTTTGCATCATTAAATACAGTTGAATTCTCGCGAAAATGGAGTGTTGAATGGTGCAGCAAATTAAGTACAAGCTTTTGTCCCAGTCAACAGTTGGAAGTGTTGGAATTGTTTGTTAGATTTGTTGAATCCAACCCAAGCAGGGGGAACTGCTATTTTGAATTGAATATTTAATTATGTAGGAAGGTTATCTCCGGAAGATCAGAAATGGTGCGCTATCATATACGTGATTTATAACAAAAAGCTCTTCACGAGCTTTAGGGATTTGTGCTTGTTCTGGTCGGAGCTCGAGCTCTGGTTGCGTAAATCTGAATTTGGTTCCAGAGAGCGCTGCTTTTGGATGAAGTTGATCTGTCTTTCGATTTCAGTTTTCCCATTTCTTTACCCATTCGAGATTCGGGTATTTGAAAGTCGAGATTCGGTTCCAGCTCAGGTTTTTTTTAAACCGAGTTTTGATATAAGATTATTTGCATTTCAGATACCTTGGAAATGATGTTGGTTTCAGTCGAGCCGTCTTTAAGTTTTTTTTGAATCCAGTTTTCTTGTATTGGGTTTTTTCCCTTGGGTACCCCACCCATTTTTCGGCTTCATTTAATATTTTCTGTGTTTATTTTAATACCGAGTTTTGGTTTCATTTACTCCCTTTGATGTTACCTTTGGACTTGTTCCTGAACCCGGTTCTGGTTTCGGTAAACTAGTTTCGGTTCATGTAAATTCTCCATTTCGCTTTGATTGAAAGCAGCTTTAGTTTATTTCACCATTCGTTTCAATTGAAGCCGATTTCATAGATGGCTCTTTGAGAATTGAGTTTCTTCCTGAATCCGGGTACGGTTTCATTTTGGGTAAATTGAAGCAACTTTTTGTTTCTTGTTCTACACCGAACACATAGATTAAGTTATTCTCAGAATATGGTTCGTATTGTGTGGAGGCAAGTGTCAGCGTTTCGACTTTTACTATACCAGGACCCCAGTTACGTTGATCTCTCAGATGACATAAAAGCAGATGGCCTTCGAACTTTATGCGAATGACACGGATAGCCCGTAAAAAAAGATTCGGTTGGAGCTTAGAGCAAAACCGGTTTGGGTTAAGATCTCTTCAGCTGAGAATCACATCTCACAATTTTGTGAAATAGATATTTATTGAAACACCCTTTCTTACTAAATGCAAATGACTCTGCGGAGACTCACACAACAATACATAAATTGCTGGTTGGGAAAGTGTTGATTGAGTGGCTTTACATGCAGATGATATTAAGACTTGGCTACTGAGGAGAAGGCGAAGGTTTTGCATGCTTTACTAGTTAAGCAATGTTGTGGTGTGAGGGTGGTACGGGGTTAGGGTACATTCATATGTTGAAAAAAACTTACCACCTGTATAAATCTTGTGCACTTGCTGCCAAACTCAGATTACCCAACAGAGGAGGACGTTCTTTTAGATGACGATGATTTAGCATATCTGTGGATGACGTGAGTCTGCAAATACATAAACAAAATGAAGAAAAATTACCAAACAAATAAACACATAAAAACCACAAGAGATTGTGTTTCATATTTCATCTAACCATATACATATGGTTAGAGTTATTTGTCTCATCAACTCACCTCAATTGTGGTGGTTTAATACCATGTTGATCTAATGCCTTTTCCAATTGTCTCACACGCAATCTAGACATATCCAATTCATGTTTCACCTTCCACAAATGTGTATCACAAATGGGATCATTACAACGATGCGTTTTCAATATTTCTGTCGCCTCAAAAACAGCACCACGAAATGTCAACGCTTTACCCATCGAAAGTGACAGTAGCGCACAACAATGACAACCATCTTTCCGAGCTAAACGTTTACGCACATATTTAAAGTAGACATGTTCGAGTAAAAGTAATAGCGCAGCAAATAAAATGCCAGCCATAAGTAGAAGAAAAGCGGATAAGAATTGCTCTAACGCAAGTGGATCGGAAGATTTGTGTTCTTGTTTGCCTGGGCGACATGTGCCCGTCATCCAGTAACGACGTAAACGCTCTAAATCACCATTGGCGCGAAATTCCAACAGACGTTTATTGAACATTTGGACGTATTTTGAATTGCGACTAAAGGCAAGACCATAACCTGTGAGATGGAGAGTGTAGAAAAAAAGGTATAACATATTGTGTATTGAGTATAAACATAAGTGAGAAAAGCTTTATGGTAAATAAACAAGATTTGTATTTGAGGATTTGCAACCTTTTTGAAAATAAAGTGGTTTGAAATTGTTATTATCCCTTTTTTGTTAGTTCATCAATTATGTTAGATTGTTATTGCTTTGCTATCGGTACATATTTCATATACCCTGAAGTGAACAATCAATATATGTACATAGTAAGTATTAGGGCTGTGCGATTAATTGATTAATCAAAATTTTGATTAATCATAATTTCGATTACTCTATTAATCGATTAATTATGATTTTTGATTAATCAAAAAGGGTGTTTACTCGATTAATCAAGATTTTGATTAATCAAAAAGAAAATTAATTGATTAATCGCCTTTTTGATTAATCGTTTTTTGAATAAAATGATTAATCATATATTAAAATGGCACAAATATAGAAGTTCCTTGATACTTCAACCATTTGTTGCATCTTCGACATTTTGCCCATTCGCCATCGAAAAACACCTCAAAATTTTCTTAAATGTTTTTATTTTTTTAATAGCCTGTTCGGCTTTTAATTTTTTTTATTTTCAGCTATTTCAAGGCAAACTTTCACATAAAAAAATTAGTAAATTAATCAGTTTTTGATTAACCATTTTTGAAAATACTCGCGTAACGCTCGTTTTGATTATTCATAATTTTGATTAATCATGTAATCGATTAACTCAAAATTTGATTAATCAACTTACTCGATTAATCGAATAAAGGCACAGCCCTAGTAAATATATACAAATTTAAATATTTTTTGCCTTAAGATAAAGTAGTTTAAAAAGGAACAGTTTGTACCGAAAAATATAAAAATTTCGGTATTACTGAAGCACTCAGAGTTTCAGCAAATCCAAGGCAAGGAATCATGATATTTTCGGCACAAGAAGGTGAATGTGTGACTACTTGAATATGGGGCGAAAGCTTTGAAATAATTCCAGTAATATTTCTGTGAAATATTTTTTTTAGTAACGATGAGTGTTAAATCCCAAGATCTCGAATCCGAATTATGAATCAGGGCCCTTACTCTGTAGTTCTATTCGAAAGAAAGTTTGTTCGATTTCGTACTCTGTAGCAAATCTTCGGTTAGAACGCATTCGTTGTTCGAGTTCTATTTTTTGATGATTATAATAAAACAATTTTTGTTTTTTTCACCAAGAAATAATATTTATCACAGAAAGAGCAAAGCAATCGCTGTTCACACAAAACCTACTATTACTCTAAAGTGAATTCGAAAAGAACTACAGAGTGTGAATAGCTTTTCGATTTCGAGTAGAACAGCCTTTCGATTAAAACTACAGAAGAAGGGTCCATTGTTTTAAGCGAGAAGATGTGTAATTGTGTGAATAGTATTCATCAGCAAACGAAGTATGAGTGTTCGATAAGAAAATAACTATTATAATATAAAATCAGAAGAAAGATAGAATAACCAAAACATAAAGTAATTTAAAATGATGTTTAACGGCAATAAAGTATCACTCAATCTTGTAATCACCTACTTTAGCGTAGGACACATTTCAGGAAATTCTAATTATCACCACCATTAAAATAATGCCGTACCTGTCATCGCATACCAACTGCCGACCGTCATTAATCGACAATCCTCATCTTGTGCCACTAAGTAATCCAAAACTGTGCCGTCGTAGATAAACGAATCAAGATTACCATTAAGTACGGCCGCAACACCGTCAGCGACGCTCGTTTTGTTGTATCTAAGGAAAATTAGGAGCGAAAACAAAAAGGATTTTAAGTTTGAAAATATATTCGTCCAATCTCATGAATACTCACTGTCTCATGTAGAGATGCATATCCTTAAAATATTTATGTATAGTCGAATCGGTGTGACTGTAAGGTATTGTACCGTATTTAAATGAGGGTTTATGGGAGTAAGGATGCACTAAACGACTGTCATTAAGACCACTGAATTCATGGAATTCCTCTCTAGAGAATTTAATTTTAAATTTCAATTAAATAAAAGAATGTATTTAATTATTAACAGAGCTAGCTAAAAGTATAAAGATGGCTGTTGGCTATGGTTTGCCCAGAAAATCTCTTTACGGCACAACTCGCTTAAGAGCTAAAAAAAACGTGCGACTTTAATAATGAGGTCCATCGAATTTATAAAAATTATTTCGATGCAAAAAATCAGCCATCCTAGTACTTATTTCACACCCTATATATCGCTGAGTACATACCGCGTTATCATGAAGGCCGCCAAGTTGGCAGTGTAGATAGCCAAGAAGACCACAGCGAATAGAGCCCAAACGTTAGTCATGAAACGTGAGGTGAAACCGCGCGGTGAGTCTACATGAACGGCAGCTTGAAAGAGTACCGCCCACACTAACCAATAAGTACGACATAACGAGAAACGATAAGGTGTTACGCTCGTATTTTGTAGATAAAGTTTCATATTATAACCACTAGGTGAAAGCCATTCGAATAGAAAGATCATAAACGTAGCTGCGTGTATGGCTACAATGCCAACCTGCGAAAGAGAATAGCACAATGTGAGAGTTATGAAAATACCAACACCAACAACATCAACAACAAACTTACCAACATCCATGACGCTGTATCGAATGGTTCTAAAAATGCTGTCGGCGATATAATACCTGTACGTTTTGCCACCACTATCGCAATACCCGTCTCCATGAAGGGCTCACTAAAATCCACCACAGCTTCGCGTTCGGTATTGATCATCAGCGATGTCAATACCATATCAGTTTTACGATTAACCAAATCAGCAATTAGCCCATTCCATTTACCATTCTCAAGTGTACCCCATTTACCATCTTCGACCCGAACCAATTCGTATGTGAAACCTAATTCTTCGGCAAATTTCTCCAGTAGATCAATGCAAAATCCGCTACAACATTGATAGAATGATTCATTGCGATGAGCCTGTCCTACATCGATGTCAGCGGCCATCTCATGATCGGCTGCGACACGACATAGCACACCGCGATCCATTAGACATTTGCCACTGATTGGATCGGCAGGCGAGAGATTGATATAGGGTGCCTCTTCGAGGAATGTTATCTTTAAATGGAATTTTTCGGGTACACCCTGTGGTGGAGCATGCGAGTTACCTGGCCAAGCAATATCACGTATATCGAGCTTTTGTGTCTCCCATGACTTCCAAACTCCAATCTAAATTTTTGTTTTTTGTGAAAATAGAGTTTTGGGGGGAAAAGACGAAAAGAGCAATAGTAAGAGCAGAGAAGTGCAGAGGAATAATGAGTAGGATAGAATGAAGTCTCGATAGGAATGTTGTGTGGTTGGAAATTAAAAAATAATTAAACTAAAAACAGATTTCAAGTGACTGTGATGTTGAGTGCAAAATAAATAAGATTATAAAATAGAAAATGATAGTGGCAGGAGAGTGAAGTGTTTGGAAGTGCAAGCAAACCAAGCTTAACTTAAGCAATATCACTTACCTCTTCCCACACAAGATTCTTATTGTTGGCACCCGGACGTAAATTCATGATTTTGAGTTCAGCGGATTTTAGATCGCCATCGGCAGTGAATTCTATATTCGGTTTATTGAGATCTCCTTCAATGGAAACATTGCGCAAGTAACGAAAGAATCTAGAGAACGAGATAAATTAAAAAGTTAATAGGATATTAAGCTCCTTTAATTTGTGCATAAGAGTAAAGAGAGAGAGAGAGAGAGAGAGAGAGAGAGAGAGAGAGAGAGAGAGAGAGAGATCAATGAACTTAAAATTGCTTTGATATCCTACAGCTGAAGGCTCGCGAGATGCTAACTGTGTCAGGCAAAGAAAGGTCCTATAAAAAAAGCTCAATCTAATCACGGCTGAGCTGGATGGCGCAGCGACTGATTTCTACGTCAATGTCCTTAAGAGGCGGCAGACTTAACAACAAAACTTCAGAAGGCTCACGAGGGATCAATGTGATATGCAATTCGCACAACTTACAAAATGTGCCCAATGATACCTAATTAGTTGGATGCGTAGGTGACACTACCTCAGTCATTGCCGCCTGGAATGCAGAAGAAGCACAGAGGAAACTCACTCAGGAAGCGTTTAGATGGACGGCAACCCTCATGATACGTGTTTTTCAATACCATATCTAAGCTATCCAGGGGGCATGTAAGGCACTACCACGGTCGGATATTACTGGTAATAGGATAGCAATTTTCCCTCAGCACTCGCTTAACGAGTCCAATAACAGACGAAATGGTCTGCAGTCCTCAGAATTTCGGATAGTATGTGATCCTCCATCAACGAAACGCGTTCTTCTGGCCCTTCTGAGGGTAAGTAGAAGATCAACGATGGGTCTGGAACTCAATATCTTGAGCCGGGAGCGGAAGAGATGGTCGATTGTCCACCGTACTGTGGCGGCATAATTAGAGGAAACTTTGTTCAGCAGCCTCACAGAGCTTATTTCTTAAATAAAGAGAATATGGAACTTTAAGATCTGAACATTGTAGAATACTTTTCAGGGGTTTCCCAATGATTAAAATATTAGCACAAAATTTAAAATACTGAATCTGTTGTTCACCAAATCTCTTCTCTTCTTCTATCTATTTCTATATTCACATTGCATACTTACGTTTCACCATTATCCCATCGTCCACGTCCCTCATCTTCACACGATAACGATTGTGTGGTTAGACGTCGTCCACGATTTGCCGGATCTGTGAGGTAGGCTTCAACACCGAATGCATAAATTTTAATAGCATTCGATATTTCATTCATCAATGCAGCACTGCTCGTATCAAAATGTACACCCAACATACCAATTGGGAATTGTGAATGTGCATCCTTTTTCTCGATCACCGATTGACTAACAACCCATACATAATTTTCACCAGTTAACTTCATTTCTTCAGCAGCTCTAAGAATAGTAACCGCTTCGCCTTGTGTGGCATAGAGGAGCATCACTCTAGCCTCGCTATTCACTAACTCCATCAAGTCGCTGGTGCGCGTTACAACAATCGAATTGAGTATCGTGAATTTGAAATGGTCTTGCATTTCGGCGACACGCTCTCTTACAGCCTGTACAAAATCATCGTGTCCAGCTATTTGAGAGGTGACAACCGAAAATTGATGCCATTTGTAACGCTCTAGAATGCTCAACATAGCAGCACTTTGATGTTCTATACTTGGAGCTAACTGAAGTTGAAGTGTCGATTGAGAGGCACGTCTCTCCAAGCCAGAATTGTCGGCATTCCATGAGATCACCGGTATACCAAGATAACCGGCTAATTGTAGAAAATATTGAGCGGAGGCAGTGCTATGTCCGAATTGTTCATTATTCATCATATATAATATGGCTGAAACATTCGCTTGTAGGAATTCTTTGCAGAGTGTACTCAAAATGGCTGAAATGAGAAAGAAGAGAATAGAGATGGAAAATATATTAACAACGGTTTCAATAAAACTTTTAAAATTTTTTACTAAGCTTTTATTGTTGTATTTTTTTTTTGTCATGATCTCTAACTCTAGTTTTCATTACATAAAATGGTATAAAGTCAATCCCACTAGAAAGTGAAGACCAAAACTGCCACGATAAAAGCGCTCTTGAATATTCCATCGGTGGATTTTTTTATACTTTTTTACGGGTGGTGGTCATCCAAACATGTTTAATGCATCCAAAATTTGACAATGTCGTCCACTCCGGGACCTTTTTCGTATAATTTTTCATTCCAGGCCCGGCTTTTTGGCCTGAGCTCGCTGGGAGTTATTAGAGGTAACTCCACAACTCTAGAGGGCTACCTAAAATCTCTTCATGAGATGACTAAGCTACTGTGGATTCACCTAGAATGGGTGACTGGTTATTGTGTTATAGTAGGAAATCAGATAACTAGCAGCCGAGCTTGTTTGTGACTCCTCTTTGGGATGTGAAAAACTTCGATTTGGGACTAAAAAACATAAACTATATCTATCGAATATTTTATAACCTAGTTGCGAATTACAATAGCATGCAATGCGAATGAAATAAACGAAAGAAATAATTGCAGCTTATTTCGCTTAAACACATTCCAAAAAAATATTGTCTGTTATACATCCATAACATGTTTCGAAGTATGCAGGTGTGGAAGACTGTAAGGGCTTACCGGCTTCAAGCACCAATACACATTCTGAAATTCGTAATGCCCTGCTGCTATTTTTTCGCTCAAATTGACCTAACCTAACTGATGATAACTGTCCTGGGTTGAACAATTTCCGAAGTAAGGTACTTTGAATTTATTTCTGTTTTCGAAGATTGTTAGTTCAGTTTGACGAAAGGTCCGTTACGTTCACGCGAATCGCTGTCTCATTGAATAATTGATTCTACTTTTTTTTTTTTAGTTTTTCCATTTTTAATTTAATTCACCAAATATATTTTAGCTACCATGAACAAACAAACGCTGAGTAGCATTCAACACTCGGATATGCAGCAGTCAGTGCGGAAGTGTAGCATGACTCGTTGGTAATTAAATTTCACTGTGGGCGGTAATAAATTTTGTTGTTATAGCAAATGTTGCAAAGCGTTGGGAATGTACCGGCATGTAACATTAAATGGAATACTTGCAGGTTGGGATTCCTGCGGAAAAAGGCAACAGTTGTATCAGCTGATGCACAGAATTTAGCGCTAATGGTTGCTCACTTGATAATGAATGCGAATGGTAGGCGGTCGGGCGGTGTGGAGGAGCGAAAAAGTGTTTTGCATTGCGGTTAGAATATGACGCTCACATTGTGGGGAACTAAATAGATTTTGATTGCTTGGTGAATTTGTTTAGTTTGTTAGAATTAAAGGACGTAGTGTCGAGCATGCCATGGAGTTTGTTGGTTGGGAGCTGATTTGGAATGTAAAATGTATCCAACAACAAAAATTGCTTGTTTTTTAATAAATCAAGAAAATATATTTTAACTCGGAATTAAACATCAAAATGATTTATAACTAATGATTAAACACCAACCAACTAAACCAACTAAAATTAATCAAATTGAGTTGAAAAATATTTCATGCTTGTGAGACCTATGTGCTAGAGATTTGTACACTCATCGTCACACATTAGGGTAGCACTCTCTAACTAGCCTTCTAGACGATGCAGGCATTGTAAAATAACATATCTTTCAGGTTTTCTATTTTCATAAAAAGCTCAAAGGCTTGTTCTGGAGCTCAGGATTTAGCGCTCAACGAGATAGCTAATTCTTTCCTTTGCCTAATTAATCACCCCTTTTCTACCCCAGTCACTCCAGTTGATTTCGAGGCATGAGAGCGTTCAAGGCGGCAGCCATACGAAGCTTTCAAAGCTTTCTCAACTTGTTTTTAGATTGGGATCCACATCAAAATCCTCTCTATGTTTCTTATAGGTTAATTTAGCATCCACTCTCGATTCATTATGTTCATGGACATTTCAGAAGTAATTTATTTTAGACAATAACTTCAAAGCTAACTAATTAGTGTGAATTCAAAAGTCAATGTCCTATCAAAACAGCGCTCGTTAAAATGCCCCATCCAAGGCGAAATAACAGGGCATCCATTTGAGCTAAAGTCTCAAAAGTACATTTTGCGTCGTACACATGTTAACTTATGTATCCATTTAAAACATATGAAGCTTTTGTTTTATTTTGTGTTTGCGGAGATACAGAAAGCTTAATACCAGCCATTAAGGAGCACAAGCGCTAGTATGTGTATCTCACAGTAAACCAACTCAGTTGGTGAGCACAAGTACTAGTTTATAACTAGAGTTCTTTGGGTGATAACGAACTCGTCCCAAAAAGATGAAACTTTTTATGAAATGAAATTCAAAGTTTTAGGGAGCTTGGGCGAGTTCGTTAATGACATTTGCTTTAAACGATATTTGCTATTTTGCTAACTAAACTCCAACTATTTGGAATGTAAGAAGGGCACCTAAACCTAATGCTAAGACATGAGACCGTAAAAGCTTAATTTAACCTAAAAATATATTATTTAAAGTGAAAAGGAACAAGGTCCTCTCATGAAAAAAATTAAGTTGGTTGGTGGTATGAAGGCAATTTTTTTATGATTTTCATGGTCACCCTGTGTCAACTATTTTATTCACAAACCATAATATAGCTGTGGCATTGTGACATCAGCGCAACCGTAAACACAAACCGTGATTTTAAAATGTTGTAATGACGCTTTCATTTTGAAATTAAAACTCCACTTTAAACATAAAATGTATGTATTTTAAGTTGAATATGACAGACATGAAATGGTATTTAGTTTAGAATCATGTTTAAGGTGATAAAACCATATTTCAGTTTGAGTATGATTATGAGCCATGAAGTGACGACCACGTTTTCAAAAAAGGTATCATTCAAACTAGTTGTAAGTTAGTATACAACTTGTTCGTTCGACTGCAGGGTATACTTGCATCTGTTTCTGTATGTGTGTGTGTGTGTTTATTGTGTATGCTGCGCCATGCCGGGCCGGCTCATTACTAAACAAAGAAAAAAACAATGAGGATTTTATCAAATTCCCCCGAGTTTTAATTATCGATTAATTTTTGACTTTACAAATTTATTTTCCAGTTGAATTATTTCTAATGGGGTAGTGTGAGACTAGATTAATTATCCGCATGTTTTCTGCTAGTCAACAATTAGACAGCAGAAATTTTCAAATTAGCACTTCGACACAAAAAGCAAATGAATAAATTGGATTTTGACTCAAAAAATCAAAAAGCAAAGGAAGAATGAGAAGAAAAATGAGAATTTCAAACAAGCAGACCATTTTAAGTTCTGTTGGAGTAATTCAGTTGTGGGTAAACGCCATGAAATGTGGGTGAAGTTTCCAATGAGTTGCTTGAAGGCAATTTGTTTCTCAGATAGATGAAATGACGTGATAGGTTTCATACTGTAATCTTGTTAAAAATGCAAGGGAGTAGGAGTTGCGCTTTTCCTGAATATCCAGTATTTGTAGCTTATGGCAAAAGGGTATATGAAATCGGAGGATATAGGATTGTTCTGTTACCAAACCTCCAGTGCAAATTTTATAAAATTTCATACAATTTTTACTAAGAAAGTGTTCGCTTACACAAAACACTTGGAGGGAGAGAGCGGATTTTGGCATTTCATTGACAGAGAGAGCTACAAGTTTTTACTGTGGGAATTCCACTCCGTAAAAATTGTAAGTGAAAAACAGCTGACCGCTACAAGGAAAAGCAACAACAAAAATTAAAAAATTTGAACTTTTAACCAATCAAAATGGCAACCGCTGTTTTTGCTGACTCCTGTTCGGTTGAAACGTTTTACTTTTTGCCTTTCGAGAGAGTTTTACGTCATTCTCATTTTACTTACAATTTTTGAAAGTTTTGTACGCAAACAAAGCTAATACGAAAGAGTTGACGCATCGTTGACTTTAGCCGTGTTCCAATTAGTAATAATCCAGTGCTCAATTTCTTTAATTCAAAATTTCATAATTATATATTTTAAAGTGAAATATTGAAAATAAATAAATAACAACAAAATTTAGTTGTTTTATTTAAAATAGGCCTAGAGCTCAGAATTAAATAAGTAATAGAAATACTTAGAACAAATATTTTTTAATAAATACTACATACATTGCTAAAACCTTGTCACTCCAATACTAAGTTAAATTCCCCAACAATGAATTTCTTAATTCACCACAGTCCTCTAGACCACTCAATACTTTTACACAATGACTACAATATGTAGCAAGGCACCACATTCGCAACCACAGCTGGAAGAATAATACAAAGCGTAAACTAGAAAAACTTCTACATGCATTTATTCGCCACTGCACTTTTTTCAGTAGACCACAAGGGAGGGAATGTTTAAATGACTTTAAGGGATATTGTGGCTGTCAATTAGATGTACTCAAGTTCACATTTTGTTGGTGTTCTTCAAGCACTAGAAGCGTTACTGTATTTTTCCGCTCTTTGCCTCATTTTCTTTTTTAATTTAAGGCACATGGCGCATATCGCACTAGACAGGAAGCATAGCAATAATTCCTCTATGTATCAAGAGCTGCACGTTGCGAAAAAAAGTTAAAGGCTCTCTATGCACTGTGAAAAATGATATACCTATATTTGCCTATCAGTTGATTCACCTCTGCTTACAGCGTAGTCGCCTTGTTTGATGTTTGTGCTGTTTTACCTATTTAATTTAAATATTGAGTCGGATGAAATTAAAAAAAGAAAATTGATCGGGAAATTTGAAACATCACCAACTAAAGACACAAACCGTAATTTTAAAATTAAAACTTCGTGTTAGACTTTTAAGTATTTTAATTATGATAGATGTGAAATTATGTTTATTTTAGAATCATATTTATGTAGATACAACTTTATTATACCCAGCGTACTAGTACTAGTACAAGGGTATATTAATTTTGTCCACATAACGGTACTATGTAACGGCACAAAATAATCGAGTTAGATATAGAGTTCCATATATGAAAGTTCTTAGGTTGAAAAGAGGAATTGATTAAGGCATGTCCGTCCGTCTGTCCGTCTGTCCGTCTGTCCGTCTGTCCGTCTGTCCGTCCGTGTACACGATAACTTGAGTAAAAATTGAGATATTTGCATGAAATTTTGCATACAGGTTACTTTCTGGCCAAGGTAGGTTGCTATTGAAAATGGGCGAAATCGGATGATAACCACGCCCCCTTTTTCGATATCGAAAATTTCGAAAAACATATAAAATGGGTTAATTCAATATCAGAAGCAGCTACAATGATAAAATTTGCAATATGTATTGATTTATATGTTCTAAGGCGGATTTTACCAAATTTTTTGAAAAGGGGCGTGGCACCGCCCCCATATATTTGAAGAAATTTTAAAATTTTGACTCCTAATAACTTGAGAACAGTTTATGCTAGTATAACGAAATTTTGTAGAGGTCATACTATTGTTGTGTTAAATTCAGATATAGAAAATAAACGAAATCGCTTGGCGACCACGCCTACTTTTTTATAAAAGTTATATTGAAAGGAGGTGGAAATATTGAAAAGTCCATATCTAATTAACTGATACCGCTATAATAATATAATTTTGTACATACATCAATTTTCATATTCTTTACATTATTTTTGCAAAATTTTGGAAAGTGGGCGTGGCACCGCCCACTTATGAGTCAAGCAATTTTCAAATTCGACTGCTAATAACTTCAGAACGATGTGAGATAGGTTTACGAAACTAGGTTCCAGGTATGTTATGTTTATGTAGAGTACTACCACAGAAAATAAGAAAAATCCGTGAACGACCACGCCCCTTTTTGGACTAAAGTTCTCTAAACGAGAGTTAGGAAACCGGAATATGCAATATCTGTTTAACTGATACAGATATAATGCTAAAATTTAGTACACTCATTCACCTGATGATGTTATTTGTGATGTTTAAAGGTTTTTTGGTAATATTTTGGAAAATGGGCGTGGCACCGCCCACAAGTGAATAAACAAAATATCAACATTTCACTATTAACAAGCCACTGTGAAAGTATCATAAAGATCTGCAATGAAAACTGATCTTCAATAGGGACAAACAACATAATAAAATCCGTGGGCGTGCCACCACCCACTTTTTTAAAATTATGTAAATATTGATTAATGGACACATATATCCGTACATCGAAAAATTTCACAAAATACGTTAAAAGTTATGGGCATGGCACGCCTTCTTTTCCAAAGTTATATATAGGACATGGTATAACCCTTGAAAAGATCGATTCAGTACTTTTGGCTCATGTAAGCGGTTAAAGCTTTATAAGCAAGGAGCGTGGCCGCTCCCACCAAATTCGCTATTGCTTAGGCTCGGCATAGATTGGTTTTTAAAATGGGCGAAATCGGATGAAAACCACGCCCCCTTTTTCTAAAAACTAACGCTGGGTATTTAATGTTCGGTTCACCCGAACTTAGACTTCCTTACTTGTTTTAATTTAAATATGATTATGGGCCAGTGGCTTTAATTAAAGTTTATTTAAAGACTGAAACTTCACAAATTAAAATGATATGATTTTGAAATGTAGATATGCATCACAAAAATATATTGTTTCTAGTATCGTTCAAGAGAGAAAACTCAATAAAATTTAAATTTCGTATAAGCAAAACGTTCGTTTGCGCTGGACCAATTTTTTTAATTCTAATCCTTATAGGATGTAAGAAATTTTTTTAATTAAAGATATTCTGAAAAATATGGGTCCTTCCATCTCAAATCGTCACCTAATTGGGATCTTAAATTTTTTTTGAGAAATTTCTATTTTTTTTCAAAAGCTATGCTAATAAAAAAAGTGCACTTTTATTAATGTCTAAAAATTTTGCTCAACCTACTTACGAATTGAATGCATCGATTGTTTAATAATTTCAACTCTTTGAAAAAGCAACTCTGCTAAACAACTGATTACAGTTGTTATCTATTGTGAATGCTACTGTCCTAGTTTTACCATTTGTATGTATTCACGATGACTGAAATATAATATATTATTACTCCAAATATACCAAAATCCATTAACTTAATCGGAAAAACATTATTTTAATAATAAACAAAAAATTAAATTTTATAAATATAAGCTGTTTTTATACCCAGCGTACTAGTACTAGTACAAGGGTATATTAATTTTGTCCACATAACGGTACTATGTAACGGCACAAAATAATCGAGTTAGATATAGAGTTCCATATATGAAAGTTCTTAGGTTGAAAAGAGGAATTGATTAAGGCATGTCCGTCCGTCTGTCCGTCTGTCCGTCTGTCCGTCTGTCCGTCTGTCCGTCCGTGTACACGATAACTTGAGTAAAAATTGAGATATTTGCATGAAATTTTGCATACAGGTTACTTTCTGGCCAAGGTAGGTTGCTATTGAAAATGGGCGAAATCGGATGATAACCACGCCCCCTTTTTCGATATCGAAAATTTCGAAAAACATATAAAATGGGTTAATTCAATATCAGAAGCAGCTACAATGATAAAATTTGCAATATGTATTGATTTATATGTTCTAAGGCGGATTTTACCAAATTTTTTGAAAAGGGGCGTGGCACCGCCCCCATATATTTGAAGAAATTTTAAAATTTTGACTCCTAATAACTTGAGAACAGTTTATGCTAGTATAACGAAATTTTGTAGAGGTCATACTATTGTTGTGTTAAATTCAGATATAGAAAATAAACGAAATCGCTTGGCGACCACGCCTACTTTTTTATAAAAGTTATATTGAAAGGAGGTGGAAATATTGAAAAGTCCATATCTAATTAACTGATACCGCTATAATAATATAATTTTGTACATACATCAATTTTCATATTCTTTACATTATTTTTGCAAAATTTTGGAAAGTGGGCGTGGCACCGCCCACTTATGAGTCAAGCAATTTTCAAATTCGACTGCTAATAACTTCAGAACGATGTGAGATAGGTTTACGAAACTAGGTTCCAGGTATGTTATGTTTATGTAGAGTACTACCACAGAAAATAAGAAAAATCCGTGAACGACCACGCCCCTTTTTGGACTAAAGTTCTCTAAACGAGAGTTAGGAAACCGGAATATGCAATATCTGTTTAACTGATACAGATATAATGCTAAAATTTAGTACACTCATTCACCTGATGATGTTATTTGTGATGTTTAAAGGTTTTTTGGTAATATTTTGGAAAATGGGCGTGGCACCGCCCACAAGTGAATAAACAAAATATCAACATTTCACTATTAACAAGCCACTGTGAAAGTATCATAAAGATCTGCAATGAAAACTGATCTTCAATAGGGACAAACAACATAATAAAATCCGTGGGCGTGCCACCACCCACTTTTTTAAAATTATGTAAATATTGATTAATGGACACATATATCCGTACATCGAAAAATTTCACAAAATACGTTAAAAGTTATGGGCATGGCACGCCTTCTTTTCCAAAGTTATATATAGGACATGGTATAACCCTTGAAAAGATCGATTCAGTACTTTTGGCTCATGTAAGCGGTTAAAGCTTTATAAGCAAGGAGCGTGGCCGCTCCCACCAAATTCGCTATTGCTTAGGCTCGGCATAGATTGGTTTTTAAAATGGGCGAAATCGGATGAAAACCACGCCCCCTTTTTCTAAAAACTAACGCTGGGTATTTAATGTTCGGTTCACCCGAACTTAGACTTCCTTACTTGTTATTTTTAATATGCTCTTTGGAAAGATTTTTTTTTGGATGTAACAGAGATTTCTCTACGCGTACAATGTGTCTTCACTGCTGTGGCTTTGCTGCACGTCATTCACTTAAGCTGTGGCCAAGGTTAATATTTTAATTAAATATATAACATGATGCTGGTACGCAGTTAAAAAAGACCAAGGCGCGAATAAACACTCGTAATGCCATTAACATTCACCACAGCAACCAGCGTCTGTCAGCAAGTTGTTTTGATGTTATTTTCTTTCTACAGAGTTTATTTAAACGTTTCTTAACACAACAGTTGAGCAGTAAACAAGCAATGAAGTGCAGAAGGGTGCAGAGGTAGAGGTGTGGATTGTATATTTCATCAAGTAAAAGCTTAGAAATCATTAATTAAACATTTGCGCAGAGATCGAAGACGGAGTGTGCTATCAACATACGCCAATAGAAGGAAGGTGCTCTGATAAAGAAAAATTGGGAGAGTTATCTAGGAGGAAAGTAATGTCGAGCTTGTTGGGATCTACATATTTGTTGGCAACTTTGAAAGCCATCTGATAAGGCAGATTCGCTTTTTCTTGTTCATGAGGGAACTTCGACTACTGCATCGTCTCAGTAGGACCCTCCTTTTCCCTTCAAACCGCTTTTGGATCCCGAAACGTTGTATGCCGGAATTTCCTTATTTAGTTTCATACCATCGTGGTCTCTTTTGTACATCAGCTCAAATTTTTAATGAAATTTTAGTTTCGTAAAAGGTTCAAAAAATCTCACTAACAATATTAAAGCTCTTGAAATTCAATTAACAAACTTTGTATGCATGTATGTATGTATGTAGGTAAGCTTTACTTTCCATTCGACTTATGCGTGACCCTGTGTGCAGTGTGTTTCTATTTACTCAGCTGCTCCTGAAGAAAATTACGAAAAGTAAATTTTCTTACATACATACATATATAGAAGAGAGTACCTACGCACAAAAACAAAAGTTAATTAAGTTATGATGCTGTCAGCGAGCAATTTAAGCAGCTACCGTCTGTCTGCATTTTCATTCACACCAAAAGCGACTAAGTCAAAGAGCGATTTTGATGAATATCTAAACATTTCAAAGTGTTTTAATACCTACAACAACCCAATGTGTAATCATAATGGGTCTCAACACCCAGCAAATGCCGTTTCGCGCAACACTTACACGCATACATATATACATACATACATACGACGCAATTGAATGTGGGCGGCAGCGCTTTAGTATTTACGCATTCAACCCAAATAATTGCACGGCAGGATGTTGTGCTGAGTGGTCGATTTGGTAGCACTTGTCGCAAGCTGATTAAGCCATCATCATTCAAGTGCGGATCTCAATTCATTATGCAGCGCACTATTTAAGGTCACTCATTCATTCACTCAATCAAAGGGTAGCCGTGTACTTTTCAAACATACTCATTGAGAAATGTTGTTTAACCCAGCAAACATTTTGGTGAAGATTTTTAAAAATTGAGGCAACTTTTTATGATTGTTTATAAATCATTTAATAATCAATTTTAGGCTGTTTGGAAGATCGAATTTCTTAAATTTTTTGTTTAAATACGCTCTGTCTCAGAACTTGCTCGAGGAATGCTCTTTTACAGAAATTATTTCCAATAAAGAATTACTCAAATAAAAAATTTAATTTAATTTAAATAAAAAATTTGGTGCAAGAAGGTTCTGTGTCAGAATAGCTTTCAAAAACTCCATATCTAAACGAAAATAAAATTTTTACATGTCTACAAAAAATTAGGAAAATACTGTTTCAAATTTTTTTAGTGAATTGTACTGAATTTTTGAAATAATTAAAAAAAAACGCTCAATCTTAGAACTTAAACTGCAGAACACTGCATTTTAAAACTGGTTTGAAATTTACCTGGAATTTATCAAAATAGCAGTTAGGCACCTCAACTATTATTAAAAATAAAAATATATTTTAATTTTATTTCAAAAAACCTTCATATTCATATTTTTATAATTTTTTATAATTGAAAATCAGTTTGTAAACGAAAAGTAAGCATTTTGTAAGCTTAATTTTTATAATGTCAAGCACGTAAAATATATGTAAGTGAGTATGAATTAGGTATGCCAATCCCGGAATCCCGTGTTTTTCTAAGAAAATAGTTGAAATCTTATTATTCCGGAATTTTCGAGATGATAAATATGTAGCATTTTGAGCATTTGAAAAACTTTAGCAAAATGTTGACGCTCTGATTATATAGGGTTACAAAGTAATAACCAACAACAAAATTTAGAATTTTTTTCAAAATCATTTAAACAAAAGCAAAAATGCTTCATCCTTTAAATTAAATCAACAACAAATTTTCATCAAGACCTTAAGTGTACTCCAACTGAGCGAAAGCTTCAAAAGAATTTTGCGACAACCAACTGAGCGTGATAGCAGCACTGGCGGTAATTAATTTTTGTTGAGGCAGGGATTTCCAATAGCTTTCTTTTGATTCTAGATATAGTCATATGAATAAGTTTTACTGCCAGCTGGTAAAAACTTGTGGGTAGGTATACCGCTCTCAGTATCGAAAAATATCCATTTATTTATTCAGTAATCGATTTTTTAATTTAGCTCTTTCACATTCAATACCGAAAAGTCAATCACAAAGCCTCTAAAAGAATTGTTTAACCTTTTCCAACCTATACTTATCGACAGTAGTGAATACTCAAATCCCGGAATGCCGAGATTCCAAAATCATATCAAAAAATCCCGAGATGGCTAAAATTCAAAAATAATTTCATCGCTAGTATGTATGTCCCGGAATCAGCAAAATTATATTAATAATATGTGCACCCATTTTATTCCATTTGCACTTTTGCTTTTCCTTCCAATTCATTAGCACATGCAAAAGTCTTTTTGCGCCAAAAGTCAAGTCAGCTCATTTTTCTGGGGATCCTCTAATAGATACATTTATGTATTTGCTCAGTTATAAGTATAAATCGTAAAAGGACATCAATAGATGTAGCACCATGTTGTAAGTATGTGTATATAAATATTAGCGTGTACCTTTGTTAGGGTCGCAAGAAAGTGGTTCGGGAAAATATTTTAATTTTAAGGAAATTTACGTTAGATTTTCTTTCAACATTTTCAGTAACACTCTTTGAAGAACGCCGTATCTACGAATGAGTTTCAAAAAAGCACTATATGAACCAAAATTCAAAAATTTTGAGCTGAAATAAGGCGTTTTTCAAATGAATCCTGAAGTAGGGCTTCATAAAAACATGATGATCTCCCACTTAACCGTCGAAGCATAGTAAAGAGCATGGAAATGTTTTGGAACAGATGCATTTTGGGTTTCGTCTTGATTCCGGATACATTTCTAGTTGATTCTTAAGTGTTATTTCCCATTCAGGAATTTCAAACTTAAAGGTTTGACTTCGTTTCTGGTTTGGGTTCCGGTACAGGAATCACTTGCCGTTTTTGAAGCGATTCGGGCTCCACTTTCGATTCAAGGTTGGCTTCCGATAACTATGGCTTTTGTGCTTGTACTTTAGATTCTCGGCTCCAGTTTCTGAAGGGTATGATTTCGTTTTAGTACAGGTTCCGGTTTCGAATCTACGATCGGTACTATTTTAGTTGTTGGATGAAGCTCCAGATTTGGTGCCGGCTTGAAAACGAGCACCACTCTAATGTCCATATGCAAGTGTTACATTATTTAGTAGTAATAAAAAGCATTAATTAATCGAGTTTGTGCGTGGGTTGAGGATGGTGGCTGGATGTCTGACAAGTTATTATAAGACTCATTAATTTAATTTGAGCAGCATGCAATTACTTACACACATCTACTCGTATGACTACCAACACATATCATCACATATCACATGCTAACTATGTAACAGTTCATTATAATAACACTAAGAAAAGTACATAAAGTGAAACAAACGAGGCGAATTTGATAAATTGCGAGCTTTTTGAATAAGAAATTATTTTTAGCAAAAAAAAAAAAAAAAAAAAAATTTGATTTTTCAACTTAATCTAGAAGTAGTACATTCCAAGTAATAAACCCTTACAAGGATTTGAAATTGGAATTTATTTAAGTGATGAGCTTTTCATTTGCTCCAGATCCCAGATCTTCAGTGTTGGAAATAGCAAATAATCAGAGATCAGCACGAAACCTCGTAAACTTCAAAAAAGTTAGGACCAAAATTTATTGCCCAGGATTTTCGACTGTAAATACAGGACAACGGATAGACACAAATCAAAACGAAAATTTACACTGAAGATGGCCGATCGCCGAAACCGGTTTGTAAAAATACAATAATTTTCAAGTGATGACTGAAATCGTCGGAAAAACAGAACATCAAAATAACTCATTGAAATTTTCTTTTTCTCATCAAATTATTTTCTTTTTGTGAAAACTATCGAGGTTTTCATAGTAGTTAATGAGAGAGAATTACTAAATAAAAATGTTTGGTGCTCAATTTAAAAGTCACGGACTTATTAAACATCCCTCGTATGCATATTTAGATAAATGTCTGCACACATGCACTTCATTCATTATCACTTCTCTACAAAAATCTTCGCCATCATCAGATAAAAATGACTGGAAAAAAACAAATAAATATAGTGAATGTATTTAGAGATTGAACGTAGGGAAAATCGAAACCGAAATCGAATGTTTTAAGCAAGTTTTGATATGAAAACTCTTACACACTAATTTAATTTTGCAGAACTTTAACTTATCGGCACGCGTTCTTGGAATCGGAGAAAAAGAGATGCCCATATAAGGAGCAAGATGAGACCTATTTGAGATCACTTTGTTTTGGAAAAATAACAGCAAGGAAGCGCTCACTGCGCTCATGATTTCATCTACAGATTTTCTGAGATTCCGCCTGTTGTTGAACGATATCTTTGATTCTTCAGCAGTGAAAAATAGCTTAGAGAAAGACTCGCTCTATAGCTCCTTTACAGACACTATAAAATTTGCCGTAAAAAAAAAATGAGTTTTTTTGCTCAGAATCTTAAGATCTAATTTGATTCAACCATAATTAGTTATTAAATGCAAAATGTATGTTTGTGAGCATGTATTAGTGTGCTCGTAATGCGCTCAGAGTCATCATCACCTATTCACAATTGAAGCCATCAAACACTAGCAAATATTGCATTAAACGTTGAAGCGAATCACACAACATTCGGTTGGATTCTATTTGTTTTTAATCACATTAACATTGAAGCCAGGCGCCACACACAGCCCAGCTATTTGTGTTATGCTCACACTTTGCGCGTGCCAATGGTTCGTGCTGCGTTTGATCGTAAGGCCTCGCCTGCTGCACGTGTCGATAAATCGTTCATTTAAACGCATATATGTATGTACATACATAATTTCCAATGCTGTTCATGTCATGCAAATTAATAATAAAGCAATACCAAGCGCACAAGCAAATAACAGAGAATCTGCGCTGGAAAAATCTTTGCGGAAACTTTGTTGGTTGCAATTTAATAGAATAATAAATGCTTTAGTGTTTAATGAAATGAAAATTACTCGTGCAGCTTTCGTGAAGCGGTGAGTATGTATGTAGTTGTGAAGGAGGTTGTATGCGCTATAGTTTTGTTATGTTATTATACCCAGTTGTAGAAGAGTGTTGCGTAGTAAAAATTCAACTTTTTGTATAAAATTTAATATGCCAAACATTACTCTACTCATTAAGGAATACTTGGGTGAGAGGTGCATTCAATTTTATGCAGCAGTTTATGGCTGATGCGCGTACAAACATCAAGACATACAGACAATCAATCTAAAATGTATGTATGTATGTATGTAGTTTTTAACTGCTGGTAATAATTCAAGGCATGTACATACATATACATATGTACATATGTATATTTCCTACTAAATGGTTTCACAGTTTTAAATCAAAATGATATCCCTTTTAAGACATTTAATCTAGCAATGATAGAACAGTAAAATTCTTGTCATATTTAGTTTTTTTTTATTAATCCTTAAAAAAAATGCTATCAAAATTATTTCAGAAAAAAAACTTGTTTTTTGGTCTGCTCGATAAGTCTTAATTAGTAATACAATGAGTAGTTAAGCTCAAGTAACACGAGTGTTCAAATATGTTTGTCACAACGAGGTAGTAGCTAATCTGATATGACAACACATTAGACCCATCACACCCTACTGAAAATAAATAAAAGTATTTTTGCATTTGCTATATCCCAACAAATATTTAAGAAGTGGTTGAGAATCATGTTATTTTCCTGAAGACAACAAGCCATTTCGGTATTCACATTAGGGTGGTCCTTATGATCGAATGTGCCACTTTTTTCAGTCTCACCCACCAGATCGGTTCCACCATGGTCAAATATAACGCATATAAATTTTTATCCCGATTGGATACGGTTAAGGGGTGCCGCACGGGGGTCAAAGTTTAGATTGCCCTATGGAGACTCCAAAAATAAAAATGATTATTTTTTTAATCTAACACCCGAAATCGGTAACAATATAGTCGAAAATATTATATTTAAAATTTGGTCCCGATTGGACACCGTTAAGGCATGTCGCACGAGTTACCCCTGCGGGTTGGGGGTTAGAATATGCCCGCGGTAGGCATACCGGTCGTAAGAGGCGACCAATATGCACAAAGGTAATGATGTGCAACTCGATGGTTGATCTACGGATATGATGCCTCCCACCTCTCAGTACCCATCTTCTCTTTCCTTTCGGAAGGAGGGATGCCATGACCTAGAAGGTTGCACTGGTCATACCAAATCGCTCCCACGACAGTCGGGCAGTACCGCAAGGGAGTACCGGAGCGTACCGGATTCATATCCGGCCAAGGACTGTTATTTCGACAACACTCCCCAAAACCTTCGGGGAGTGATTTTGTTGTTAAAACAACAACAACAACAACAACAACAGGGTCAAAAGTCAAAATTAGCTTTTTATAACCCAAATTATTGAATTTTTTTGGGGCTTCTAGGGTGTTATGACACCGCTTAGCGGACTTCAATCGAAAGTAAATTTTATGTATGATGTCTTCAACTATAGTAATATCGATTTTGGGTATAAAAATATATTTTGATTTTTTCAGTAGCCATAACCTTCACCCCGGTCTCCAACACAAGCCAAATTTAATATGTCATTACTTATACTTTAGTGCTATCAATTTAAGGGATTAAATAAAAGAAAAATTATTTGAATTTTTTTAGACCTAGTCTGAATTTCGACCCTCGTGCGACACGCCTTAACGGTGTCCAATCGGACCCAAATTTTATATGTGATTACTTCGACTTTATTGCTATCAATTTAAAGTATGAAATAGAAGAAATTTGAATTTTTCAGACCTAGTCTGAACTTTGACCCCCGTGCGACACGCCGTAACGGTATCCAATCGGAACCAAATTTTATATGTGATTACTTCTTTTTTAGTGCTATTGATTTCCGGTATGAAATAAAAGAAAAAATAATTTGTATTCTTTTTAGACCTTATAGGCTAATCTGAACTTTGACCGTCCTTCGACATGCCTTAACGGTGTCCAATCGGGACCAAAATTTAAATATAATATTTTCGACTATTGTGCTATCGATTTTGGGTGTTAGATTCAAAAAATAATGATTTTTATTTTTGGAGTCTCCATAGGGTAATCTGAACTTTGACCGCCGTGCGGCACCCCTTAACTGTCTCCAATCCAGCTAAAAATTTATATGTGATATCCTTGGCTATATTACTATTTATTTGGGGGGTGAGACTAAGGATATCTCATGTTCGGTTTGTCTCCATACAAATAAGGACCACCCTAATTCACATATATTAAATTGTAGGAGGGCAGAACCCTTAACAGATAATGACTAAATGTCATGTACAGTTAAGATGAGAGCGTTTCTTAAAAATTTACATAAAATTTGGTGTTAGGTAAGGAGGCAAAAAAGCCAGGAAGCCATGTTGAATTTAAACTAATTTTACTCCTAATAAATAGGATTTAGAAAAAATAGATCCAAAAGGAAAATTACTAGATTGGCAACACTGACTATATATCAAACAAAACAACAATTCCAAAATGGCAACAATCGTCTTGCTCATATTGAGAATTTTGCGGAGTTTCAAAATGAACACCTAGTTCATTTACAAATTCATTATGTTAATCATTAAGCAAATTGAGTTAAAGTAGCGCCAGCGCGTCTGTCCAATTTCTTGTTCAGCGAGACTTGCTGTCACCTATGCTGATTTGTACCAAAATCTTTAAAATAAATAATACCAATTTGCATTCTCGATCTAAAGAACTACACATTTCTCGAAGCTATTTCTTATATGCTCATTTTGATTCGACTATCTTTTGATAATCAAAACAAAAAAGAGTAACGCTTGAAGCTATTACAGTCCTTTACGCTTTCATTCGCGTTTTTTTGCAAGCATCTTAGCTCTTAAGAGCTTTTGCTGCTCATTTTTCGATTTAGCTACTCAACCAAACAATAAATGGAAAGCTCATTGTTTCGCGTCATGCCAAAGGACTTTTAGTTTTACAGCGAGCACAATCTCTGTTGATTGCACAAAAAACAAAAGAAATACCTCACATATGAGTGCTTTTGTTTAGATTACTAGACCTAAAAAGGCTCAATTTTTTCGCTTTGTTTATTCACGCGAACTGTGCACATACATATTTGTTGGTACAATACACAGAAATCAAACAAATATGACGTGAAAAAGCTAACAAAATAACAAGGATTCAATTATGTAAGCAAAACCACAAAACAAATTTGTATGCACATTAGACTAGGCCACAAAAAAAAGAAGATTTTTACAGTTCTATCTTACTTTGGAATTTCGTCCAAAACGCCGAGCAGAAAAGGATCAAAACAAGTTCTATATGGTCTAAAAAGAGATGTCAAAATATTTTTTCTAGATTTACTTTTCAAAAGTTATTAAATCAAAGAAAAACTGAAATATTTATTTTGGTTCTTGAACCAATTTCTCTCAATAAATATAATATAAAAATTGACGGATCCGATAATTCAATAACAATATTTTTTTTCGCCCTTCTAAAAAAATATGAACTAAAATTAAATTTAAAATGTTTTTTTTGCTCAGTCTAATGTATAATACCTTAGTGCCTTAACAAATATATATTTTTACATGCGTAGGATGTACTAATATTTTTTATTTTTTTCACTGCAAAGGGCTTGAGAAACAATTCACGCTTTGGACACTAGTTACGTACTAGTCCTAAAAGTACTCCAGGCAGTATTTATCAATAGAAATTTGAGTAGTGAAAAATAGATAGAAAGAAGGATTTTCTAGGTGCCCCATCGATTATTCCGCCACCTAATTTAAAATTTTAATTCTCGATCTCAGTGCCCATAGGAGTTTAAAATGGGATCTTCAATACCAAGGACTTAGAGGAGAACTTCCATTGCTTTCAAGCGGATGTTGTATGTATCAGTTAATGTTTAGCAGTTTCAGCAGTTTCTCTGCCTGGATCCAACACTGTTTCAGCTAGGCAAACTAATCCGTCGGGATTGGCTAGCAAATCGTCTAGCTATTTGAGCCCAAGCCAAGTTTTGGACAAGGTGCAACCCTACTAAGCAAGCTCTCCAGCATGAGGGTGAATACTATAGCAACAACAAAAACAATAACTTCAACAGTAGAGCTAAGACAGACACTGATCAGTAGGTTTCAACATCAACATCCGAATCCGACCGAAGAGAAGCAGGCAAGCCAACACCGAGTGGGAAAGTGAAGTGTGAGTGACTTGAACTTCTTTTGGCTTCCAGTGCATTCTCTACGAAAAGCTTAGACAAAGCTCTGGTTAACGAACTTTTCATAACTGAAAATGCTATTTTTGCAGTTAATTGGCGGCTCTCAATTACCGTCACTCCATAGCAAAGCTTCAGTGGAATGCGAAGCTCGATATGGAAGCGCTGGACCCACAGAAACTAATGAGCTTAGTGTTTAGTATTAGTGACTCCTAATGCTGGGTTTAAGTTTAAATAATGAAAAACTAAAAACAATAAAAACGCTAACGAGTTGATAGCGACACAAATGGTTGGTTTAGTTTTTCCGTTTTGTAGGCATCACAAAATTCGCAAGTGCGTTGGCTGAAAGTTTCATAAAAACTAGAAAAGCTGCTAAAAGAATAAATGGTAAAAATCATAAATGATAGCAATAGTGGTGGAGTGACAAGGAAATTTTAAAATTATTGCAGTTAAACTGTGAAACAAATGGAAGGGTCAAATATATATGAGAGCAAGTAAGAACAACGAAGAGAAAGCAAACCAAAAATGAGTGACCAAAATCAGAACAAATGTTAAAAGTTCTAGAATGAAATCGAATGAAATTACATAGAAAGGCAATAAAAGTAATAACACAGCTGCAACGAATGCGATGAATGTCTAGAGATAACCATGAAAAATATGCTGAGCAACAACGGACCAACGGTTTGGCCACAGGCTAAAATGGATAATTCGGCTAAACTTTTTAAGTACTATAAAATGGAAATTATGGCAAAAGTTTCAGCGAAGAAACAAGATTGAATGTGTGTGTTTATATTCTTAGAAATGTATTTAGATTGTCTAGTTCTAGGAAAGCTTTAATGTACTTATTCGAAATTGTAAGAGAGTAGATTGAATTTCAGGGAAGGTAAGGGTAATAATAAAAATGTGTTATTAGAGATAAAAGTTGGTGTGATTGGCATATACAAACAATTGTGAAGGTTGTCAAGTAGTTGGAATGTGTTAAGATTAAGCTGGTGAAACATACAGGATAAAACCATCCGCTACCGGTTTTACCTATGAAAATGATAGGTAATGAAAACTGGTTCTTCCCTAACATGTAATTTCTACGACTGAACACCCTCCAAACGTCTGGGCCGATGTTTATGAAGATTTTTGCATTCTGCTATGTCTGTCAAACAGAAACCTGTGTAACCTTGGTGCTCGACATATCCTTGAAAATTGGCTCAAAACTTAAAGTTTGCACAAGCAATATATCAATAAAACTTGCATAAAATTCCATATCTCTCTTTTTGAGTACATATAAAAGTTTCGATATCGATTTCAAATCTCGAATAAGCTTTTGTTTCGTTTAACTATGGTTGGGGTATACATGTATGTATGCGAAATTGATGAATTGAGATATGCTTCGTTATAAGTGCTCGAATATTGTTTTTTTATGCACTTAATTTTGATTTCATTATTGTAGGGTGGGGCGTATACGTGACATGCCGTAGGCAGAGTGTTAGCATACGGAAGCTATTCGCATGTAAATACTTACCCAAGTAAATGAGTATGCTAAGTTCCGGTTTATTATAGCTTGGTGCCTAGTTTGAAATAAATTTTTGTTTTGTAATTTGACGCTATGAAAATTCTGAACTCAATTTCCATTACTATTGCATAACAGAAAAAAGCTTTTGGGAACTTCTCCCGAGCTTTATAGGCTTATTAGACTACATGCTTTATAAGGAATTTATAAAAAAAGGATAACAAGCTGATTTAATGATATTATAGATTTTGAGGAAATACTTTTATTAGCAGCTAAAACAGTCCTTCTTGGAATTTTTGCATGTTTGTCTGCATGTTTGTTCGTGCATCACCCAAAATCTGTAGTGAAAAATTGAATGCTCTTTCCACCAATGCCCTGCTAGTTAGTCAGGTTAAAGTTTTTGATAAATTTTTCATTATGTAAGTACTTCATTCCCGACATACATATGTATACAGTCGTGGCAATTAAAGTAGAGTGTAATTATGCTTATACATATCTTGAAACTGGAAAGGCGATATAAGGTCATATGAAGAACTAATTAACCTGCCTATATGCATGTACTCGTATGTATGTGTGTTTGCGTTCATCTAATACTTTATAGAACAGTTGTGTGTGTGTACATAGCCCTAGTGTTGTAAGTTAGATAATAATATTTGCTCAAACCGGAAGCTTTCTTTCCTATCCCACATTTGAAAATCAAGTTAAAGCAGCACAGATTTCTTGTATTTCTTTTGTTTATTCTCTTTATGTCATGGTTGTTGTAAGCTCCATGTGTTAAACATTGATTGCCTTTCAGATACATGCGTAGCGTTAACTGTTAATGTATGTATGTTTATGCATCCACTTTGTATGCTGATGATGATGTAAAAATGATGGGGAATGTGATGTCATTGTAGAAGGTTCATGTGTAAAACCATTTAGAAACTACAAAAAACCGATAAAAATATTATCAACGCTTTGAAATTGGATTATCCTGAATTTTCTTGGTTAAAGCTGTTTCGGAGATACACATATACATAGATATGTACAAGTGCTTGCCCTGTAGGAAAAATATGGAGCTTTCAACTTACAAAACTTTTGGGTCATATGAACTGGGGCGCGCGCGAGGAAATCGTGTCACATTTTGTTATAATTACAAATAAGTCGTATTTCATAAAATTTATTCCAGTCCGAGTTGCCACCTAGTTTTATTATAAATTCTTTGGCGTATACATATATCTTTAATATTCAAAATAAATTGAACCATTTGGATAAATGTTTGGATTTATGTGACCTGTTCCATTTTAAGCTTATTGCCATTTAGGATATTTTTACATGGTTGCCACCTATTTCCTATGGGTATCAAATGGAAGTTATTCGGTATATCGTACCGCAAATGAACGCCTTTTACTCAACGATGTATACTTCAAATTGTCTTATAAAATCTAGTTTCGGCATTTTATTTCCAGTTTTGTTAGAAAAATTTAAGATTTTGCTGCAGGGTAGATCACTGCTTCACTGTTGGATGTCGTTTCGTTCGCACACCTCTGTAATCTCTTGCATACGCTCAATTCCATGAACAAAATAGCATTACTCGCAATAAAGTCAACAATATGTTGTAAAGTAAGATGTATCATAATGTGATTTAGATTGAAGAAAATATGTACCTTAAGGTGGCCCTAAATATAAGCTTTGCTTCGAATGAGAAAAGGCGACTCGTTATAAAAATTATTGTTTTTTTTATACGCTCTCTCTCTCTAATTGGTTTCATAAGTCGAATGCGATCCATTTGACTGTTGAGTTATCGATGGAAAAATTCGTTTATTTAATTTTTAGGGAACACTCTAATGCATTTGCATATACATACATATGTATCTATGTACATACATACATATGCTTAAGCGTGTAACTATATAAAAGCATATCGGTAGCTTCTTTTCCATTAAAATGACGCCTACCTGGAATAAGGTCGCCTTGTAATATAAAGATTGGATGATTGCTGAACAAATGTTTCTTTTCATGTCACTAATAATTGTACATGCAAATATGAATTAGACAGTGTCATCAAAAGTTGCATTCTAAATTTTATTGATATTATTTTTCAGAGTACAAGAGGAACTAAAGAGGAAAGACGAACAAATAGGGTCTCTCGGGTCGAAAAGGTTATGGTCACAATTTTTGAGGAATCACGAGGAGCCATTTAGATTACCGTGAAAAGCCCAAAAAAGGGAATAGATATTGATTTGGCAGAAAAGCAACAAAAAAAATTTTGCATTAAAAAAAAAATTATTAAAAAAAAGTTTTTTTTTTCGTGAAAAATATTTTTTTTTTTCAAAAACTATTTTAGAACTGATTTTTTTTTTTGGACCTTATGGTTGATAAAATTGAAGATTGAATAGAAATCCAGTTTACTTAAGCTTCCCATACATCCAGTTGTTGTCGGCTTAGTGTTATCCAATTTCAATTTTGATTCATAGAATTTTTGTTTGCAAAGCATCTGCATTATCTGGCGCTTGCTAAGCTATCAAGAACATGAATACGAACCGTTTACAAGTGACGTGGAAAACAACTTGGCGCTCTTGAGCGTATCGAAATGTTTGTTATCTGTTTTATGAATGGATTGAAAGGAAATTGAACAGGATATTTACATTTCCATTGAGTTGGCGTCGACGTTTTTCTCACCATCATTCTAACAGTCAGCTACGATTCGCTGACAAACCCCTTTTCAAATTTGGTTTCGCTTTTTATGGCCAACGTCAGTTGAGTGTATTGAATAGAGTTTAAGTATTATTTATATATATATGTACATATGTATTTACGTGCATGTTTAAGTATGCATCATTTAATGGTTTAACTTATAGCTGAAAACAATAAAAACAAATACATATGATATATTAATTTTATTGCTCAAATTTGTACGAAACTTTCAATTGCATTCCACAAAGCAGTGCTTAAAAGATATACATACATATCTAGCTCAAGTGCCACTTTATATGTAGTTGCTGACATATACATACATATATTTGGGTTTCGAGAGGACTTTCGGTTTCATGTTCGGTGTCATTGTTGAACAAAAAAATAATTAGAGTTAACTTTGGGATTTTTTTCAAGACTCATTCGGCATTGTTTTAGGGATTATATCAGAAAAATTTGGGGACCATCTTGGAATGGTTTCAGCCATCGATCTTGGACTATTTCAGAATAATTTCTATATGATTTTCTGGACTATTTTAAATTAATTAATATAATTTTTTGGAAGCCATTTCAATGAAAAGTCTCAGCATGGTCCCAAAAGCAATTCCAAAATGGTCCTGAAAACTTTAAAAATGATCACTAAAACCATAGCGATATTACCACGAAAAGAAACAAGTAGTGACGCTATTTTGACCAGAAATGACTCTGAACAAGAATCAAATTAACTCAGTAAATATCAATTTATGCAAAAATAACCACAAAAATCTTTATTAATACGCATTATATGTATTTATCTATATTTATGCATGGGTATAAATTTGCTGTATCTCGCTCTGCTTTTATTTCATTTTCAAAAGCTTTAATATTTACACTCTTGTAGTTTTTTCAACTTTTTTCATTCGATAAGTCATTTCCATATAATTCTTCATAACACCAACAAGTTTAATTTTGTTTAGTGTGAATACCCTGGCCTTTTCTATTTAAGCTAAAATCTTTGTTAATCGACAATGAACATTTTAAATTACTTTTTAAAATTAGCGAAGATTTTAGTCACTCCGTGTTTTAATAGTCTTATGACGATTAAAAGTTGCTGTCATTGCTGTTCTAATCTCTGTCGTATCATTTCACATAGATTTCCACGTCGTATCAAGGCAGAACACTCAAACGTCAACATGATTTCTGAAGGCTGTAAAAAACCGTTCCACTATACGAACTCCATTTGGAGGTTGGCCTACAACTTTTTGAGATTTCAACTTTGTTAAAATCTTTGCGAAAGAAGGGTTCGGTGACACAAAAACTTAACGAAATTAACCCATTTTGACGTCTTATGTATTGCAAGTTTTCGTTGGGGTAATTTAACTTGACAAGATCATGTCTTTTGTCGCTTAGAGAACAGCAAAATTTGAATAAATTTTTTGCTAATGTGAATATCGACAACCTCCTCAATGTATGTATACATGTACTTACATACTTATGTCATGATATCAAACTGACTACTGTCAAAGTTGCTACTTAATTAACTGTCAAAATATTAGAACATTTCCATTACTTGCTAATAATCCTTTTATTGCTCACTCTAAAACTCAAGTATGTACTAACTTCGAGAGCCTCCAGCCTTTGAGTCTTTGGACTCCTACTTCTCTTTTAGAAAACGAAAAATATTCAAAAACCAAATCTCACTTCGAGTTACACTCGCCACACGCAGGTAACTTGCATAAATATTCAATTTTTATCCTTAGCTACAAAACTAAAATTCCCATTCAGAGCTAATTTTACTTTGGGATTTAAGGTATTGAAGTGCTCGTACGTTGTCTTATTACTACAAAAAAGTAAATGAAAATATTCAAAAAGTCTGCTTTTGTCACTTTCTTCACTTCTTTGATTCTAATTTGATTGAGAGCCATTGACAAAAAGACAATAGAATTGAAAATCTGCCTCAAGAAACATTTGTAAATGGAAATTTAAGTCAATGCTTTCTCTGTAAGGCGCAGTTATGTTGTCCCTTTGTGTATGATTATGCAGGATAGAGCAGCAAAGTACACACCATGACCTGTTTATGAAATTAAAATCTTAGTTGGCCAAGGGTTGCTGCTTAAGTTTTGAAATGTTTAATGCGAGCGAAAAGGATTAGTAGTCTATAACACTTTAAAGTGAAAAACTTAATATACTTTTTGTGTGAGGGTAATATGTTTAAAGTCTATACCTCTTCCAGTTGTACTTTAGAAATCAACAAATACACTGCAGAATAGTCAATTGTATATCAGTATCTGTGAGAACAAAAAAATTGTTGTTGTGCAGAAACAGTAAATTGTATTAACAATTTTACCTCAGAATTTATGGTCTTTGAAATACAACTGATCAAGTATATATACATGCTACTACTCGTAGTTAGGGCTATATTTGTATTAAAAATGCATACGAGGGACATTACCAGAGTAAACAAAACAAAAAAGCAGTTAAATAATTTGTGTTTGTCGGTTAGTATGTTTGTTCGCGCATCACGCACTAACTATTTTTTATAATTGATAATAAATTTCAGAATTGATTTGTTAAATGTACAACTTGCATGTTAAGATCTATTTCATTGCATAGGAAAATTTTGATTTCGCTGTACACGGTGGTGGCAATAAAAGTTGGCTAGAAAATGTCCTTGAACATATGTGCCTAATAAATACTAAAGAAACCCAAATTGTATTACGGAAATAGAAACGAAAACAACAGATTTTGGTATTTTCGTACATACTATCTATATATGTCTATCTGTTTGTTTACGCATCACGTAAAAGCTGCTGTGTAGAATTTAATAAAATGTTCATCAATGTATTGCTAGCTCTCCAACTTAAAGCTTAACGTTTATTTTACCACACAAGAGTATTTTATTTTTGCCCTCAACAGCGTTGACAGTAAAAGTTAGCTAGAAAATAATGTTAACCAATGTCTTAACTGAACTGATTTGCAGCCCTGAACAGTAAACTGCCCACACATATTACACATTTAAGCATCCATATCTATATACATACATACATACATACATACATACATACATATGTGCCTACCTAAGCCTGTACGTTTATGATGCGTAAATAAAATAAAAAAACCGCTGCAGGACCCTAGACATTCAACTAAGTCGTAAATACAGTTCAGTGCCCATAAAAGCTACCTTTATATTTACATAGCTACTGTGGGCCTCACTAAGGGAGGTACATAAGTCATAGTACGGTTCCAACCAGACCTTTTTAAATCCACTTAACTTGCCACAAATATTCATGCTTCATGGCATTACGGTTACAATTCAAGTTTACTTGCGTGAAATTATTTACAAACATTAACATGAGTGTTAATTTAAAAGTATTCAAGAGCGTGTGTGAGTATTTATTCATAATTTTATTGCCTACTTCGTGAGGAGCAAGACATTTTTTTTAGCTCCATATATTATTCTTATATACAGTTGCGTGCAGTATAATAGTAGTGAAAGTAAATTGATAAAAATTTGTTCTTTGAAAAAAAGTATCAAACAAAAAAAAAAAAAGAGACGCAATATATTGGAAAGCTAACATTTTCCCTCTATTTCTTTGCATTGAAAACAAAAAAAAATTATAAATGTGAATTATTTTCAGGGCCAATGCACATTTCTCTACCAAATTTAAAGTTTATCTGCTTGGCTGTTGAAATTCTGTATATGATTGGTTTTCGAAACCATTCAAACCAAATGATTTATTCACATGCTCAAGCAAATTTGTGATTTATGTGAAAGAAACATAGTTATACGAATACATGTCTGTATGTATTGATATAATTTTTGAAGATGAATGGCTCAGCTTCATAAACAGTGCTTACAAACAAATATTTCAAACCGAGTAAATTCTCCTTAAATCTTCAACTTTAAATAGGCTTCTTAGATTGAGTAGAGAGAATGTTGTAAATAGCAGCAGATTGATTTGACTTCCTAACTCAGGGACGTTAGGCTTAGGTTGATAAAGAACCAACATGAAAATAGATTGCATTGCTTAAATTGATTGCATTGTTTACATTATTTGAATTACGAGGGCGGCTTTAATCAACCACATTTATGATATGAAAGAAGGAATTTATATTAAAGCTGGGTCTTGGCCCATTAAATCGGATAGATAAAATGTTTTTTAAATAAACGAATCCAGTAAAAAATAATGAAAGACGAATTTGTCAAAATAAGTTTTAAAGAGGATTAATAAATTAGTAGGAGTTATAAGTTTATACTTGATTAATAAACTAATCAGATAATAGTCGTTATTGATTAATAGAAAAGAATAATTTCCCCATGTGCGACTAAGCAAATAATCGAACAACACAACTCACATACACTTTGACTATTAAATAAGTCAGCGAGAAAATCATTATTGATTCATTAAATGTGCGACTAATTAATCAATTAATCAACCATGATTAACTGAAAGACAAATTTTCCGATGAGCGACTAATCAATTAATCGATTAAGATGTATCAGAGAATAGTTATTATTTATTGATTGAATTACTAATTTCTCGATGAGTGACTAATCAATTAATCGAGCATGCCAACTGGCATACACTTGATTATAAAATTAATTAGAGAATAGCTATTATTCATTAATTTTAAATACTGATTTCCCGATATACTCGTACATACATACGACTAATCAATCAATCAACCATGCTTAATTGAAAATAACAATTTCAGTTATAACTGTGCTATTTTTAATAAATAGAAAAGAAGAAAATTTATTATGCGTGTTTTTGTATGCTCCTGGGTATAAAAAAAATACATACAAAACACCTAAAATTGCAGTTTTTCACATTCATCACCCAAATATAATAGCTTCTGGCCAGTACACTCATTGTATTGTATTTTAAATCTTTCACCTCCACCTCCACCTTAAATATTAAATAAGTTTTACGAGTTTTAACTCAACTTAATTTAACTCGTTAACCAAACGCTTTACAAAATACTCATAAATCAACGCGTAAAGTGTTGTAAAGCAGCTGCAACTGTTGGCGTTGACATGCCTAGTTGCATGTTAGATATACATACATATATTTATTAGGGAGGCACTAATTTCTTTTGAGAAGTAAATAAATGGTGATAATGGAGGGTTTTCTGGAAAATCGGCTTTTTGCTGCCCTAAGTCGCAGTCTTCTGAGTTATTTGCTCATTATGTAAAACCCAGCACTAGTGAATCAGTCACTTCTGCTCGTTTAAAAAAAATGCGTATTATATAAAAGTGCTCACTCCCTTCAGTGAGTGTCGGAATATGGGGGTCAATACGAAAGTGAGTGACTGCGAAGAAAAGTGCCACTATGGCTTACATAATAAAACCCTTAGTATTTTCCGAATACTCTGACATTCAATTTGAGAAAAAATTTCTTTGAGAATCCTTTCGATAATCACAGTCCCCTACAGCTGATAGAGTGAGAGAATGATTGCATGAGCCAAGAGAAAATAAATACCTAACATCCACGATAATTCTTTTGAATAGTAAGCAAACGAAAGCAAATGATTTGCTAGTATAACTAGAGGTCACTCCCAACTTAATTAGTTGCTATACTCAGTCCCCGATTGGCTTTTTAATGGTAAAAATGTCATTGCGGCATGTCGTTGAAATGTCACAATATTGCTTAAGTAGTCATTATGAAAGTACGTAGTATGTAGGTTATGTCCTAACATCGTAGTTAATCTCCTAACATCGTTTAGCCTTTTATTTGCTCACACAACGGGCGACATCATCCAGTTTGCCAATCTGACCCATGACTTCAACATGCTTATTTGCTAGTTACTAAGTCAAACCAGAATTAACGAATACAAAACAAAAAAGTTTATTTGAGATATGGTTGCTTTGTGTCAACAAAATAAATGACTTTATACGCTTACCAAGTCAATAAAGTTTACTTAGACGTACAATAAGTGGCGCTGGGCATGTCTTGGACGGTCATGCTATTTACGGCCTTTAGACTGTGTGAGTTGTCAGTACAAAAGAAAAATAAAAATGAAAAATGTATAAACTACTAGCATAAAACACAAATGTGAATGAAGGCCGAACAGGGATAAGCGAGCTTTGTATTTGGTTGCATAAGCGACTTCAGCATTGATTAGAGTTTCATGGCCATTAAGGCTTAGTGGATAATTTCGTTGTACGCTGGGTCACATTAAACACTTTCTTAGGTTCAAATACAATTAGCTTTATTGGAAATAATATATGTTCTAGACGAAAATCCTTAAACCATTTGAAAACTCAAAATGTTACATTCACGCATTGACACAGTCTCGAAAAGTATAGCGATGTTTCCGAAACAATTTCGAATCAAACTTTAAAAATCCCGAAATGTTACAATAAAAATCTAGTCCCGAAAAAACTGTTGAAAATACTAAAGCGAAATTACAGAAATAATTTTCACAAAATCCCTAGGTGAACTTAGAATAGTCCCGAAAATAGTCTAGAAGATCTCGATATAATTACGGCAATTCATTGATAAATTCGTGTCATTCGATTTTTGACATTTCAACACAAAAAAAGAAAACACTTTGAGCTGTTATATATGTACATACCTTGGGCATCATTGATTGACAACTTTTTAAGTAACCACAAAGCTAGCATTAACCACAAACAAACTAGTCAGTGAACTGTCTTTTTTTCCAGAAAAAAATGTTATTTTGATAATGGCATTGTTAAACCAGTTGCTAATTGTCAAAATTTCGAACAGTAAAAAATCAAACCAGTCCAAAAAAAACTGGTTCATATGCAGTGATAATTTTGAAGTAGAAATAATTTAAATAGCTCTCGGCATAGTAGAGAGATTAAAGTGTCAAACTCATATTATAATCTTTGCTAATATAGATTTGGGTTTCCGGGAACTAGTTTTATTTGGGTTAGAGTATCCTGGTTGCAACTAGTATTTTTTCTGACTGGACACAGTAGATAAGCAGCGTTAAAAGGTAAAAAATTAGACCTGTTGGAAAGTAGCGAAAGTTGTAAGTGGTGTAGTGAAGCTGTCTTAGAATTGTCCGAATTGGAATCGGTTAAGAACGAGTTACGAAGTAATGCACTCGGAGACAATTGTAACCGCCAATGACCTCACCATTTAAACGTGGATAGTTGAAAACAATGCTGCGCTGGTCCAATTTCTGCACTGTCAACACCACACATGTGTATGGCTGTACATATGTATGTATGGATGTGTGTAGATGCTGGATTTATGGAATGTTTGTAGTGGAAGATTGCATTTTACGAGTTCATATATTTTGGTATTTTACCAAAGCTTTTATGCTGCTTTAATGACATTTTTGTGGTAAATCATTGGCAGGAATTTTATAATTTTTTTTCAATGCTTTAACTTATCGTAAAATGTACAAAGATAAAATAGTTGAGAGACAGATATCTAGGAGAAAATGTGTTTGATTATTTTATGAAGAGCTTCATTTAAAATACAACATAACGAGGCGCATTTTTGGCTCACTACAATTATTGTTGGCGCACATACATATTCATGAGCCCGAAGTAGCCGGATTCATTAATTCTATAAGGATTTCTTTAATACACTATCGATTTTGTGGCAAGCATCTTCTATAATATAAATGTTAAAGTTGAGGGGAATTGTCCCACATTACGGAAAAACTATAAATCTAAGGTATGAACAGTTTTACATATATGTACATATGTACATACATATGTATGGCTACATAAGTATGGCCAAGCTGAAGGGCAGTCAATCAAAATAATTTGAAAACAAGTCACCAACACAGATGACAAACACATATTCACCTGCATAGCTGTTGTTGTGTGAGCAGACATTTCATGCATGTTACGACTCGTGTGATCGGTTCTCACTGTGGATGCGAAGAGTTGGTAGTGGACCAATGAAAACAAGTATTCACAACATATCGACACTGTTGTGTGAGTAAATGTATCGTGCATTTTAGCTTTAGCTGTTGTTATTGCATTGATCACTGGTTACGATTGGCAGCTTTCCTGAGCAAGCGAAGAGTTTAAGTGGTTGAATTGTAACCAAGTGTGAACTCTAGGAAATATTGATGTTCTTGAGCCTAAGTGGGCTTGGTCAGGTTATGGAATATTCATGCCGCTTAACTAACCTATTTTGCTAAGTGAAGGGGGAAGTCGAAAAGTTTAGTGTCCATGCTGGAACATCACCCACATCCGGACCTATCCTCATGCGTTGGCGAGAAAGGATGAAAGTGCCCTTAGAGTATCCGAAAGAACAGATCTCCCAAAAATGTATGGTCTTTTCCGTCATGCCAAAGAGGACCCAGCTAAGTCCTAAGTATTCGCTATTTGCCGACCTTTACGTTCGATGTGACCAAACAAATCGCTCAAGGGACTATAGAGTTCGTACAAGAAATAAAAAAGAAAAACATACATAAATTATAAAAAATTTCTTAAAACCAAGATGACGTCAGAAAAATGACCTAACGAAAAAAAGTCGAAAAGCTCCCATGTAATACAATTTATTAAAGCAATAAATTATTTTTCGGCTCAATGAGCACTTAAAGTGACGACGGGACGAAAAACAATTAAGAGCCTTGCGGTCTTTGTTTGTAATTTCCGACGGAAAGTGGACCGTGCTTTTGCATTAATTTGTCACCTGCACACCACGCACTTAACACAATTTATGAAATTTTTTTTTTTTGGAGCGAAATCATTACAACCGCAAAAATTTCTATAAACCACCCAAGATGGTTAAATATGTATGCCACACCAGCATTACATGACCTACTGCTTTTAGAACAAATTACAAGCCAAACTTTGCTTAGCTGGAGTACCACAAACTCTCTAGGGAGGTCAATGTGAAGTCATTAGTGAGTAATTACAAATAAGGCGATAGAAATTAGTTATGATAAACTACCCTGCAGGTTAAAAGAAAGCTGGCCAGTGAATACAGTTTACGATTGGGATTTTATAACTCAGTTCAAACTGGTTCGAATAAGACCAATTTTGTAGAATTCAAATCTAAACGTTTGTATAACTTTCAGCTGGCCACAGCGGGGAAAATTTTTATTGTGAAAATTATTCTTGTTTTATTATACCTTTCATGATATCCGATGTTTGTAAGTAGACTGAGTGGATTAAGCCATGCCCGTCTATCCGCCTTCGGCACACCCGAGAACAGCCCTTTCCTTAGTTGTTTTTTTTATTTGTTTTTAGAGCTTTAAGATTTTGAACTTGCAAGATTGTAGAGAAAAGGTACGAATTAAGGATTAATTTGACTATGGCCTATCATAACTTTTGACTGAGTTCATTTATCGAAAAGCTTGACCGGAGCTTTTTTGTAAAGAATTCAAATTTCTATAAAGCTTTAAAAGGCTTTGCGTTGCTGACCATAGCTTTTAAGCTTCAAGAGTTTGAATAAAAAATAAAGAAATTTCCATTGAATTTTCATAGAATATTAGAAAGTAGGACTGTGCTATTAATTGATTAATCAAAATTTTGATTAACCTTATTTTCGATTACTTAAATAATCGATTAATTATGATTTTTGATTAATAAAAAAGGGTGTTTACTCGATTAATCAAGATTTTGATTAATCAAAAAGAAAATTAATTGATTAATCGCCTTTTTGATTAATCGTTTTTTAATAAAATTATTAATCATATATTAAAACGGCATAAATTTAGAAGTTCCTTGATTCAACCATTTGTTGCATCCTCGACATTATGCCCATTCGCGATCGGACAACACCTCAATATTTTCTTAAATTTTTTTATTTTTTAATATTTTGAAGCATGTTTGGTTTTTAATTTTTTTTATTTTCAGCTATTTCAAGGCAAACTTTTACATAAAAAATGAGTATATTAATCAGTTTTTTATTAACTATTTTTGAAAATACTTGAGTAACGCTCGTTTTGATTACTCATAATTTTTATTAATCAAGTAATCGATTAACTCGATTAATCGAATAAAGGCGCAGCCCAATTAAAAAGTGCGTTACAGCCCTATTTAACACTGAAGCATAGGTTTGAAAAGGATAAAAGGAAATTCTTTTTTTAGAAACAATCCAGTGAAACTAATCCCAACTAGTTTAAATTTGAGATGTTCCAAGTACTGTCAAACTAGCCGTCAAAGCTCCAAGTTTTGGAGAATGCGGGAATGCCATGAGCTAAAAATATCGAGCCAATGACATCTGTCATGAGAAACGAGAACCTACTTATAATTATGTCCACCGGCATTTGAATTATTTTCGCTTACATATGTACATATGTCATCTGGGGTCAAGATTTTTGTGACGTATTCTCAACTGCTTTTCTACTTTTTGTGCGAAATCTGACAGTTGCTCACATGAAAAAAAGATAGCTGGGGACTAGTTTGATTTTGTGCGTTAGTTTCCAACTAGTTGATTACACTGTGGGGTAAATTTGTAAATTGCGGTTATATACGAACTTTGTGGTTTTATGTTTTTTGTAGGCACAGCTTATGAAGCGTTGTTTACTTATTGCTTTTTTTAATTTTTTTTTTTTCACTTTCCAAAAAGGAAGTTTCAAATTGTTTGAGGCTAAATGCGGTGGCGTTAATTTTAATGTGTTGATTGGATTTTCATGTGGTTTCTAGGGCTGAGGAAGTGCTTTGTTTAAACTTTTTTTAAAGCTCTTGGATAGTGGTTAAAAGCTCAAGAAGTCATTTCGTAAATTAAATTACATGTCTACTTATTTATTTGACAATTTGTTATGGTTTTTTGTGTTTTTATTTAATGTTTCGTCAGAATGTGTGGTCGACCGGAAATAATTTTGTCAAATATTTTGGTTGGAGAAAAGATTAAAAGCAAAAGGAAAATGTTGCAGGAAATATGAAATGACGCACAGCATTGATAAAAGCCAACGTGGATAAGGAACGGAAATGCTGACAAATTGAAAGCAAAGACGCGAGGCGGTTGCTCGGTATCTATGTATGTATGTGTGTATGTGTGTATAGAAAGTCACGAACTATGTCGAGCAGTTACGGAAATGTGCAATGACGTGCTATACGCCATCGTGTGGTTGTTAGCCATGTACGTCACAGCGTCGATAAGTAGCACATAAAATTTAAAATATGTCCAACAACCAATACCCAAAATGTATGCACATCATAATGGTTGTAAAAATAAGAGAACCATGAAATTACAAAAAAAAATAAAAAAAAAGTAGCAGCTGTGTAAAATTGCAAAGCTATGCGTTGGTGATAACGGGCGTGTCATGCCTGGAAGTGCCAGATGGGATGTAAAAAAGTTTTCAAAATTAAATAAATTGTTTGACATGAGATTGACAACACTTTTGGAAGTTTGAAGTCACTGCTGCCGAGCAAATATAATGAAACGTTGACAAATACCTACCAAAATTAAAAAAACTTGAAAAGTGCGTGGAGTGGAGCATGCGATATTTTAGTCTGGCGATTGATTTTTTACTAACTAAGTGCTTACATTACTATTTGCAAATGGAATTTGCCTTTTTAGACAGCGAGTGTGTGCGACAGTGCACTAATAGAAGTTAACTTCTTCCTTTTTCGGGATAATTTTTGGAATGTTTTCTTGACTTTTTTGCGACTATTTCGTAATGGTCTTTAAAATTTTTCAGAACTATTTCAGTATTATTTCGGGAATTAGCAACAAAAACCCCCAAAACTTACGGATATGGTTCCGAAAAATTTAAAAAAACAATTTCAATTGACAAAATCCAAAATTCATCAATAAAAAGGTACCATAAAGCTCCCAAAAAGGCCCGCAATCAATCCTGCCATATGCCAAAAATTTAATAGATATGATTCCAAAATAAATCCGATAAATAGTTTGATATTTTCCATAGATACATATATATAGTTTTAAAAAATTTAATAATATTTTTTTTTGAACTATAATCACAAAATAACTTAATAGAAAACGCATTTCTTTCAGCACTATAAAGATTTGACTTCTACCAAGTGGAATACCTTCATTGGGTCAACCTCATTCTCAATTTCTTTTTATCTTGTGTTTGTCTGTCGGTTCGGATGATTCAATGCGCTTCTCTCAATATATATTTCATGGAATTGAATGATTTCATAAAATTTTTAAACCTTAAGTTATTTTTTTAGCTTGAAAGCTCATGGAATCGTTACGATAACACAGCTTTTCAATGTCATGAACATCGCCACAAAAGCCGCAACACTCTTAAAAAATATGTATACATACATATGTACATATATGTATATACATACTTGTAAATATTTGCCAACAAAGAGAATTCAAGAGCACACACATAAACACACAGAAATGAAAAGGTAAAAGTCAATGGGCCATAAATGAAAAATAAAAGCTCTGTGAATGAATGCCAAACCAGCAACAGACCGTAGAAGCGACTTGGCGCGGTCTAGTCAGGAAATGTACCGTATGGCTAATTTGTTGTTTATATATGCACATACATACATACATATATGTTAACTTTTACACAAGTATGTGTGTGTGTGTAGACAAAAAAACCTTACTCAAAGAATTTCAGTAAAAAGGCTTGGATGGTTGGCTAATGAGCCAACTTCAAGAGTCTTATTGGTTACATTCAACAATCGACCCAACAGTGTAGAACACCATTTTTGTTGTTGGTGTCGTGCATGTTGCTTTTTATGTTTGTTGTTGTATGTTTTTGTCTTGTTACTAAATTGGTTCTTGTTGCCATTTTGACTGTTGTAGCCATTGTCGTATCTTGAATGCTTGCTATGGTCAATTAAGCGGAAAGCTATTTTCATGCATTCGAATAGATGTCAGTGTTTGTGTCAGTGTGTGTGATTGAGAGAGCCACAAAGCTTATGCAACCACAGCTCTCAAAATATATGTATGTATGTAGGTATAAGCTAAGAAAGCAATAACGCCACAACATACCAGCGCCTCAGGCGAAACAAACCAACAACAGTAAGCAAAAACCAATCAACAACAACATTTTCCTTTGCACGCCACGAGCAATATTTTAAGCCAAAAGCGTAATGGTAAACAGAACCTAATTCAGTTGCAGGTAGGTATGCCATGCATTTGTACTAGGGTGGGGCAAACTTGCAAACACAAGGAGATCACTTGCATTGAGAGTACATAAAATTGAACCCAGATTAGAACATACTTACATATATAAAGATTGACCTTGTGATGAATCTTCCTTCGGCGAGCGGTTGTTGTTATTACTGAAGTCAAAGTACTCCACGAAGTTTAGATTAGGTTAAGAGAGCGCATGGGATAGCCTGTACTTCCCCTCGTAGACACTTGGAGGTAAGAGATTTTCGCGCCTAGTTTCTGTTCCAATTTGTAGAGCGCTGCTTTGATTTTTTGGCTTTTCCAACTAGCGTGACTTACAATTTTTTTCCTACACCGATGAAGTTCTGCTGAGAAGCCTTCCATGATAAAAATACACTCGGAGAGTTTTGCAAAAAAATTATCCAAACCACTTTTGAAGTTACCTGTGCCAGAACTCAAATTTTGGACCTTTGGTGTGGTAGGTAAGCAACACTACCATGGTCGGAAAGGCTTATATTCAATAAAAATGTGCTCATTGCGCGGTGGGTGGGGGTGCATTCAGCCAATTCGTGAACCATGGGACTTCTCAGTCATTCCTGTCCTTGTTTGCCTTAGTGGCAATGTGACAGTGAAGGAAAAATGAGAGGAGATAAGGTCATACGTACCATACTATAAACCGATCTCGTCGTGGGCGTTTTTTATGTGAGCCAAAAAAAATAAAATGTTTTAACGAACTTGCAGAGCTTCTAGGGGATCTTTTTAAAAGAAGATTGAATGCCGGAAGATGAAAACATTTTTTTCGCATTTCAAGAAAAATTTTGCATTTTAAAAACAAATTTCTTTGCAGCCCAGAAATTTTGACATAAAAAAAACCAAAAACCATTTCAAATATGTATTTTGCTTTTAATACAAAATATAATCGGATCGATTAATATTTTAAAATAAATTGTTCACCTTGGTATTGATCATATGGTTAAATAAGCGAGTACACACTTTTTAAGCATCCCTAATACGACCTATGTATGTACAAATGTATGCATTGTGTGAAAATCCTTATAGGTGAGAATTCCGATCGACACGTACCAATGAGGTACACTCTACTACAAACACATTTATGAAGCTGCATATTTACACTCGTGTAAGTGTTTGTAAGTTAATGTGTAAGTTTACAGGTGTGGTGCAACGGTAAACTAAATGCATTTGTGTGAGTGTTTGTGTAAATGTTTTACTATGTAACTTTGCTAACGACGCTTTTGCTTCAGGATATTGGTATTCTACTTTTGATTAAAGTAGAGATGTCAAACACATATGTATCTATATACACAATATTTACATACATACATATGTACATATATACCCTACAGTCAAAGCAACTAGTTTTGAACAATAGTACACTTCATAACAAAAGCAAACTTCGAATTGTACTTTTTTAAGTTGTGAAAAAAGTTTAGAAAACAGATTTATGTGACACTGAAATTCGGAAAGCTTGGGACAAATTTTGAAATTCAAATTACGTTATTTACATACACACATACATACATATATGTTCATACCCTGCAAAAAGCATTGGTCCTATAACACAAAATTAGTGGTATATAGATAGCTAGAAAAATCTAGTTTTTATCTAGTACAATCATAGCAATTGAATTGATATGAGCTCTGGTTGCGACAACATCAAAATCACAATGAAAGTTCTTTTCGGATTTTTCAAACTCCAAGCATCAGCTTACGCTTTTTCAAAGCTTGGTTCAGAGAACTTTAAAAATGAAATATATGTAAGAGAAATTTTGACTAAGATAAAAGCTCAATAATTTTTATTTTTTATGACTAGTCCTTTTTAGACAAATTTGCTACCACTTTAATAATTCTAGCTGTAAATAAGTATATATATGTTCTAGCCAGTTTGGTGTTTGACTGCACGATACGAGCATGCTCGTAAACCCATACAAATATGACCATTTATCATGCTGAATATTCATTCTTTTGTAGTTTCACTTTGTTTATTAATTTGTAAGTTTCATATGCATAAGTTCAAAACAGTGAGAAAAGTATAAGTCTAACATACAAACAAACATACAGGCATATTTATACACAACTATTCTGTAGAATTTTCGACCCTTCATTTACCTACATTTCTAGGAATATTTTTATTTGAATTTTTTTGAAGAAAAATCACATTGGAAATGAGTGAAATGTGTAGAGTTTCAGAAGAGCTGTAATAATCTATGCAATTTTTCGATATTAGAAAACGGGGTTTGCGTGTTGGTCCCATGCGAGACCTCGTTTTCGAGATATTGATCAGAATGTGAAACAGGAGTAGGTATAGAAGATAGTAATAGTTATAGTGATAGTGATAGCGATAGTGATAGTGATAGTGATAGTTATAGTGATAGTGATAGTGATAGTGATAGTGATAGTGATAGTGATAGTGATAGTGATAGTGATAGTGATAGTGATAGTGATAGTGATAGTGATAGTGATAGTGATAGTGATAGTGATAGTGATAGTGATAGTGATAGTGATAGTGATAGGTTAGTGATAGTGATAGTGATAGTGATAGTGATAGTGATAGTGATAGTGATAGTGATAGTTATAGTTATAGTTATAGTTATAGTTATAGTTATAGTGATAGTGATAGTGATAGTGATAGTGAAAGTGATAGTGATAGTGATAGTGATAGTGATAGTGATAGTGATAGTGATAGTTATAGTTATAGTTATAGTTATAGTTATAGTTATAGTGATAGTGATAGTGATAGTGATAGTGATAGTGATAGTGATAGTGATAGTGATAGTGATAGTGATAGTGATAGTGATAGTGATAGTGATAGTGATAGTGATAGTGATAGTGATAGTGATAGTGATAGTGATAGTGATAGTGATAGTGATAGTGATAGTGATAGTGATAGTGATAGTGATAGTGATAGTGATGGCGGTTAAGTTTTATACCCGCTATGTGCCTCTGAACCTTCCCACCAGAATGTACATACCTTACCATCTGCCATTTTAAAACTGTAACACCTTTAGTATATTATAGTATCAAGCTTTGCAAATTATTACATAATAATAAATATTTTTCTTTGACTGATCAACTTGATCCTAAAGCAAAGAAATAATGTAAACACCGCAAGCAAGCAATTAATTACAATCAAACGCGTCCACTTGTAGCAACCACAGGCTCAATCATCAATTCAGTCGTTTTGTCATCATTAAGTTAGTTGAATGACAGAAACACAAACAAATAGGACTTATTATTAAATAAATAAAACCAGAAGCAACAAGCGCTAAAACCAATGCCACCGACATTATTAGCAGTTAGCAGCAATGAACAACAGAGAGTGAAAACAATGAATGGAAAAGAGGTTAGCTTTCTAACAGCTACGAATGGGAGATTCAATTTGTTGATGTTGGCAGACTGAAGAACCAAATGTGTTATTTGCTATGATACATAGGTTGGATTTGTTTGGGTGGTAGCTGCCCCCAAAGTGCTGCGACAGTGTTACGTTTCATTGGGGGTGTGGTTTAAAAAAGTTGTTCCCGAAAAGGCAGACATCGACATTGAATAAATCACAAGCGTTGAGATACCTACGGCTTATCCTTTCAAAGGTTAGGAAGATGAGCTCAAAATGAAAAGATCACGCTACTTCGCGATATGGAGTTGTCCAAAACACTCATACATACGCAACGACGATTGGGTTTCAGAAGTGAAACGCACTTGCTAAGGAGACTCCAGTCCTTTGTGGGAGCCACTGGCAGTTCATAGAGAGGAGTTCTATGCTACTATGACGCTGAGTCAAAACCAACTTTCGATTTCAATCCGCTCCTATTGGCCTACCCTTGCATTCATATCAATATTATTTACATAGAAAAAAGTAAAAGTATTCAGGATAGTAGACGCATGGTAGCGAGGGAAAATAGACAAAACTGTGCATCTAATGAATGATAGTTGTTGCAAAGGATGGTGCCAATTGAGATGGAAATCCTGTCAATGATTTCAATAAATAAACAAATTGTATGTATGTATGTCTAAAGCTTGTGACTTGGTTATGACATGCTCTTGAGGCTGGTGCAGTTGTTTGAAATTGTCGTTGATGTTTGATTTTCACCATTCGCATCTATTTTTTTCATTCTCTCTTAAGAGTTCATATTATTCAAGCTCAGTCTATTTGTTGTGCAAACCCCCATGTGTTTATGCATCATTCACTTTCTCTATCTCATTGTGTTCATTACAGACAGTGCAGTGTAATGCAAATTCAATGAAGGTGTCGTTTTAAGTCGTAGCACTTCAGCATTTACAAGGTGTTGAAAACGTTTCACTACAACCAAAACTAAAATGGAATATTGAAGATTGCATTGTATGAAACAGTGTCACTTATGTATCTGTACAGTGTTTATATTATGTGTACTTTAGTATCAAAAAATTTTAGTACGAGATTAGAAAAGATTAGGGATTAGGGTGTCCTTTTTGAGCCGAGGTAGCGCTACCCTAAACGAAACTGCCTTCTCAGCATTTCAATATGCTCCTTTAAAATAATCATTTTTCGTTTTTAGTCCCAAAAAGGTGGCAACCATGTTTCGTTTGACCGTTGAAATTGTTGGAGAAAAGAAATACATCGTGAGACCTCGGGGTAGCTTAGTTGTTAGAGTAATCTAGAGCAGGTCTGATGAGTAGTTGGTGACTTCGAAACATGTCATCCCATACCATCGCTGTGCATATCGTTGTAACTTTTCTCTTGTATCAATTCACAAAACAAAAAAAATAAGTATTCGAGCAATGCTTCAACAATAATCACCAAATATCTGTATAAAATATCTTCGAGTAAATTATTTTATATTGTGAAAAACTTGAAAGAAATTTTTTTTGTTACAAATTCTCGAGTTTAACGTCTAATTGATCTGCCGTTTGCTGCCTTAATTGACTAGGTTTAAGTTCTATTTACATAAACAATTTATTAAAACCCAGCAGACCAATCAGCAGGAGCAGAGGTCATGTTGATAAGTGTACTTAATTGGGTAAGATATCGAAGATCACAAGTTCAATTAAATCCCTGCACTAATGTGAATGTTGCTGTCAAACGTTCGTCACAATTCATTCGTCACTAACTAGCGTGACCGTCGGTATTGCTTCAAGTCCGTCATATGTGCATACACACTTAAATAAATACATACATACATATGCACTCATGAGTTGAGAAGAAGGTATGTATAAAGTAGGCATGAGACAGTAAGCCTCAATAAAATATACACGTAGCGGAATGCAAACTAGCAACTTGACAGGCTCACCCAATAAGCTTGCGGATTAAGTGCGTAATGGGATCAAGCATTGCCGTCAGTTGCAGTAAAGTTGTTTGTGTTGCGAGTACAGCATGCAACATGCCATTGGGATTCATGCTGCTGTTACATAATGCACCACACACACACACACACACACATTATCACTTTAGTTTCCTTTATTTTTTTAGACAAAAAAAGGTGAAGCACTCGGGAACTCCTTTAACGTAGGGCCATAAGTAGATAGCTGAAATGCCATAAGCAATGTGGTACCACCAACAATGTGGGGGCACTTAAGTGGCGGCAATGCAGTTTGCTTCTGGGCAATTTTTTTTACCAGCTTTATGAATGAACAATGCACATTAGGGTGTCTTTTATTTTACTGTGACGAGCCAATTTCTTTGAGAATTTCTAACACAACGTCAAAAAAACTACCCATATTTGAAACCTTCATGGAAAGCTAAGAAGACAAGTAGATGAATATATGTAAGTGGTTTAATTGTGAAGAATATTTAAGGACCCCTAGCATTTATTCCACAAAATAAGAACTGCGTCCAAATAATTTCACTATTCAGAGGAGCTTTTCGAAATTGGAGCCCAGCTAAGCTGAATAATTTAAAAATTCTTCAGTGTCCCACAGTCGACTTGAAGTTTGTCTCTGTAGAAAAACAAAAGCACAGATATTGAAATAAGGGCACCCTGATATACGAATATGCTTTCTACGGCTTTATTCACTGCAGTAGTTTAAAAAATATTTTGCCTGTACTATTTAAGGTGCTTAAATGCCTTGTGTGCTGTTGACGCCAACGTCTTCATTCCCACAGTTTGTTGGAATGCATTGCAACGAATATGATACATCTCCAATTTCGTCTGCATTTTTGGATAAACTTGTGACATCAACGCACGCTTACGTTGCAATAAAAGCGTGCGACCGGAATACATGTTTATGTATGTACATATGTATATACCTACATATGTATACACGTATATCATACAGCGTGAGAACGCTGTATGTTAATGATAATTCCTATTAGAATTTCTTTTGTATAAATAGAGCAACATTTTGTAAAATAAAGCAGTTGTAGTCAACAAGCAAAACAAACCACTATCGTAATTACTTAACATTCTGGTGACCCCGAGAACAATAATGGCAGCCTTCATGGACTTGGTAAATCAACAAAAAACAACAGGCAACAACATTCAGGCCATTATACGAAACTTCAAGAAGGACTCCGCTGCAAGAAAAGAATCGGCGGAATACTATAAGGAGCGGCTCAATAGACTTGAAAAGGAATGGGCAAACTTCGAATCCACAGACAATGAAATTCGCTGTCTAGAAAATCCGCCCTTGGAGCACGATTACTTCAGCAATGACTACTACAACTCGATTATGCAATTGGTCTTGGAATATAGAGACATTTTCGAGACTGCGGCTGCTCAGTTCGCTCCAAAACAAGCTCAACCCAAACCTCAGGTGGCACAAACCCAACCTCAGATGGCCCAAACTCAGCCCCAGCAGCATGTTGTACTGCAATCAGAAGCAAACAGCTTCATCAAATTAGTACGCAGGCAAGGGGTAATGATGGCGTCATTACAACGCGCATTGGATGACACAGTTTCACCAAGATGCCAAACGGTGATTGAAAAGCTATGGGCAAATATCCAGGACATCCATTTTCAAATTTATGAGATGTTCGACGATCCATCTCATGAGGGTTACAATGAAAGCCAATTTTTGACCCTGGAGGAAAGGGTACGAGGGAGTTTCAAAGCGGGGGAAAGTAACCCGCAAACAATGCCATTCAAAAATCAATCGGTCACATTGCCGAAGATCACAATCCCAAAATTTGATGGCAGTTATCTTAAGTGGCAGGAGTTTTACGACTTATTCACACAGCTTGTCATCAGTCAACCACTTTCAAGGGTTCAGAAGATGTACTACCTGAAGACTCACGTGGTCGGGGAGGCTGGAAATCTCATTAAACATTTTGCCTCAACAGAGGATAATTTCGAAGCCGCCTGGTCCGTACTTCTGGAGCGGTACAACAACAAACGCCTACTCGTTAGTAAGCTTATAAACGAGCTCCTCAGTTCCATGGGAGGTTCATCAATGGACAGCATTAAGAAGCTGCATGACACTACGAAAGAGTGTCTGTTAGCGTTAAAAAATCTTAAAATAGATACTTCAACATGGGATCCACTGCTTCTTCACCTGCTATTGAAGAAATTGGACCAGCCAACACGTTTACGCTACGAGCAATCCTTGTTGAAACCCCGTGAAGTGCAAACAATTCAAGAGTTCCTGCAATTTCTTGAGAAACATTTCCAATCCATGGAAGCTATGGGTAGCAAAATTTCTATCCCTCATGCAAAGGTCTGCACTTCGGTTACGGCAAAGAATAATAACAACGACGCTTGCAGCCTGTGCAAAAAGGGAAAGCACCAATTATTTTCGTGCAGAGAATTTCTCCAACAATCTCCATCAGCGCGCTTTCAATTCATACAGAAACAGAAGTTTTGTCACAACTGTCTCAAACCCGGACATTCTGCAAAAACCTGCGCACTTAGAAATTGTTTAAAATGTAACAAAAAGCACAACACCTTGTTGCATTTCGAGGATGCTAGCAAAGACACAACAATGTCAACCATTCCAGCGAATATCACGCTAGCTGATCCAGTATTTAATCGTCCCGACAAAATTGACATATTGTTGGGAGCAGAATTTTATAACCAGTTGATGGCGGTGGGACAAATTAAATTATCCGAAGACTTACCCATTCTGCAAAATACGGTTTTAGGATGGATCGTTTCAGGAAAAGTTGGTGGCAACTACATCACAAACGCAACATGTGGAGTATGCACCGAAGATGACATCAATTTAGAAGCTGCATTTTCTAGGCTTTGGGAACTTGAGAAAGTTGCATCACGAGGAAAACAATTATCCACTGCTGAAAAACAGTGCGAAACTCATTTCGCTCAAAATACAACAATCACTGAAAGTGGAAGGTTTATGGTCAAATTGCCGTTTCACGACAACATAGAGGCCTTAGGAGAATCGTATGGAATCGCATATAATCGATTCCTTGCCTTGGAACGCCGATTATCAAAATCTCCTGAGACAAAAAATCAATATATCAAATTTATGGAAGAATATGAGAGGTTGGGACACATGACGCAGGTGAAAATTGACTCCATCGGGAAGCCTAGGTACTTCATTCCTCATCATTGCATCATGAGGCCTGAAAGTCGTACCACGAAATTGCGGGTAGTATTCGACGCATCAGCAAAATCAACTTCCGGAATGTCCCTGAACGACCTCATGTATACCGGCCCTACAGTCCAGAGCGAACTGTTCACTATTTTGCTTCGTTTTCGTCTACCTAAATTTGTGTTCAGCACAGATGTGGAAAAAATGTATCGCCAGATGCTCATTCATCCGGAAGATAGAAAATTCCAACTCATCATCTGGAGAAATAATCCAAGTATGCCAATAACGCATTATCAGTTAAATACAATCACATATGGGACTAGATCAGCTCCATATTTGGCGACGAAATGCCTACAAAAAATTGCACAGGAAAATATGTTACAATATCCTCTCGGTGCTCAGTTTCTACATGACAATTTTTACGTAGATGACGGAATTGGTGGGTCAGACAGCTTAACCACAACTATTGAGATTCAACAGCAGTTAATACACATTTTAAAGCAACATGGTCTCAACCTACAAAAGTGGTATTCCAATAATGCACAATTACTGCAAAATGTTGGCATGGAGGACCAGGAAGTCGATGTCGACTTCGACAATGATGTTAACCAAACCATTAAAACCCTGGGCTTAACATGGATGCCCAAGATCGATCGATTTTGCGTCAAGGTGCACCTGGGAAGTTGCAGTGTAATCACTAAACGGTCAGTCAGTGCAGATATAGCCCGACTCTTCGATCCTTTGGGAATACTGGCACCAATAGTAGTCACTGCCAAAATCTTTATTCAAGATCTCTGGCAACTTAAATTAGAATGGGACGAAGCATTACCAGCCGACTTGAGTGCAAAATGGGCATCATTCCGGAGCGACTTAGAAAAGTTAAACAACATGCAAGTTTCAAGGCACGTGTTCGAAGGATACATTCCAACGAAAGTTCAAATTCATGTATTTGCAGATGCATCCGAAAAGGCATATGGGGCTGCGATATACATAAGATCAGAGCTGAACAACGGACAAGTAATCGTAAGGCTGTTGTGTGCCAAATCACGAGTAGCACCTTTAAAGCGGCAAACTCTTCCACGGCTGGAGCTCTGTGCATCAGTGTTGGGAGCTCAACTAAGCACAAGGATAAAGACGGACTTAAAGCTAGATGTTCCTACGTACTATTGGACTGATTCACAAATAGTCCTGGCATGGATTAACTCACCTTCATCATCGTACCAAACATTCGTAGCGAACCGAATAGCTACAATTCAGGAGCACACTATTTCTGAACAGTGGCGGCACATAGGCTCCAAAGACAACCCGGCCGACATTATATCAAGGGGATTACCGCCGGGGAAGCTTGAAAATTGCAGCCTATGGTTTTATGGGCCAAAAGTATTGCTTGGCGAAGAAGACACCTGGTCATCAACATATTCCAAGGCAATATCAACAATAGACGAAACTACTAACATGGAACGCAAGAAGCTGACATCAGTACCTGTAACAAGTACCATTGTTCAGGAAAGCATGCTTCATAACATCCGACATAATGGCTCTTTCAACATATTACAAAGAGTTGTAGGATACATGTTAAGATTCATCAATCGGACCCGAAAACGATCACAGCAATCGGGCATTTCATTAACAGTACTTGAACTAAAAGCTTCGCTTATGGTCATAGTTCGAACAACGCAGCAGTTAGACTTCCAGGACGAGCTGAAGCAGCTCAAAGAATTCAACGTGGTTGGCAAGAACAGCCCATATCGCAGCCTTTCTCCGTTTCTGGACAACGATGGCATCTTACGCGTGGGAGGTCGCCTACAAGAATCAGTACTAACGTTCGATGCCAAACATCCAATGCTACTTCCTTATAAAAATCCAATAACCAAGTTGCTTATTCAAATGATCCACAAAGAAAACCGGCATTGTGGACCCCAAGCACTATTATCTTTTACAAGGCAACGATTTTGGCCAATAAAGGGAAGACTATTGACTCGGTCAATTGTGGCAAACTGCGTTAGATGTAACCGAGCTAAACCGAGGCTGCTGGGCCAAATCATGGGTAATCTTCCATCAACAAGGGTAACTCCAGCACGACCATTCATCAACTCTGGCGTAGACTTCTGTGGACCATTCTCGGTTCACTTCAAGATTAGAGGAAAACGACCACAAAAGGCATATATAGCCGTGTTTTGCTGTTTTGCAACAAAGGCGGTACATCTTGAACTAGTAAGTGATTTAACGACTGCGGCTTTCATAGGCGCATTAAAGCGGTTCATAAGTCGAAGAGGACATTGCCTAAATTTATATTGTGACAACGCAACAAATTTCGTAGGGGCAAGAAACCAGCTGGCTGAACTCAACGATGCGGTGCACGCCGACTCTGCACGTGAATCCATCATAAATCAATGTGCCACAAAGGGAATCACATTTCATTTCATTCCACCTAGAAGTCCACATTTTGGTGGACTATGGGAAGCAGCCGTAAAATCGGCAAAGCATCTCCTAGTCAGAAGCACCTCGACAGCATCGCTGACTTATGAAGAATTGGACACGGTTGTCATAGAGGTGGAAGGCATCCTTAATTCCAGGCCCATCTGCCCAATGTCCGAGGACCCCAACGATCTTGCAGCTCTAACTCCAGGCCATTTTCTCATAGGAGAACCCATTAATGCGCAATTAGACACAAATTCTGAAACACAAAAAATGAGCCTACTAACCAGATGGAAATTAGTCTCCCACCTCAAGCAGGCCTTTTGGAAGCGATGGTCAAGCGAATATTTGACTGAGCTTCAGTCAAGGCACAAATGGAAGATCGAGCAGCAAAATGTCAAAATAGGTGACATGGTGATAGTAAAAGAAGACAGCTCACCAGTACTTCACTGGCCGCTAGGGCGAGTCGTCAATGTATACAAAGGAAAAGACGATGTGGTGCGGGTGGCTGATGTGAAAACCGCAACTGGTACTTGTAGGAGGCCAATTCATCGGCTAGCTCCCCTACCTATCGAGACAAATAGTGAGTCAGAAGAAAAAACAACCAGCATACCGGTCGAAAAAATTACACCAAAGAAAGAAATCCATTCCTTGCACAAAGGATTTGCTACGCTACTAATATCACTACTGATCCTCCCCATAGCTTTGGGAGCTCAAATTGAAAACAGGAGATTTGGGTCAAAGCTTGGCATTCACTTTGAGGGAATTGGATCAACCGCTATATCCTCATCGGAGTGGAACCTTATAATTTACTACGACCTGAAAGGATTCACAGCAGAACTGGCAGCACTGTCAAATGGTACAATGGCGTTGCGACATTTGTGTCAAGAGATGAAGCAAAAAGGCATATGCAACGCTTTGGTAAAGCACTTTGAACAGAATGTAGACGCTCTACAACTGGATGCCTCAATAGTGAAATCCAACAGGCAGAAAAGAGGTGCAGTGGACATAATTGGAAATGTGGCGTACTCATTGTTCGGCATCTTAGACTCACAATATGCCGAACAAATGTCGAGCACAGTCACAAAAGTACAAGAAAATGAATCTCATCTACTTAACCTGATCAAAAACCAAACGTCTATTGTGGACTCTACAATCAACATTTTGAAGCAAGACCAAAATGCAGTTGCCAAAAAATTCAGCGTAATAGATCAGCAGATTAGCCTCATACTCAATGGAATGCGCAGTGACACGGATGAGAGACTCGAAGACAAATTGTTTCAAATGTTTTCGTCGCTGGCAATGCAGCTAACGCTTATCGCAGGGAATTTGCACAGAATCCAGTCTTCTATTTTGGACGTTCTGATGGATTCTCATCATGGGAAAATAAGTCCTCTGCTCCTTACGCCCAACCAATTAAAACGTGAAGTGAGTAACATTAAAACTCACTTATCAGCATCATTGGAACTGCCGGTACAACAAGACGAGTTGTTAAAACTATACCAGCTCATGAAGGTCAAAGGAGGAGTCACGCAAAAGCATTTGGTGTTTAGTATCACTTTGCCGCTTGTGGAACGTGATAGATACGACCTATTCAACATCGTACCGATTCCCAACTTGACCAATGGTACAATGATTGAGATCGTGCCATGTGCCTCAGTTTTTGCAATCAATACGGCTCTCGACAAATACTTTCCAATGACGGTGTCCGAATTTCAATCATGTGTGGACATCAAGCCGGGCAGTTACATATGTCCAAAAGTTCAAATCCTTTATAGCCGTGGATCGGCCAAATGCGCATGTGAAGAAAATCTTTTCCGTGATGATACGCAATCAAAATGTCTACTACGAAAAATAGCAAACGACTTTGCGTGGATACCACTACGGCATGACAACCAGTTCATATATGCCACATCAGTTTCATCTCGTGCCACTGTGGTATGTGGAAGAGATATCACCGAGATCAATTTAAAGGGATCAGGACTGCTATCACTTCAACCAGACTGCATCCTTAAACATCGCTTTGTATCAGTTCACTCGCATCAGCTAATATCCAGTAGTCTGGCTTCTTCCTACACAAGGCTTGGTGAAATATCTAAGGTCGCTTCTGCAGAGCAACTAGAGCCCCTACTTCGGAAGCTGGACGACGTAAAATATATACCACAAACACAAAACCTGACGTCATTACAAGCCGAATTGGTCAATCATAATCTATTAGAGCTACCAAACAAACTTGATGCTCAAAATACTCATCATATCACAGTTGGTTACACAGCGCTGCTTTTAGTTGTGTGCCTTCTGGTGTTTATGCTCGTCAAATGGAGATGTAAAAGGAAGCACCAGCAAGCTTTGCCCATTAATGCAGATCACTCCGAAAACGAAAAACCGACACCAGCCCCTCGTCATCGTCATGTAAATGAATGTTTGGATTTTACCATTAACATTTAATCGAGCTGCGCTCATCGGGGGGAGGATGTTGACGCCAACGTCTTCATTCCCACAGTTTGTTGGAATGCATTGCAACGAATATGATACATCTCCAATTTCGTCTGCATTTTTGGATAAACTTGTGACATCAACGCACGCTTACGTTGCAATAAAAGCGTGCGACCGGAATACATGTTTATGTATGTACATATGTATATACCTACATATGTATACACGTATATCATACAGCGTGAGAACGCTGTATGTTAATGATAATTCCTATTAGAATTTCTTTTGTATAAATAGAGCAACATTTTGTAAAATAAAGCAGTTGTAGTCAACAAGCAAAACAAACCACTATCGTAATTACTCACTTACTTACTTTATTTGCGACCAAAAACAGGCAACAAATGGCAAAAAGAAAGAAGCTCTGCGCAAATTTTCTGAATTGCTCAGAGGATAAAGCTTATTAAATTTCAATTGCGCAATGCCTTGTCTCAAGCGGAAGCTTTAAAAATTCATAGAATTTTCCACATTACACTCTGCCTGCTTGTAATTCTCTGCTTTTGCACGTACAATGTCCACTCGATGGCACAGAATTAGAAATGCATTTTCATGTACTTTTTTGCATGTGAAAAGTTTTAAAAACTTTCCAAATGCATAACATAGAAGAAGCTTTTTATGGAGAGTAAAAAGCATTGCAGTAAATCACACTACAACAAGCATTAAAAAAATTGTTGCACGCGAAAAGACAGGGCTCCAAAATGTTAAAATATTTCTAGTGAGAAAATTTTGTGGTTTCAAAAAAAAAAAAAACACACACTTTAACAGTGCTAAAAATAATTACTATTTGCAATTTCCATGTAATTCTAAAATTTATTTAGAAAGAAAAAACATGTATGTTAGACAAAAACAAAAACAAAACAAATATATTAATTACTTGTTATGCAAAATAAACCAAATCGAAGAGCGTATCGGAGTGTCAAAAATCTACACAAAATGGAAAAATCGATCATGAGCAACGCTACATACCGCCAGATGGCGGTGCTATTTTATGGTAAAATGACTAAAAACCCAATTCTCTGATAACCTGATGACAAGCAGAGCGTGCCAAAATTTCTCTGAGGAAGTCTAGCAGCTTCCAAGAGCGTTTTATAACTTCATTTTTGTTTTGTTTTATTTTATTTTATTTTGTTTTATTTTATTTTATTTTATTTTATTTTATTTTATTTTAATTTATTTTTTTTATTTTTTTAATTTTATTTTATTTTATTTTATTTTATTTTATTTTATTTTATTTTATTTTATTTTATTTTATTTTATTTTATTTTATTTTATTTTATTTTATTTTATTTTATTTTATTTTATTTTATTTTATTTTATTTTATTTTATTTTATTTTATTTTATTTTATTTTATTTTATTTTATTTTATTTTATTTTATTTTATTTTATTTTATTTTATTTTATTTTATTTTATTTTATTTTATTTTATTTTATTTTATTTTATTTTATTTTATTTTATTTTATTTTATTTTATTTTATTTTATTTTATTTTATTTTATTTTATTTTATTTTATTTTATTTTATTTTATTTTATTTTATTTTATTTTATTTTATTTTATTTTATTTTATTTTATTTTATTTTATTTTATTTTATTTTATTTTATTTTATTTTATTTTATTTTATGCGCTTCTGATGCTTTTGTTACTAGTACTAGTTTCTCTCAATATTTTTAATATGCAATTAACTGCCGGACTTAACAGGGTGGTACCGTAGACGATGGGAATGATCCTTACTAGATTGCCTTTTCTTTATTTCCGAACTCTTGTTTCAAAGTGCATATCTTGTGGTGGGTGCTCTTGGCGAACTAGTTGAAATAGAATTTAGGTCTAGTGCTGCAATTTATCTATCCGAGTTCCCTGCAAGGATTAAGTATATACAATATGTAAAACATATAAAGCATAAAATGAAAAGCAGGAAAATGGCACTAAATCGTTTTCATGCACTTTTCGATAAGATAAACGATATTGATTTGATTTATGGTAACTAAAAGTGGTGCCAGCCAAAGTTATGAATTGATTTTAGTTTGACTTTTTTTCTTGCTATTCATATGATGCATATGAAAAGACCAGATAATTTGAACCGGTAAAAGTTTTGACAGCAATGAACCAAAAAAATTTAAAAATAATATAATAGTGGAGAAATTTTCTGTGAATAGTGGAGGTGGCAGCATAGTTAAGTTAGCTCTAAATGATCATTAATTGATACGATGTAAAAAACTTTCTGTTGATATGCGCTCGTTTGAGGTTATGAAAAATTTCAGGAATTTGGACACCTCGTGAAGACATTCTTCAAAGTTTTCGAGATGATAGCGAGTCATAATCTTAGATAAACATTTTTTTTTAATTTTATGGTAAATATCCGGTAAATATTGGCATATATCTACGTTATAATTTTTTTTTTTTTTTTTAAAATTTTTAGACTTGTGGAAACAAAACCGAGATCACGTTGGTAAGTGTGTGGCACACAAACAAAAATCCACCATGATGACGGATGGTGGAGAGTTGCTCATAGACTTGGTAAAGTGAATTGAAATAGGAGTTTAGCTGCCGAAAAAATCATAGTTCTGTTAGCTTAATGATTAGCAGATCTTGACAAATTGATGAAATTAATCAATAGGAACAGCTACGGCGGTTGTCTCTAAGATTCTTCATCTGGTGGTACGAAGAAATTTTGTATGTTTTGCAAGGTCACCCTGTGTCAACTATTTTATTCACAAACCACAGCCTAGACATCGCCACCGTAGACACAAAACGTGTTTTTAAATTTAAAACACCGTCTTAGACATAGCATGATTTTAGTTTGACTATGACAGCCTTGAAAAAACGTCCTTAATCTCGAAACAGAGGTACTCATAGACATGTCCGTAATCGTAGCGAATATGCCGTAATATTTTGGAGGAATCTCTAGTATTGGGCAGACTTAAAATAGTATTTTCTAAAAGATGAATTTTTATTTAAATTAAAGATTTAATACACAGACTTTGAAAAATTTAAAATTCTTCTTCTAAGGCTTTTTTATCCTACCAGCCTTATGAATCAAATTCAGTTCTTCTACTTTCAGGTGTCGTAAAATTCCACACCCAACTCCGGTAACAAGCAAATAAAAGCTAATCAATAGTTTCAACTAATCAGTACTTGGTTGTAGTTTGAGTGAAAGAGTGAAGAAATTTGAATGAGTCGGAATGTAGAGCAGCTGATGCGTTTGAAGTACATAATGCTAATTTGCCAACAAACTAATTTAAAACTTGACGCAACTGAAACTTACTTGTTCCCAAGTGCATCGCCTAAAAGTACTCATGCACTTGAAAAAAAAAAAAAATAAAAACAAATGAAAACTCTGTTTAAATGTATGAAGAAAGGAAAAGAGAAATATAGCAACAACTTACACTGCGTCTCTTTTGGCCAGTGCTATTTGTTTGTTTGTGTTTATTTGAAAATGCAGTCATTGGAACAGAATATAACTTAAGCAACTAACAGCTACTATTTTTAGAAAGAATATAGGACTAGTAGAATGATTTTATGTTTAGCTGGTGCGAATGTTGAAACCAATGAGCAAGAAAGTATATACTTATGTTGAAGGGAGAGAGCAATATGAATGAAATTGATGGGAAAAGAGGAAGTAAAGCTCGATAAGGCCCATTTATGTAAAAGAAAAATTAGGAAAAAGAGAAAGGCATATGTTAGATGTATGTAGATCCCGAACCCAGGGAACCATAGTCGTACTCCAAATGAACTGCAGACTGAGTCGGTAGATAACTCCTTCTTCAGATATAAGATATTAAACTCCGATATCACTATTCAACCAGCTGATAAAGCTCAACCAGGGAGCTATTGGTTCTATGGAATTACCCATTCCCTGTTGCCTTCTTCAATGGAATGATCCATTAATTATTTTATAATAGCTTTAGACTTCAAATGATATTTAGTTCAATTTCGCTGACTAAATTTAAGTTCAGCGCAAAACTACAACACTAGATACAAATAAACAACACAACAATAAATTTTAGAAAATAAACAACAAACGCGCTTTGCGTTTTACGATACTCCTTTACTTACCATTTGTTTTTGTTATTTTTTTTTTGAGTAGGAACGTCGCTCTGCCTTTTTACACCATTTCTTTTTTAGCGTACCCACAGAGAGTTAAGGCGTTAGGTTGAAAAAAAAAATAAAAATTGTAAGCCAAGTAGCTCGCGAAAGGGAATATCATAATTCAACAATTTTCCAAATGTTGGTCCCTAAAACGTTAGTTGTTTTGCCGTAATGTTTGCCTTAACGACTTTGATGACCATTACCACTAGTTACTCGCGCTAATGGCCCCCTCCCCCTCCTGCTCCTCCTCATTTCACTAAAAGAAAATGAGTTTATTTTGCTCTTGTCGGTTAGCTCGTGCGTCCGTTGCAAATTACTGAGGTGTAAAGGATTTAGTAAGTTATTGACCTCTTTAGGTTGACTTTGGATTTTTGTAGTTATGTACTTTAGTTAGTTGCGCGTAAGTACTTTTCAGCTTTTCCGCTGCTTAGAGTGTTTATATTTTTCTCTCATTAACAGGTCGTTAGTAGCTGAAAGCTAAATATTTATAAACAAGTAAAGGTGCACACGCGTGTGAGCTTTTTAGGTTGGGAGAGAGCGAAGGAATGTGGAGTTGCGTTAAATGAGTGACGATACGAGATGAACGTCATTTTATTTAGTTATTTTCAAACAGTGACGGATGCAGGATTTTGGAAAAGGAGGGCCAAGGGGAGCTTTCAAATTTTTTTTAATGAAAATATCGAAAACATCTCTTAATCACAATTCATGAAAAATATGACTTTTTGTGTTCCGAAGGGGACTTGGACCCGATATTAATGAAATCCCCACCCCGTGAATGTGCCACTGCTTTCAATAAAAATATTTGTTTAACCTGTTGTTATACTAGCTGGTTAAAGAAATCGCTGGCTTTGCCAAAAACGTGCATAAAATGTTTACTTTGTTGTTGTGAGTTTTATTGGAGCGTAAACAGCTTTACACGCTTTGGCAATAAGTGAAAGACTCAGTGAGTGAATGGAAATCAAACAGAATTAGAGCAACACAAAAGGCGAATCGGTAGAAAAAGAAAAGAGACAACAAGATAAGAAAGACTCAGTGTAAGGACATACTCAAATTTAAATAACGATAATGTTACCAGAGTAGAAAATAGTCTAGGAAAATCTATATTTAACCTAGGCTCTGGTTACATTTCCCGAAAAAAAATACCGATTAAAATAGTGAAATGTTGATACTTTTATTGATTTAATCATCCAATTGACGATTTTACGAAATTTTTGGAAAAGGGGCGTGGCATCTTCCAACTTCGATTGCTAATAACTTCAGAACTGGTTCAGATAGAATAATGAAATTCGGTAGCAGACACACTATTGTTGTCACGAATCATCAGACAACGAAGCACCGATTTAGATGCGAGACACTCTGATCTCATTTCAGTTTACCTACTGCAGTCGGTTAAAGTTTTAGCCATCAATGAAGGATATGAAGTGGCCACCAAAGACATCATGCTTTTATCTGCTCAACGGAGCAATTTTGTATTTGAAAATTCTGAAATACTGAAACATAAATTAGAATAGATGGGGGTGTACCGCTTAACATTGCCGATTTACTGTTACAAACCACAAATGCTAACAAGTTTTCAGATCATACTTCACTTGCCATTTGGAGTTTCATTTACACTGCTGCAACTGGGTAATAAAATACCTATAAAAGAAGTCTTATTATGGATGCCACGTGTAGGATGTCGCAGTCGGTTTCGCTTTACTACGGCTCCATTTCCTTACAAATTTATGCGCATATGTATGTGCATTTAATGTACATTAGACTGGGGCAAAAAAAGTGAAAAATCTTTAAATGAATTTTTTGGTGTAAAACTGCTAAAATGTTGAAGTAAACAATTTACTTTTATATTTATTATTATTATTTATTACGAAATTAAATTTCGCACAAAAAAATGGGCTTACAAATTTTCGTCAGGAGGGCGGTTAAAGAGTAATCAAGATTTTGAACATTGATTTGGTTTTCTGATTTCACATTTTTAATTTGGAAATTTGAGAAAAACCTAAAAAATAATGTAGAAAGAAGATAAATAAAAATTTTTAAATTAAATTGAATGCTAAGTACCAAAGAGAAAACTAGTTTTTAGTTTTGATTTTTGAGGTTAATGGCTTAAGCAGAATCAGTACGGCGATACGTTGAAAAAACTGACAGCTGAGTAGACGAGAAGTGTTTGTGTGCGTAGCGACAGATACGACGCATACGGCAAAATAGAATCTGCTCTAAAATCGACGTACGTGACGTATGTAACTGATGTATTGCCGGACTTATTCTGTTTGAGCTATAAGACCGTTAGGCAAATTCTGATGGCGGAAATATTTACTTGGAAATGCATTTATGGAGTAATCAAATCCGCCTATTTTTTATTTAGCGGCTGTGGTATTAAAATTTTTGGACAGTAAACAAATTTTGAGCAAGAATCAGCTTTGCTGCACTTTGGGGTTTAAATACTTTAGTAACAATTTTGATGAAATAATGTACGGTATAAGTAAACAATAAATTTGAAAAAAAAAAATTATTTTTTTAGGTTAATACTGATCTAAATATTTTTAAAAATGATTTTTTTGACATTTGCTTTATTAAATAAAATTTTGCGCTTTCAAAAAATTTCCAAAAAACAAAAAAATTTTAGAAAACCATACTGTGGGAAATTCATTTTCTCGCAAAACTGCATATTCCAAACATTTTATTGAACTGCATATTCGAAATGTTTTTTGGTATTTAGCTCAATCTAATGTACCTGATGTCCCTTGTTAAACACACTCATATACTTGTGTTGAGTCTGTAAATTTAAGTGATAAAATTTTGTAGCAATAAACCACGCTTTAGACCCTTATTGCGCACACAAACTAAAGTTCAATATTCGCAAAATCAATTTATTACACATCCTCATACATACATACATACATATGTATATGTATACGCTAAGTATGTGTGTGTAAATGATTTGCTTTTAGTGAAACCATATTATACAATCTTTCCGACAGTCGTTCGTTGGCTCGTAAAATGTTACTGTTTGAGATGGTGGCAAAGATATTTTTATAACGTTGACTGCAAAACTTCGCCATAACATACTCCATCCATTCCGTTTTACTTAAACCGTGTTGCTTTCTACCAACTAACCAACTAACCTCTAACTTGTATTTTATCGGCCTGAAATTGTGTTCGGATGATCCCAATACCGGCTGCTAGTGCGGTTTTTGTTGTTGTTGTGCGCTGTGTGCTAGTAAGGATTGGTTGTTGTTATTTGTGTTGTGGTACAATTTTGGTCCGGAAAAGTTTTTTTTAGTGAAGATGGCTGATTATGCTTGAGGTTGTCGTTAATAGTGCATAATATTGGTTTTGAGTTAGAGAGAGTGGCTTCGGTTGCTTAGTGTTTTTGCTATTTGATGGTTAAATAAATGTGTTTTTTTGGTGAATGAAATGAGTTACATTTTTTTTTGTTGGACTTGTGAGTTTATGCAAAACATGTGGAAAATTGAAATTGATTACCAGCTTTGACGCTCAGGCAACCACAATTGCAACTGCAATAAAAAAAAATATTCTAAGTAGTGATAAATACTGATACTGAATCTGAAAAGCTCTTCTGAGTTATAAGCTATCACATAATAGAGAAGACTTTTAGTCAAACACTGGAAGAAGTTGCAGGCCTATCTAAAGGCTGCTGATCCGGAAAGCAACCTTGTGAAGCCGGTGATAGGCTGTAATCCTATTTTCCCGGACTATACTCCTACTTAGAATCTAAGTATATTCCCATCATGTCAAACATATTTTTTTCAAAATTTTTTTTTTTTTTTCGAACATGATCGAAATCGTATTATTCAATACAGCCAGCCGAGCCGCCATCTATCGGGAATTTCTTTGTATAATATATTAGTTGCGTTCCAGTTTGCTGACCTGGGTCGGATCACGGTCATAATTTAACAGGAACGATGTGGGTCAGCTGCATGAGAGTTGTTTGTGTAAATAAGTGTGTATGCATATGCATGTTTGTACTACTAAGCAAATAAGGGTTGGCTGTCAAAAAATCTACTACAAAAAAAATCTACTACTACGGATCAGAAACTGACCCAGAAAAATATCAAGATCACAGCGTTGTTGTTGCATTTACATGCAAAATTTTATACAGGTCTGGGTTTGTGTTTAACTGGAACACGCCAATTGTCACCGAAACCTGAACGATGGTGAAACTTTCAAGACTCTAACTCAATTTGAAATGAGTTTATTAGCGAACAAAAAACCACGGGGATGCGATATTCGGAAAATATGGTGAGCCACCTATCGTAAAAAATTTTCTCGTATGTATGTATATTGGATTAAGCGTCGTCGGGTTATCGTGATCCGAAGCGAGATACAAAATTGTACATGTAAATGCAACAACAACGATTTTAGCATAATTCCAGGTACACAATGAGCTTAATTTGTGAGTTAGATCAACCAAATTTTTTACGAATGGTCATTTCATTTAAATTAATTTATTTCTGAAGTCTACTAGTGATGAAAGTATTCCCATGATAATTGAGCAATAAAGAGCTCTGTAGCCCACAGGATGGCCGTTAACGCACGCCCACTGGACATTTTTTCTTATTTATACTAGCATTGGTTCAACTGGGAGTTGGATGAGTAAAAAGGGGTTTCTTTCAAATATCTGTATGTCCAGTTAAAGAGATTTTAGGACCTTCAATGTTATTTGCATTGTTATGGCAATCTTTAGATTTAGGGCTATTAGCGCATTGGAAGTTGTATTCAATATTGGGATTAGTTCAATTTTGAATCCTCTAATTAATTTCTCATTAGACTGTTATGTATCAAGCCTATTATACTATGTATGTGACCACAATATGTGGCAATTAAAATACGAATTTGATTCACATTTACATCGGCTCTTGGTGAAAGTGATCCAAATGATTATTATAATTGCATATAAAAAGCTTTTGAAACAGGGCTTCCAAGCTTCAATTATATATATTCATTTGTTGTCCGTTTGCTATTACTTACCTAATTAAAATTTGATAAAGTAGAGTATTTCATTCTTCTTTTTACATACCTGAAAATAATTAAACGAAAATAGGTAGAATTAGCACTAGTTGACAGTTTGATTGTCAACTTATTAATAATGGACAAGATAATAGTGGATTAGATAGAAAAATACTATATTTAATTTAATCCGGTAACTTATTTAAGTACAGTTATGCCTATCTATACTAACTAAATTTTATTACAACAATTAGAAATTGATACAATTCAGTTGAATAATAGACAGTTTCGGCTATATATATACATATATATATGGCGTCATATACAACAGTTATATCCTCAACCTCCTAGGATATTTTTGCGCCGAGCTTCTCTTCCAATTTGTGGTGTGCCGCTTTGAAAATTTTCCTACAAATTGGCGGGAACTACCGTTTTTCGACTCCCAAAGGCATCTACAAAGCAGATGCATTTTTGCTGAAAAGCCTTTCCACTTTACCACTGCCTAGGGGCGACCCCGTTTTGAAAAAACTTTTTCAAACCACTTTTTGATGTAACCTTCGGTGTGGTAGGCCGGCAACACTACCTCCACTACAATACCTTATCGGAACAATCGATTGTATGGGAGCTATGCGTTGTATCGGCCAGATCTTGCTGGTTCCGATAAATGATTAATGCTATACAAAATGGCGTCGCCATATCAAATTTTATCTAGATAGGCAGACGGACGACTCAGCTCATCGCACTGATCATTTCGGTATACTTATTAGTGGGTCTATCTCTGCTTCTTCTCATACCTACAAACATCAAACAAACGTTATAACATCATTTCATGTTCATGAAAGTTATAATTACTTGTCGAAAATTCGATAATTTTTCCGATTGCCTAGCTATCAATTGAATCGATATATAAAAATTGGAATGTCTTTTATAAATTAATTTCAATAATAGATTTTAAATTGTATTTGAATGTTTTTTGATTGTTTTTAAAACTAAATTGAATTAACGATTTTTTTCTGAAGTAATTTTTCCGTTTTTTCGCAAAAAAAAAAATAAATCAAAATCAATTCTAACCTCAAATTCATAGAAAATAAAAAAGAATTCAGTAAAACTAACATATGTAAATATTTTTACACTTCTCACTTTTTGCCTATTCTAAACGATGTTCGAATAAACAAAAACAGAGTTTGCGGATGAAAAGAGAAGTGGTTGTTGACAAAAGTTTTTTGCGAAATATTTCACCAGCCATTTGTAAAAGAGCGCTTAACAATAAGCAAGTAAATATAACTTTGAATAAAAAATAAAATTACTTTTGGGTTTTTTGGGATGACAAGTATAAATTAGCTGCAAAAGGACACTTTAGGCAGCCTTAATCAAGGGCAGCCAGAAATTACGCGCGGTTTCTATAAAGGCAATAGGAAAGCGCTGAATAGATTTTGGCGAAACGTAGAGGGGAATGCATAAATAAAATGTAAAGCCATATTTAAAAGGTTGTTGGGACGAAAAATATAAATAAGCTGCAAATGAACAATTTAGTGAGAATTAATCAAAGGAAAACCTAGAATGCTCTAAAAAGAATTTTATTAGCTCTTACATTGATATCGGTAGCTTAAGGGGAAGCGTATCACAGCACAACCTTCTTTGTGTTCAAGTTGCTGTACTATAGAACCATCCCTGCGTAAGCTAATACTAAGAGTTTTTATTATTAATTAATTTAATTTAACAACTTTTGATCAAATACTTTAATATTTTCTAATCACTGAGAAAAAAAAAGTTTTACCAAAACGAAAACGTCAAATCGCAACACAGCTGATTTCGACAGTTCGAAAATTCTGCACGCTACTGGTACACTGGTCGACATACAGCGACATCTGGTCTTAACGTCTTGTCGATGTGTGTTTTGCCTTAAAATAGTTTGTAACTCAATATATCTATCTTTAACGAAATTTTCATTGAGTTATATGTATGTAAATATTGAACGTTGTGCTAATATCTATTTGAGAGCTTGAAATTGAGATTAATAGCTGTATTCTGTAAGTCTGTCTCATCTCAAGTCACTAAATTTGAGATTTTTCATTAGAGACAATTTTTGTGACTTCCGCTGATTTCGGAATTCTGTAAGAGAAAATCACAAAAAGTTCACCATTGATGTGTGGTAAAAACAGATATGCATAAATCTGAAGTACAGCATTTGACATCGCTCAAATAAATGGTGCAATAGCACAGGTAGTAAGTGTCTCGGGGTACAACGTGAGCGGTGCAGGTTCGAACCCAAGATCGGGCACAGTTTATTATTTTGGTTTTTTCTTTTTTTTATTCGCTAATTATTATTTTTTTAAATATTTATAAATTATTTCAAACTTAAAAAATAACTTTTTTAACTTATTTAATTTTTAACCCTATATTTTCTTGTTTGTGACCTGCTTACAACCAGCTGACAAATTAGTGACTCTTTTTTTGATACTTGAGATGTGAGACAGCTTACTGAATACCAAATTGTCTCAAAATTGAAATTGACCACAAAATGTCTCTATTAGTGACTAGAGACAGCTTACAGAATTCGCCTATAAGAATAATTTAGTTTGAACGAGTGTGAATGAGGATTTGGTGTGAAACGCATAACATGCTGAACACAGCTGTCTTATGGATATTTAAATGTGTCAGCTGTGGATTACACGACCTCTTAGTTGACCATTGACTACTTGATGAATTTTTTAAAGCATAAATAATTTTGGTACAACCATTGGCAAAGTTTAGGCCACCTGTTACATGCTTACAATTCTTGTATTGGAATAAATTTGAATAATTTTGTTAGTGTTTCAAAAAAAGTTTCTATAAAATGTCTGTTGTTCTTTTGTATAATTTTTGTATATCTACCTTTCATGAACATGAAATGGTATTATAACTTGTTTATAAGTATGAGAAGAAGAAGATATAGGCCCACACGCTGCTACCGTTAACATGTTTAACATTCCTTTATAGCAAACTATGCCATGCAATTAACAAACTTTTGGTCACAAATGCGCGATTGTTTATTCTAGACCATAGGCTTTGCTTTGAGTTCTTCATTTTAAAGTGGTATCATTGCCAAATCTTTTCAACCGCATAACCAACAAACTTCAATCAGTGCTCATTATGTAACTTTTTAAACAAATGTATGTATGTATCGCAATCTTCATCGTGTTAATTAGAGCAACTTAAAAGTTTAGCCGCCACAAACTTGGGTGTCTCTCGTCTTCGTGTACTAATTGATAAGTTAAGCGCACGAGCAGTGTTGGTGTAATTTCACAAATTACGAAAATAATTTAATTTATAAGTCTAATATGTAGTCGCGTGTATTGATGATACTGTGTGACGGTGTTTGCTGGGTATAACTACAGGGTGACACAAAAGATTACTTTTTTTTAATTTTAAGTTGAAGCGAGTAACATCTCTCTAGAGTTAATCATGTCCTTCTTCACTGTTAAAATCTTAGGTATAAATCTGCTGCCAGACCATAAAGAGCTTGAAAAATTTACAAATCCGATGAGCTTGAAAAATTTACAAATCCGATTAGCAGCCTTGCTGAAAAGTCGAATTTTGTAGAAAATATCTCTTCCAATTTTCGTGACTGTTTCATTATTATTTTCACGCTACTTTCACGACTATTACTCGTAATATATTCGGGTTTATTTTTTCGATTGCACCCAAGTTATTTGAATAACTCGACTATTTTTGTCTTTTTCGTTAGTATCTAGATTTCTTTTTGTAACACTCTTCCTATTAAAATTTGACAGCAAGCGTAAACTTGCTCGTGTGTATGCTGTCAAACTTTTTAAGAATCCAATTAAATGTGACAATAAGAACAAGTTGAGACTGAGTTTTGCAAGGAAGAGGAGCGCGCCAAGCAAATTAAGTCTAAAAATACAATTTTTTTTTAATGATATGAGCCACGTCAATACTATTTTGTGAGTGAGCAGGTGATGTTGAAATCAAACTTTATAAACATTTTGAAACTCAGTGATGTCAATACTTACATATCTACTATTCGGGAATATTTTCGAGATTTTTCACATATTTACGGTACGAGTTTTGGCATTCTTTTACGATTTTTAGAAGGCTGATTATTTAAGGTTTATAAAGATTATTTTGGTCCAGCAGAATCGATAAATTTTGAGCTATTTCATGTTTGCTCTCTTAACCGAACCCAATCCTACCAGGCTTGTCAACATTTTTTCGGTATTTTCGGTATATCAGTCTTGCATTGGCATTTTCGGGACTGTATCAAGAAGATTGTTTCAGATTTTTTGCAGAATTATCTTTCATGTTTTATCAAGACTGCTTTTATAATAAATAAGTTATTCTGACATTCTCTTTTGTCTAACTCTACCAATTAATTTAATATTGCAAATGAAATCTGGCAGTTGTTAAATTCCACTCAAACTCTAAATCATGTGTCATAAATAATTAAATTTTCAAGATACTTTAAGTGTTTGTACATACATATAATTAAATAATGACTTTGGTTATAAAATAATTAACTTGAATATTATTTTTCTTTTTTGTATCAACACATTTAGCGTGACTTGTGAAAATTGCGTGAAAGTGAAAAGTCATGACATTAAATTCAGTCCAATCCAATCAAAGGTAATGCGCGCATATAAAAATACAAAAATGAAAGCAAAAAAACAAAAATAAAAACAAATATGTATTGGAGTCTGAAAAACAAAAATAATACAGCTGACGCCTGTATAAATACAAACACAACACATACATACATACATATACAACATTTACACGAATGGGGCCATTCGACCAGTTGGCTAAGAGCCTTGTAAAGTTTGTTAAACGAGCAGCAGCAAAAAAGTTTTTCTAACCTTCAGTTCGTTTACATTTGGCTCGTCAGTTGCATTGCAAATTAATTTAATTCTTTAGCAAATCATTACAAATTCTAAGTTTCGACATAAAACTCTTTTGGGCAAACACTTGTTAAGTGCATTTGTTTGGATGTGTTGAGCTGAATGTGGTTGGCGGTTCTCATATTTGCAGGGAAATGAAAATTGCTAGTCATTCTTGTTAGTAGCGCCCATAAGTATGAAGTTGGTTGGCTGTATGATGGAAGCGAGTAATGCAATTCTACGTACAAATTAATTATTTACACAAAGTTTTCAATTTAGTTTATTTATTTATTTATTTTCAGCCATTTGTATAGATTTCGTGTATAGAAAATGAACAGCTGTTGAGCTGTGGCTCGAGTTACCGTGTGCGTCTCAACAGTCGCTGTAACCGTAGTCTTGGTGCAGTGTTAGCGATATGATGAGCGATTTACTGGAATGCACCATAATGCACGGAGACGGGTTTCGGTAACTTTGAGTAAAAAGTTGCTCAAACAAAAATAACATTTTTATTCATTTTTCAAAAAAAAAAAAAATTGAGTGACCAGTGAAATATTATTGGTTATTCAAAAAATATTTAATGAGAACTAAAATCAAAATTTTTTATTAATGCTTTTGAGTATACAAGTTAAACACATCGAAATATAGCAAAGTTATACCCGTATACTCTTAAAAGATATAAAAAAAGGTTTGATTAGCTCTTAAAATGCAAACTTTTTACGGAAAGGCATTTCAAAAAGCTTTAGAAAGCAATTTAATTTTTTTATGAATATGGGGGATAATGTTTGTTTATAAATATTTGTTTGCATTGTTTCTGTACAAATCGACATTTGGTAAGTTGATTTGATTCATTTCAGGACAAACTAAAGATTTTGGCGGAACTACTAGGAGACCAGTTGAATCTTTTTGTTGTTTTTTCGTTTAAGTTTTAGGAATTATTACGAGATTTTGTCAGGAGCACATTTAAATTGTTTAATAAATTATTTTGGGACGTTTTTGGAAAGATTTTTAAATTATTACACGGATTATTATGGAACTTATTGAAAGAAATGACCACAAACAACCCCACAATGTTTCCAGAATAGTTCTGAAAACAATACCGAAATTACCCGAAAAAGTCGCATAATGATCCAGAAACTGCATTGAAATGACCCCAAAAAAATTACCGCAACGATCCCTAAAACAATTTCAAAATGGTCTCGAACAACTCAAATAGCTCAGAAAGAAACTACTACTCAATACACAAGCAACGCTTTCTACTTTCCGCTTATAATCTGATCAAAAAATTGTGGGCTATTTTGGCCTAGTTTGGGACTGGTATATTTTTGTTCGGAAACTGGGATTTAACATCTCGTAAAACCTGTTAAAAATGCCAGTTGCTTATATGAAAGAAAGACAGTTAGGCTTAGTCTACACATCAATTTTGAAGTACTTTGCAACTAGTTTGTTTTGACTGAAGTGTACAGAAAGCGAAGCTTCTCACGTACACATAAATTTTACTATCGCATATGTATCTCTGCGAGTGACGCAGCTAAATTATCAAAATTCAATATAACTGTCAATGCTATTAAAATCAAACTTATTAAAATCAAACTTTCAACTAAAAGTTTTTGCGAAATTAAAGAAAAGCGTTTGGCGCCAGAAGTTTTTATATTAGAAAGTATGTATAAGCTATTTATTATATAAAACTAACAAGAAATAGTAGGAGGTAGATATAGGAAATGGGAATTCGACGACTTCAACACAATCTAAACTTTTTAAAACGCAAATGAAATGTGCAACGTATGGTTAAGAATAGTGGCATTCGAACACAGGGTGACACCGCAGCAAAGTTTAGTAAAACTTCAAAGTATTTTGTGAGCTGTGCTCTAGTTTTTTGTTGTTAGGTACCTACACTGTAAACTGGAAAAAATATTACCACAAAAGATTTTTTCGTAATACTTGCTATTATATATGACACCCAAAAGTAATCTGTTAAATATTTAATATTAATTACATAATGCTTTGCTTTTATTTCTTATAAAAACAAAATAAAAAAAAAATTGGTTTTTTGCTCAGCTCAATAGCTAATTGCATAAATATGTCATCCACGCAAAAGATGCCAATCAATAGAATTACAAATGTTTGATTTAAAGTTTTTTTTCCGATTAAATTATTTAACAACACAAAGCAAAAACTCATAAAAGTAAATTCGTTGCAAGGTCATAATTGAAAATGTTGCAACAAAAAAAAGCGTATAAATATTCAATAGTATCGAAAAATATAATGTAGTAAAAAGCTGCGTAAATTTTTTATTTATTCATTAAATACTATACTCAAATTTTGTACTGTGAGCTTTTATGTGACCACATTAATCTGGTTAGATTTGGTTATTTTTTTTGTTTGTTTTTGGTTAGAAAAACGTACGCATGAATTACCAGCAATTAAAGGATTTGGATTTGTCGTTAAAAATAATTAAAATAAAATTGAAATAATGATGAAAAAATTTGATGACTCTGATGAGCTAAAAGGCATCGTTTTGCTTTTTGGATTAAAACCTACAAATCTAGTGGATTAAGCTTGGCCTTATTTAAAATATGTTAGAAGAAAAATATTCTAGTGCTTACAAAAACAAATTCATGGTAAAACTTTTTCTTCATATCTTATCATATTTGGTATTTGAAAAATGACATTGAAATGGCTTATACTTATATAGATAGGTAAATAAGAAAACTTCGAAGTAATGTCTTCAAGGCGAAGTTAAATTTTTTGTTAACTATCTTATCTCTAGATGGAGAACTAGTCTTCTGAGTGTGAATGTGCTTTTTTATCCCAGAAATTGTATATTTCTTTAATGTATTTTCAAGGTTATGAGAAGATAGTTATTCGAAAAGTATCTAGTGTAACCAATCTTATTGTTTCTAATTCTAACTACCTAAACTCTAGAAGGTCCTTTGAAGAAGAAAAAGAGATAGGCCCACCAATAAGCATAATAAAATTTTCAAAATGATGAGCTAAATCAATTTAGAAATGCCCGTCTTTCTGTTTGAGCGCAATCTAGTCCCTCAGTTTTAAAGATATCTCAAACAAATTTGATATGTTGCCGCAATACAACGCTTAGCTCCCATACCATCGATTTTTTCGATAAATGGGGTTTAGGCTATGTATCTTTAACGGTTTTGAATAGTTTGTACCAATTGTAAATAAAGATCGTACGCTTTCCTTACTTGGTAAAAGTTAGGTTAGGTTTTCTTTTCCATGAAACTTTTCCAGTTTCATAAAGTTTTGAATAGAAAAAATGATTTTTATTTAGCTAACTTTGTAAAACAATTAACACCATTGCATTCAACGTATCCGAATTATATAGAAATAACCTCAAAATGCAAAATTGAAATGTCTTAATTTTCACCATGACAAAGGTCTCATACAACAAAAATAGATTCACATTAAGTTCTTTATTAAACTGATAGCATGTTAGTTATTTTTTGTATAATTATGACAGCTTATAATTTGTTTTTTTCGTTTGAAAGTGAGCCAAATTCATCTGCCCTGAGTCCTCAAACAAAAACGTTGATCCATTTCTTTTGTTTTTATTACTAATTTTGCTCACAATGACTTATTATGTGCTTTTCTTTTCAATTTTGTTGATATAATCACAGCATTGACAAATTGTAAATTAAACTGGGGATGAAATTGACATTTTACTTAATTTTTCAATTTGTTGTATGTTTGGTTCAACCACAGAAGGCAATAGAACAACCATCAACAGCATTGACAAACAATTCTCGATTGATGGCAATAAATAACAAGGAAATAACCAAAAAGGAAAATCTGCATCACAATTATACATACAGAAGAATTGGTTAACTTGGTTAGCAATGTAAGGAAACGATTAGGTAGGGGGGGATGAAGTTTATTGCTATGAATAATTTAGGGTTAAAATTATTGGAAGGAGAGAGGAGAGGTTGGACTTAATTTTCACAGTCTGATGAATGTGATATACAGAGTATATTAATTTTGTTCACCGAACGGTTGGATGTAAAGGCGTTAAAGAATCGAGGTAGAGACAGAAGTTGAAAGTTGAAACAGTAGAAAAATCGAGGAAATCGGCTAAGGAGAGCAAGCCTACTTTTTACAAGGATATTTTCATGTGAAATCGCCACATAGTTGGAAATTTTTGGAAAACAATCTTAAAATTTCTAATTTAAAAAAATTGAAAATTTTTCATAAATCAAAAAAGAATTTCGGGATTAAATTTTGGACCCTATAATAAATCACCAAAAAAAAGAGTTTTAGAACTCCTTAAAATCAAATGTTTTTATTTTGTTTAGCTTTTTCGCCAAATTTTTTTTTTTACATTATCGTTTTTACATTCTAATACCAAAAAATCTCAAATTACTTATTGATTACCATTAGAAAAAAATATTAAAGTATCAAAAAAATTAAATACTATCAAAAAAAAAAAAAAAAAACAAAAAAAGTTAAGATAACATTTTTTGATTGTTATTGATTATTATGAAGAATTTTTTTTTTAATTTTAATTTAAATTTTTTTTGATTATTTTGCCGCATGTGCTTATGTTCGCCTAAAACAATACCCAGAAGTAATCAGAAACAATAAAAAATTATCCAAAGTAATCAATAAAAAAAAAATATAATCGAAAGTAATCAAAAATAAATTGTGATTGTTTTTGATTATTCATCTTGATATTTTTAATTTTTTTGATTGTTTTTAATTTTTTTGATTTAACTCTTCTTGATTTTTTTATTCTTTTAATTATTTTTGATTTTTTTTTTGATAATTTTGAAAAATAAACTTTAAAAACCTAAAAATAATGTATAATCATTTTATTTATTATAATTATAATTTTTAAGATGAAATCAATCAAACTGCTAATCATTAGCATTAGTAATCGTTACTCAACAAGTCTGTTTTCAACGTAATTACTCTACAACGACCCTCCCGAAAATTTGTAAACAGAGCTTTTTTTAAGGAATTCAGTTTTCTACTACTAAAACAAATTTTGAGCTGCTGCGTTTTTCTAAGAAATTCTGAGATACAAAGTATTTGAAAAATATGTTTTAAAATAGGTGATCTTCCACTTAGATATCAGCAAGCGAAGTTTCTTTTTCCCAAGTGCTGCTGGGTGCTGAAGTGCCTGTGGTTGATTATCCAGTGATTTTTGAAGTGTTTAGGAAAGTCACCGTTATTTTTTATTTTCTGTCACTCATTTAACCCAACCTAATCTGCACGAATTACAGGCAACTTGTATGCCGCTGCTTCTATGTACATACATACATACATTTATGAAAAGTCATGTTAGCGCGTGCAATTGATTACTTAAAATACTTGTAATGATGATATTTCATTTAAATGTATTAATATCACAAGCAAACTCAAACACAATCAGTGATATGATCTCGATAAGAAATGTTAGCATGTTTGGATATATTACCAACAAAAACGCAATCACTTGGGAAATCTCTAACTTCCGCTACACAAAACGAAAAGTACTGCGTATCTCATCCTGACAAATCCTAGCGCTTTTATCAATAAACCCCCAGACAAATAAATTACTCATTGATATGAAAATTATAATATTTTACGTGATAAATAAGACACGCCATTAGCAATAATAATGAATGTCTCACCGTTTACTTATGTGTATATGTACACCTACATACATATCTCCAATTATACTAACATATTGGCATGAATGAAATGAAATAAACAAATTTTCTGTCGCATTAGCTATGCTATGCCCCATAACACATTTTGGCTCCGTTTCTGTCACTTCAACAAAAACATCGGCCAATTTCTCTGCTCTTCTGCCAATTTTTGAATTAATGAAGAGGAAGCACAGGAAATAAGATTATTGATGATATTTGGTTGCAAACTGTCTTTGGATCGGAAGCAAAAAATTTATATGGGCATACATACATATGTCTTTGTATGTATGTATACAAAAATATACATGTACATTAGGGTGTTTCGATTGCAAGTGAAATTTTTGTTTGCTCTGTTCTATTAGATACAAATTTAACAGACCAATGCATGCGCATTTTAGATATTAAAAATGCATATGGTTAGATTTTTTTTAAGAGTTAAAGAAAATTATTTTTGGAATTTTTGTCAATCTGTCTCTATGTTTGTTCGGTCACCATTCAAAAACCAATATAGCTAATAAGAAGCAATTAACACCTATGTGTTGTCAGATATCCAACTTAAAGTGAGGTATCCTTTTTCGCGAATTGACAAATAAACAAATAAAGAAAGCACAGCAGGAACAAACGATTGTATGGGAGCTACATATGTACATATACATACATATGTTAAGTTGGTGTGATCTGGCTGCTTTTCATTAGCCACAATATCTACATACATAATATTCACTAAGCTTACAAAATTTTACGTTCTTAGCTTTTTAATTGCAAGAGTTATAAGGCAAAACCCGTTTATCAGAACAATGGATTGTATCATTTGTAGTCAATGTAATGTCACTCATACGCCATGGCCCCCTACCCAAAAAAGTTCGACCCAAATTGGGGGTCATCAGAATTCGTTTTAGAGGTATGGTTCCTTCGGCAAAGTTTCTTATTTTGATCCCTAGAATATGATTTTCGCAGAGCAATGGGCGATTTTTTTGCCTCCCCACAAATCGACCCAGCCTAATAAACAGCCAACAGAAAATTATGTAAGTATTAAAAAAGTATATATCGGGATAGCGCTGGATGATGCCCGCCTTTACAAAGCGAAATAATGTCAAATTATTATAAGAATTAACGTCATTGACATTAATTCCCCTTGCAAAATAATATTTTCACATTATGACAAGTTAGAAACCATTTTAAAATTATAAAATTCAAACTAAAAATTTCGTACATTAAATTATTTTAAAGCAGTTTTTCAATTTTTTTCCTTTCGTAAAAAATAAACCCGGTCCTAATATTCGCCCTCTTTTGATCTTGTTTTTTTTTTTCTAATACAATAAGTGTTATATGAGAAGTACATTTTTTTCCAAACGTTGCTTCCATGTTTTCGTGCAAATTTCAACCTAAAAATTGTGACACCAAATGGCAAGCGACATGTGGCAAATTCATTTTGGAGTTTGCATGACCTTGCACACATGCACATCACTACCGGATGCTGTTAACGCAGGTGACAGTTAGGCCAAATATGGTAGGTAAAAGTCATAAATAAACAAAACCGTTGATGGCAACATTCTGATTTATGAAGATTTTCAGTTGGCATGTTTATATGTAAGTCAAACATATGGCGATAAGGTAACACTGACATGCACGCACGCACGCACACAAATGTAAATGTGAATTAACGTGCGTGTTGATTGTAGAGTGCTGCGCTGCGAGTGGATATTAACAACGCTCTTAATGTAGCATAATAAAGATTGAATACAAAATATTGAATGAGTGAAATGCTATACAAAATTTTGTTCTAACAATGTCTGACTGGTCACTAGTATTTGTTCTAAAAAATGTGAGACCCACTGAACAGACGCTTTGGCTCACAGTATTCCAACAATACAGGAGGAAGCAAAAAAAATATGAATGCTGATTCATAAGAGTAGGCAGGCAAGTTGTTATGGCATTTAAAATTAATTCCACTATATCCCATATCATGAACTTAATTACATCGCTTAATGCAGCACTTACTATTACCTTCCGTTTGATACCCATAATGCACTAAACAAATTTGTATCCACATATCAGTCGATATCTCCGAAACTCGTTGCGCTATTTCAACAAATGATATTTTGGATTTCAAGTTAAACCATTAGTAACACAACGGTAGAATTATTTTTTAAATCCATTCAGCAGTTTTTAAGTGATGCGCGTTCAAGCGTACAGACAAATAGACGAAAAAAGGGTTGATTTGATTTCTATTGGCTTAATAATCATCTCTGCTATCGATTTTTCTTAAATATCTACAGACATCGTTGTTAGAACTTTATTAAATGTAGCGATGTTCATCATACGCTCTGTCAATCAAACTTGAGAAATGCCTCACCATTGATGATGTGGATGACATGAGTGACAAAATAATTGACTAGAGGTAACATTGAATGAATATGTTTCACTGTAATGCCACCTTTATAGAATTTTTGGAAAAAAAAACAAAGAATATAAAACGAGGGGTATTTTACGTCATGTTTCCACAAAAATATCTCAAGATAGCGTTGCCACCTAATGCTATGAGATTTTTATTTTTGGATACGAGTTATAATTGAAAAAACTTACTGATCCTTGGGATGAACTTTTCTATATTAATAAATAATATCCCACTTTTCAATAAAAATATCACTAGATAGCGTTGCCACCTAATCCTATTATATTTATATTTCCAATACATACAAATCTCTAGTTTTTCGATCCACGAAAAAAATTAAAACTTAAAATTTTTATTCTCGAGAGATAAAGTAGCGCCCAAAATATATATTTTATTTTCATAAAATAAATAAAAATCAAACATGAGTTTTATTTTCGATCAAAAAAATAAAACTTAAAAAAATTATTAATATCCTTAATCAAAAAAAGAAAAACTTTAAGATACTTTATTAAAAAGAATCAGAAAATATTTTTGTAAATAGCGAGTTTTATAATAAAACTCATAACATCGCATTTTAAAAGTTACATTCAAGCTGGGTTTTGTTGTTAAAGAAGACAGTCTAATGTATGTATGTATGTATGTGTAATGTGTAACCTTGAGTGCCTCTGTCACTGCTAAACAATTTCAACTATGTTATGAGAGCTATCGGCATTGTAAAAGGTTGAAGAATTATATTTTCGAATTTTAATTTGCCCGCTTGAAGACGGAAAGGAAAACACACCCAGCAAGAAATGCTTAGTTGAGAAATTTCTATATAAGATTGCTCTCGAAAAGTTGAGTTATAGCTAATTCTGTTTTCTCCCGCACACTTTTCTTCTTTCCTACAGGGAAATTATTTTCCAAAGCGCACATAAAGGACAGTAGCATTCACACATACCGATACATACACACAAATATGTTCGTATTTGCATAGATCCAGGCTGTGAATTCTAAAGTGAGCCAAAGTGAGCTCAGCCAACTCACATTCTTTATAAACACAATATTCCAACAAAAATAAGGAAGGTAATAACCAAGTCCATGTGGTGGATTGTTTGGAAATGGGCAAGTGTGTATGTATGTTTGTATGTGTGAGTTTGTCCTTTATGCCAATTCATGCATATGCTAAATATTCCAATAAAATTTCGTAGTAAAAATGTTGTTGCTGGATTTTATCAAAGCAAAATCTTAAAACTGTTATAGCATAGTTTTATATATGGCACATCATACTCCGCGGTTGGTCCACTTAATACTAACGACAATAAAAGCGACGGACGACCTTCAGGCGTATAGGCTAAGGCTGATGTGGCATCTCATTAAATAGTTGTTTTTGCATTTTATTTATTTTACATTGTCATTCTGTGTTTTGCTTAGGTTAAAATGCAAATTAATTTGAAGGCTGTAAAGTGTAGAACTTTCAGTGTTTAGCTATGATGGCCTACTACCCACTAGATATGGGTGATTACAATCGATGTATTAAGGCAAGTGAAGTCTTTTTGTGGTTTTAAATCGATTTGAAGCTGGGAACGATTGTAACTTAGGGTACATTATGCATTCGGAATATAGAAGAGTAGTGCTCTTAAGCAGTAGGAAATTATCAAGACATTTTCGCCAATAGAGAAAACACAATATTGATCCACTGAAACGATGCCACTCATCTCTCATTACTCATCTTTTTCTTCTTTACGACAGGAGGAAATAAGATGGTCTAGAAGGTTCCACGGGTCTTACCAAATCGCATGGATATAATCAGACTAACCGAATTTGTGAGACATAATTAATTGAAATGTGCTAAAAGTTAATCAAATTGATTAGTTAGTATGGATTATTTTTTGATAAATTAATTAGTCAATTAGGCTAAGGAAAATTATTTAGTTCGATTAACTGATTATGTTTGTGAATTAGCAAGTTTAGTTTATTTTCGGTTTAATCAATACGTATGTAATTAGTAATAAGCTAATCGCATTCACTAATCGTTAATGACTATTATTTGATTAATCAGTTCTTAAGGTTACAACTAATTAATTTGTTCAATTAATAGGACAACCCTACTTTGATAAAAAAAAATTATTGTTATTTAAATTTTGAGTACTTTGATTTATTAAAAAACCAAGAAATAACGAAATAAAATAACTGCTGTGTTTAAACATCCGATACTTTTAATTTCTAATTAATCAATTAATTCAAGGTAAGTTAATCGTATTGATTAATTAATGGTGAAGCATTTGATTAATTTCTGATTAATTAACTAACCTAGTTTAGCCTCATTAATTTATTCAATTAAATATTTTCTTTTAAAGTTAATAAAAAGCATAGTTTGAATTAGACTTTTAAATTCTTGTGTCGAAAATACCAACTAAAATCTCACTTTTAGTATTTTCCTACATCTATTTATTTCAACCAATTGCACGACTTTTACTGTCAATTGACCACAACTGGCCCTCAGGCTAATTTGAAATGTGGTATTTTCATCGACTAAAAATGGAGTATTTGTGAGAAGGCTCATCCCTAATATATACATACATACATACATACATACATACACACACAAAGTTTTATTGCTCTTGCTTAGTTTACATCGTCTCACACACTTTTAGCTTGGCATGATTTTGCGCTTCTTGACGTAACTTAACCGATGATGAAAATAATGATAATGTTGTTGTTAATGTTAATGTATATGTAAATTACGAAAAATAATGTCTGTTCAAAAGAATTTTTGCATATTTGATGTGAAAAAATTGTTGCACAAAAATGTGTATAAGGAAAAAAGGAAATATGAAAAAATGGAAGGAAGAGAGGTTACGAAAAAAGATTGCAAAATGCTGGGTGGACTAAGATTTAAAATAGCAAAAAAGAGAGAGAAAGACGAGAAATTAAAACGAAAGGGAAATCTAAACAGCAGATGCTCAACCGTACAACTGTGGAAATGCTAAATCCCGAAAATGTGACGTGAGAAAAAGTCAGATTTATGAACGGCCAAGAGCTATTTACAGCATTTCGAGCGAGCTTTGTGCACCCTAGGCATACATCGATTAAATGAAGCAAAAGGTCAGCAGATACGAAAACTTGAGAACGCCTGAAGAGTGAGAAAAAAAATATTGGAAAACCTAACCTAATTTACCGCTACTAGCATAACTAGGAATCAAATCAACCTGCAAACCAAGTTGTAGTAAGATCGTGTTCACAGAAGAACGGATGCTGCCTAACCAATTTTTCTTTTCCTGCTTTAAGTCAGCCTATTTATAACTCTATATCTAACTCTATTCGTTTATGCCGTTACGCTGTCAGCTAAGCTCAGCTATGCATTGAAACGGATTGTTTTGAGGTTATGAAATTTTATTTTAACGATGCTTCTGTAATCTATCAAATGGCCAAGCTTTCTTAAAAGATCAAGTCTAAGAAATAGCATACACAAAACGCTGATAAATGAATTTAGCAATTCTTTAAATACAAGGAACAAAAACATAAATTGATGAGGAGCGAAAAATAAGTCATTTAGTGACACAGCTGCTCAGAGCTGTAATCAATCATTAGTCTCGGACATTCATTTTGTTGTCTTTTGCGGCTACTAACAAAAGCTGAAATTAAACGATATTAAGAAAAAGTAAACAAAAAAAAAAAAAAAACAAATTCTTTCTTTTGGCTATTTTGCTAGAAGTTATTGATGGCTATTGGTAAACAAGTTGATGCATGTAGAGCGGTCATGATGTGAAAAAGAATTTTTGTTTAAGGGGCGAGTTATGTAAAATGTGACTGGATAGTATAGTATAGTTTCCAGAGTCTACCACGAGGAGGTTACAGCATGAATTTCACCTTTCTTTGGGGTTTTAAATTTTCACTTGTTTTTGTTTGTATGTAATATATTTTAATTTTTTTTCTTTTGTTATTTGGAAGTAATTTAATTGTTTGAATAGCAGCTCAGACTTCACCAACAGTTTTTCTTTTTTTAAATTTTTCAATTGTTAAAATTTTTTTTTTTTTTTTAATTATTCTTTAATATTTTGTTGCTATTTAGAACATTTTTTGTGTCTGTATTTAACTTACAATTTGTTTTTATGGTTCAAACATTTTTTTTTTTTTGCTTTATAATATTGCTGTTTGCGGTTAATTTTGTAACGTAAAATATGATTTTAAATTTCATTTACTTTTTGATGGATTCAGAGTCTTAAATTTTTTTTTTAATAAAATACTAATTGAAATGAATGAGAACAAATAATTTTTTTTTTAAATTTTCTTTTCATATTTAAAATTTTTTTTTAATATTTTGCTTTATTTTCCGAGTCTTATATGTACATTTTTATTGCCTTTCGCTAACTAGGCCTAGTTTTTATTTTTTAACAAAATAAAAATTGTATTGAATAAAAAAAAATTGTGTGTAAAACTTTTCTCTTTATATTTAAATTTTTTTTTAAATTTTATTGCTTTATTTTTTGAGTTTTAAAAATTTTCATTGCCTTTCGCTACTTGGGCTTAATTTTAATTTATTATATTAAAACTTTTTTTAAACTAAAAAAAAATTTTTTGGTTTCTGTTTTTGTAGTCAGCTTATTGTGTGATGAGTTTATAGTTTTTCCTTTTTAAAAAGGGTCAATATTTAACTCTCATATTTTTTTAATTTTTTACATTTTTATTTTTTGTTTTATAATATTTTTATACACATGTATGTACTAGTATATTCAACTTTTTTAATGAAAAAAAAAAAAAAAATTGTGTACATTTCGCGTAAATTTTTCAATTAAAAATTTTTTCTTGCCATTTACTATTTGGGCTTAGTTTTAATACATTTCAATTATTTATTTGAATTATTTTTTAAAATTTTTTTATTGTTCGCCAACTTGACTTCATTTTTAAATGTTAAATGGATTTTATTTGACGTCACTCTTAGAAGGAAAGACTTGTGCAATTTTATATTCAAAAATGCGATTTACATAATTGGGCCCTAAATTAACTTAGCTATTCATTAAATAATGTACAAAAGATTAATCATTGCTTGGTACATTGAAGAATACACTAGCAATCAACAATTTTCCCGTAATACAAGCTATGGGGAAATAAGTTTTAAAAAAACAATTTTTTAAATCGGAAAACTTATGCCGAAAGAAACATTTTCTTAATGTTAAAAATTTATTCAAATTATTTTGTGCAGTGTGGAAATAACATGCGATTGTTCTATAAGCGATTGTAGAATGACAACGGTGGAAGCAGTTAATTCAGACTATTATTGCTCAATAATAATGCTGTTGAAAACGCCATAAAATTGGATTGAAGCTACAATAACAACAAAATGTTCAAAAAACTTGAACATTCAATTAACAAAAGTTCTGCTTATTATCGTCTATGGCCTAATTATGACGTAAAACTTACTTAAATACTCTTATAACAATATTGTCCTTATGTGACACAAAATATCTTTATAAATGACATTCTTAATTATTTTAACATAGTGTTGACAACGTCAACGGGTCGCCTCAACTACATATCTTGTTAGTTTTGAACTCAAGAAAGCTTGCAGCCTAATCGATATCGACTAAAAGTTTGTCAGAGCATCTAAAACTTAGGATGGCAATAAATTTTATTATACCAACATATTCATGTAAGTGCGTGTGAAATATATTTATAAGCAAATATGTATGTATGTATATGAGCATACGAGCGCAGGCAAAAAGTTCCCCCATATACAATATGCTAAGGCTGGTTAAATGGCTTTCAAAGTGGTTTAAAATGTTGAAAACAAAAAGTAGAAAAGTTTAAGTGCATTCAAAGATGAACCTTATATGCCTAGTTGTGGAAGAAGGGGAAACTCATAATTCGATGATGTGGGTGCACATATGTATGTATGTAGATTGTGCAGACTTTGGGGGAAGTTATTTTAAAGACTGCAGCGAATCTTCTTAGTGTGCGTGATAAGGGATGTCGATCTAAAAAAATTTAATAGTGGTAAAAGAAACTTTTTTTTATAAATCGGACCGTAGATTGATGAAAATTTTCAAATATTCATTAACATACCTCAAAAATTAAAAAAAAGCACAAAAACGACACTTTATTTTTTTTATGATCATCTTTTATGTACAGTTCCTGAAAAATATGATTTTTTTGATTCTGAAGGTGGGTTGACCCTAGTTATATTTTTTAAATAGATCTAAGAAAAAAACAATTTTTAAAACGCTTGTGGTTTCATGGTTTTAAGTTTGTGTTTTATTAAAAAAAAATTTCAGTGTAATATTAATTTATAATAGTGTATATTTTCTAAACCTGATTTTAATACCTTTCTCGAGGTTTAAAGATTTTTTAAACCGGTTACCGAAGTACCTATTACTATAATTTTTCAAATATTTCGATACTTCGCCACTCCCACAATTTTCCGAAAATGCTATTTCTAAAATTGAGATTATGTCTGTGTGTAAAATATAAGTCAGTAAGTAAAATTTCATCAGAATCTGCATGAGAAATGTTGCAATTTTGAAATTGATTGTCAAGATGTTTCTCCAATTTTCCACAGTTTGAAAGCCACTGGAATTTACTATGACACTTGCGTTTCTTGTATATGGCAACGACGTTCCAATTTTTATAATATTTCAAATTTTACTTGTATCCATTGAGTAGAGAAATTTTAAATCAGAGCAAAAAGTCTTGTTTTCGATTCTGTTGGCTCAATCAATTGAATATTTGCATGTTTTCATTATCACTTTGTCATTGTTAAAGATTTCTTTCGTATAAGTTTGCATTGTAATGAAATCAACTAAAGACGCACCCATAAACTCAATTAAAAAGCTCATTTACATTATTGTCAATTTGAACATAATTTATACGTAATCATGTTGGGCAGATAATTACACTTAATACCGTATTCAATTCACATTTTCGATTAGATGGTGTATCTAAAAGTTTAAGAAGCACTCGAACTCAAAAGTTGTCAAGGTCAAAATGAAATAGTGAAAGGAAAGAGACAGCGACCTCACTGGGGTTCAACCTCAAGAAAGTGCTAATATCTTAATGGGACTTCGTAAGAGATTGGTAGTAATTTTTACTTTGGTTCAACTTTACTTTGCCAGTTTCCTGGAACTTCCCTTAGAAGAGGATGATGCCATTACCAGGTAAGACAAGGACCTCTGATTATGCAAGGCAAAGATACATCATTAATGCAACAACAAAAACCAGTAATAAAATCTGATGTCAAAAAACTTGCGCTTCCCTGTCGTTGATTCCACCTCACACTACCCAATAGTTACACCCATCTTAGCAGCCTCAACAAAGCTTTTCTAATCAAAAACTTCATAAAGACACCATCACCTGCCGCATTCAACTTGTAAGTTGATTAAAAGCTAAAGCTAAGAGGAAAATCTCTAAATACTTTGTGTGTATGACCTGAGGGCTTTGTGCCACATCAAATGTGTTACTGCAACAGAAAGAAAAGGAAATTTTACCGAAAATCATACCAACCATAGCAACTTGCTCCGCTTGCAAACGCATGTCAACACACACACGCTTAATCGTACATTTAAGCTATGGTAGTGGTGTACCTAGAAATACCCCTCAGCTGCAACAGTTATGCTCACAGTTGAAGTGACAGCAGCACCAGCAGCTGTGGCTTAAGTGGAGAGAAATTTAACTCTCAAACTGAAAGTTAAACAATTTGGAGCAAACTTGTCCAACAACTTTATATACTTGCTCAAGTGCTGAAATTGTTTCGATTCAAAATGTTGTTGAGTGTTGAGTGAGGTAAAATGTTTTAAAAATAAAAAAAAAATAAAAAAAAAAAAAACTGAGAAAAGTACCAGAAAAGGTTTTGCTGTCAGCACATTTTGTGAAGTTTTTCTTAAGCATTTAGGCGAGTGCTGCCACTTCAATTTTAATGTTGTTGCCACACTTTGACATTAATGGCATTTACAATTATTGTTGTTGTTGTTGTTGCTGCTTTGTACAAAGATGTTTGTGACAGCAAAAGCAAGTCAAAATTCGATCAAAAGCCTTCAGTAGAAATTGACAAAACTTACACAAAGACTGTCAAAGCGCTTGTTTGTGGGTGGTGGGTTTTGCACAGAGGGCATCAGTGCTAATAGAACAAAAGATCTTACGAACTCTGGCCGCAAGTATATACTTAAGTGTAACCAACATTATATACATAGATACTTAAGTGTTATAAAGTAACTAACATCTTGAAGTATGCGCGCAGATGAGCGTTTCATAAATGTCACAAGTGTGAACTAGAAGCCAAGAAATGAGCGTGAAAATTTCCTCCATTGAGTTTTTCTAGTGCTTTTCGATTGTAGCCTCATACTCGAAATTCCAGCACTTCATTGACTTGAAGTTGCATCGGTTTTGGTTTTTCCTACCGGTTTCGATTTTCGATTTTTGTTCCATTTTCATTTTAGTCCTCGGCTTTGATTTTAGTTCCATTTTTATTCATCTCAGTCTTCGGTTTGGTTCCATTTTCTAACATTGTTTCGGCTCCATTTTTGGTTCGAAACTTGGATCTCGTTCCAGCTCCGCAAAGTTTAGAACTAAATTTTAGTTCCAAGTTATAGGCGTTTTTCTGGTTCCAGATTTCGGGTTTGGGGTTCATTTCAAATTTCGATGTTTCATTTCAGGCTTTGATTATATATTCCATTCCGGTCCCAATTCTGCACCAGAATTCGCCAGTGGAGATTGTGGGGTTGGTTCCAAATCTACATAGTTTAAGATTTTGATGAAGCAGTAGGTTTTGAGCCAGTTTTCTTCCTAGTTTTGAAAGTGATCAAGGGTTCTGGTTCGGGTTGCAGTTAAGCTTTTGTCGTCGCTACCGGACCTCCTTTTATGCTCTACTTTCGATCTTTCCGGTTTTTGTAGCAGTAAACGGAACTGTTTTGGTATAGGTTCAGGTTTCCTTTGCAATTTTATGCCAGATTATGGTTTCGAAACTGTTATTTCCGGTTTTAATACCATTTCCCCTGCTTTTCCTTTACAAAATTTAAATTCTTTAAAAATTATTCGGTAAAAATAATGAATGTCTATCTCCTTGTTTTCATTTATTTTATTTTTTGTAAAATGTCATAAGTTTTGTAACATCGACTCTTTGTGTACTTCCACAGTCGTTACCCTAATCGTTTCGTTCATTTGACTTACTGCCATATAATGTTGTTGTTTGTATTGCAGGATTTGTTCACTAATTTTTCATCAGATCTAAATATCATTAATAAATATGTCAACTGGCATAAGCACTGGCTCCAAAAATTTTAAAAGGAGATTTATCTTTGAAAAGCCACAAGCAGGTATTTATTTATGATCGTTAGGGAAGTCAACACTACAGGGTGGCATTTATTTGCGCAAGAACAATACAGTGTGCCTGGTATGGAATGCAAAATGAAAGTTATGAAATTTGTGAGGTAACAAAAATATTTCTTTTTTAAAAAGATGAACTAAATAACTGATCTACATATATGAAGGGTATGTTAAAAAATAAATTTTTTTTTGCTGAAAAAAAATTTTTATTTGGGAAATAAAGATGAGCTTACTCTGTTCACGTATAGGAATGTTTAGTAAAAAAAGAAGTTTTGTTTTTGTAAAAAAAAATTTATTAGAAAAAGATTGACCCAAAGTAATACATAAAAAAATTTAAATTCTGTTTGGTGAAAATAAAAAATTTGTTTGAAAAAAATGGGTTTAATCCACTTACCTAAATATAGAATATTTATGCTAAAAAATAAACTTTTTTTTGTTGATAGAAATTTTGTTTTTTGTAAAAAAAATGTCATTGCCAGAAAAATATGGACCTAACTATCAACCTAAAAGAAGATTGTGTTAAGAAATAAAATACAGTCAAACCTGTTTTTATGCGGGGGATAGGGACCGTGTAAAAATAATCGCACCTTTTTTATACGATTTTTTTTGTGCGGATTTCTTTTTTTATGCGTTTTGTTTTGTGCGATCCTTTTTTTGTGCGGTACATATAAAGGCGGTGTCAAAAGAAAGTGTACACCATAAAATTGCAATTTTCACCAATCACTGCTTCTTTTTGAATAATTCCTCAAATTTTTTATAAAAGTATTCTCAGCTGACAATTTGGGTAAAACGCCTATCAGTAAAAAGAGTTAGCAAAATCGAATGGGTAATCGATGTTTTTAATTTTTAATTTAAATGTAAGCCAATAGAATACTAATCAGCTGTTTATAAAATGGTTGTCTGTCTATCTGTATGTTTGAGCACGCATCACTCGAAGACTGCGAAATATAATTTAATGCAACTTTCGCTGTTGTATTGCTAGACATCTAGATTAAAATGTAAGATATACCTTATTTGGAAAGCTATACCGGTTCCGGGAGTTATAGACCAATACGTGGACCAGAGGAGTAAACATTTTTTTTTTAGTACAATATTAGTATCGAATGAAAGGTGCTGATGAATGCTGCTATAAACTATCTGATAAAGTGTAATATCTCATCTGGTTTCTGAGACACATATTATGTTAAAAAAGATTAGAAATTATAATTGTTTCTGTTTGCTTGGTTTTATTATCTTCATGACCATGAAATATAATTATAATAACTGACGCGATGTTTCTAAGTATGAGAGGAAGATATGTATATAGCTACCGATTAGCATACCGAAATGATTAGAGCGATACCTATGTCTGCGTGTATGTTTGAACGCAAACTTGTCTCTCAGTTTAAGAGATTTTTGTCAATTTCACAATACCACGTAGCATTCTTAAACCTCTTTTTAAATGGTTCTCTGTGGCCTTAAAATTGTATATTAAATACTAACAATGCAAAACCGCACAAAGATCCCGATCTGATGGTCAAAATTCACAAAATTGAATATTAAAGACGCACATGCAAATATCCAAAAAAGTCGACCAAATCACTTTATTATACTAAAGCCGTTGTAGCTTCTTCGAAAAAATATGCCATTATATATGTATCTACAAATTTGCTACTATTGTATTTGTTTTTGTTGTTTTGTGATTCTTTTTTTGCAAACGTTTTCGTGTGCACCATCGTCATCACGCCAATTTGAAAAGTGGCAAATGGTGTAGAGCAAATAGCCGAAAGCGAAAACAAAAGCCATGAAATTTTAAGGCTGAGCCAGCAACATCATTGTTGGTTACAAAAACGTTCATAATGCGGGGTTTATTTGCTTGTTGGCGGACATCATTTGGCCAGTAAAATCGTCCAACATTAAATAACAGGGAGCACAGCAAGAGTTGTAACACTGAACAACAGCTTGCTCCATTACGGCTGAAATGAGTGATGATGAGACTTGTGGGAGTTGTTTGAAATATAAGGAGCGAGTGTTGTTAAGTGTTGTAGTAATAATAATAATAAGAACAAGCATGAAAATGAATACGAGTTTGTACGAATATTTGTTATAGAGATGTAGCGAATGTGCGCCTAGTAGATGATTTCGAAGCAATCTGGTATGCCTAAAGTAGTCCTGTCAATACCGAAAAAAACTGGCAAATTTGTTTTTAAGGTAATTCCGATATAAAGTAATACGGATATAATTTTAATGGTATTCGAAAAATAGTCGCGAAAAACATATGTAAGCTCTATAAAATATTAAAAAGTGGCAACGAACCATACTAACCTAACGAAAATTGAAGTGCAAATGGCGAAAAAGCCCTTCATAAAATTTCGAAAATAATATTGTTAAAGTTCCGAAAATAGCTCCGCAAACGGAGACAAAATATTGAAAAGAGTTCCAAAAAATAGCACTGAAAAGGCGAAACCCATTCCATAAAACTTCGAAAATAATACAGAAAATACTTATAAAATCCCAAACATAATCTCGATAAAATACCAAAAATATCTAAACAACCCTTATATAATCCCGGTAGCTTTTCAATAACATCGAAAATACCGAAGAAATTTTAACGAATACACCAAAGCGCAATCTTAAGAAAATTCCGATATGAATCCTAAAAAACCGTAGTCTTGACCAAAATACTCGTTATAGAATGATGATTGCCGTCCCGTTAGTAAAGAGATAATCATGAGGAAATCCTGAAAATATTAACGAATTACGGAAAAATTTCTAATAAAGTACCTACTGAAAACATCCTAGAAAGAATTTCGAATATAGTCCCGTTAATACCGAAAAAATATGATTGAAATTCCGAAACTTGAAATAAAAAATTCCTCAAAAATACCCCAGTAAGGATCGAAATAATTTAGAAAAATCTCAAATAGTATCTAGAATACTGAAAAAATCTTCATGGGATTTCGAAAAGGATACTCAAATTCCAAAATAATCCAGATAAAAAAAATTAAAAGCAGCAGACCGGTTGAGCTCCCATTCACGAGTATCTAGAATTTCAACATTCGTAACAACTCTAGTCTATATACAACTACGTGTTCAAGTGGCTGGTTGAATGGGATGCGCTGAAAAATAACAACAACAACACTTGTTCGCCTGTTAGCCGCTTGATAAATTTTTAACAATATTTCTTTATCTTTTATATGGATTCAATATACAACAGAGATATAAATTACAGCACACTCCATAACGCGCCATTCGTAGTTAATAAATGAAGTGACCACAAAATCGAGAAAAAAGTAAGAAATAACCACAAAAGCAGCTTTGAGAAAATACACTCGCAAAATATTATCGTCAATCACGTCATACGAAATACGACTTTTTCATTTATTATTGCTAGTAGAATTGAAAAATGTTGCACTGCATTGGGGGAGGAAGCTAATTTTTTAATTTAGCACCGCATTAACTTTTGGAATATTTTTGTTACAGAAAATCGCACCACCCGCTTTGAGAGGTGCTTTGCGAATTGAAAATTATTGAGAGAGAAAAGCCACTCAGTTGAGAATTTGATTGGCAACTTGTTAGTGTGAATCATAGCTAAGAGTATTATAAAAATTGTAAGAGATTAATAATAATTGGCTTTAGAATCTTCTTCTTCCTAAGGAATTATTTTTAACTTTTTTGTTTTTTAAATGTTGTTATGGTGTTCGGACTTAATCCCAAATATAAGACGCAGTGCTTTGTTTAGGCTTTATGATGGCAAAGCCGAACTTCGTCTTTTTAAACGAATTTCGTATACCTATTTGCATACAGCAACTCAGTGTAGAATTATTATTATATCAATATATTTTTATAAAAAAAAAAAAAAAAAATATCACGTCATCACATCAAATCATATGAAACATCGCATCAATCTTAAAGTCAATAAGAACATCAAAATTGGACACAAAACATGTGGAAACACAAAGCATATGTAGTATATGTTATATTAAAACATATCGCAAGAAATATCACGTCATGACATCACATCATATGAACCATCAATAAATGGTGATATCTATTTTTAATAAACATCAACAAAATGTTTTATCAGAGCTAATGAAATTGTCAGTAAGATAGTTATTAGCAAATGACTTATAATATCAAAAAAAAGTGTATTTAAACTGTGAATTACAAAATATTCAACATCACATGACGTTATAACACACATATCACATCATTCTGACTTGAGGTTCACATTCATATATGATACAACCTAGTAAGTGTAATGGGATCAGTGCTACTAGAAACGAGTCAATTTTTCTGGAAACTCACAATAATATCAAATTTATCGATCATAGATATCATATCAAACCTAAAATATCATATCATATACATGCATCACTTGTCTGTATTACTAAATAATGTGAAATCATATTTGAAGACATCATATCACAAAGCATTTGCGAAATATTGTCATAATTAATCACATTGTTGAAAATATCACATCATTACATCATATGAAGGTGAAAGAATTGTGAACACATGACTTATATCATCACAAAAGCCGGAATATCACATCACGTTCTTTTATATGAGCTTGATATCATTAAACTATGTGCCAATAACACTATATTTAAGACGAGGCAATCCAAATTAACTAATCACATCATATTAATCCCAAAAAAAGCATGTCAATAGAATGGCATAAGTAGATAATATAATAAGACATTAATTCTATTTAAAAAAAAAAAAAATTTACCTGGTGTTTGGCTATGTGACGCCTGCAAATAAGGTTATGTATCTGATAAATAAACTGAGTTTTATAACGAAAAATTTGAGCGGTAACCTTGAACTCAGTTTCATTATTCCACGTTTACCATTAAAATAAATTAAATAAATGCGCCGAATTTAAAAATATTGAATGCAAATAAAAAAACTATCAGCACTTTTTTAGTAACTGAGCTCATAGCACAAAAGCCTTCAGCGTAAAAGCTGAATGAGAACGCAACTTCAATAAATCCTGTGCACGTATCTAATATCAGTTCAAATACCCGTTGAAAGCTAAAAGGAATTAAACAAAAAAAAACGAATTCATTTCACTGCAATGCTGCCACTCGTGCTGCCTTCATTTGATTTCCGCCTCCATCTTCTGTATAATAAATCCGAATAAATACAAATAACTACATACAATCAAGTATAGTTCGTAAACACTTGTGATAAACAAACAAAATAGGAAAGAGATTGTGAAAAGCATTAACTAAATAGCTATATAACAAGCAATACGCTATGCCCATCACACGGCCTTTCATAAATAACCATAAATATCTGCAAGTAAACAAAAATTAATTCATTTAATTTATTAGGCTTGGGGGATTGAATTGGGCCTACAGCAACTCGTAGGCAGGCGTACGTGGGTGGCAGAGCATAGCACAAATGGACACTAATGAAATTGAAAATGCAAGCTTAGAGCGCAATATAGGCAGATACGAGTACATAGCTAGCTCATGATGAATGGCATTCGTTTGGTTCGCATTGTGGCAAATGCCCAGTGGCACGCAGCAACATAGCACACAACAACAAAAACGTAACCAACAACCAGAACGTTATGCATGCCGCTTTGCTATAAGACATACATAAATGGCAGCCGTAAGCTATGTTGGTACGTTGGCTATTTTTATTTGGCTTTTCTTTTTATTTGGGAAGCTCATTAGAAATTGTTGTAGAGTTGTTGGTTTGGTTTCAAGTTTGTTTCGCACTCCAAAAGAAAACTGTAGAAGCCAGTTTAAGAAATAGAATGTATTAGTTTAGGAGGGGTTTGAGTTGAGATCGTTGGTAATACCCTTAAATGTATCGAAAACGAATAGCTTTGGCTATGTTTGTTATCCAACAGCATTCAAGGTACTTCAAGGAAAGCTTATATTGAATGTAGCAGGCCAAGGGTCCGCAGTCTGTGAAGAGGCCGCAGCGTGATGAATTCAAACGAAGTAAAGTCCAAACATATTGATATTGATATTGAATGCGCATAAGAAGACGTATTACATGGTGTCTTTGTCTCTTGTCAATGGAAAGAAGAGGGTTAATATTCATGTCTCATCGAAATATGAAGTAAATGTAAAAGTAAAATTAAAAAATAAAATTAAAAAATTTCAAGGGACATTATTGTCATATTGTTTGCTGGGGACTTAAAATTTTTTCTAAAAAGATTTGACCTGGGAAGACCCTTATTGAAATTTTCCGAGCAACAATTCTCTAGAATATTTTAACCCTCTCACGACCTCACAAGTAATATTTAAATACAAATATACGAAGAAAGAGTCAAAAGGACGAGTAATTTTATTTTCGATATGAATATTATCGCTCTTTTCGATTTTTTCTAAATGCACTTTGTTTTAACAATTTTTCAAGTTTAAGCGACTATAAAAAAAAACTTTGAGCTGTGAAAAATATACGTACATATGTATATGGGGTTTTACTATATGGCCTAAGATCTTTCATGCTGAGTTGGAAACATCCAGCAATGGTGCGCATTTTCACTTTTTATTGTATTCCCGTACACTCTCTCTCTATCTCTCGCTCTTAAGCTAATAACTATTATAGCCTGCGTGTGACGGAAGCAGCTTTCACTGCAAACTCGACGCATATTCGCACATGAATACAAAATAGCCGCATTTGATATTTTTTTCACTATTCGAATGTAAGTTGGTTCCTGTGTTCCAACGAAAGTCATTTCAGGAACGGAGACGGAAACGTAAATATGCAAGCAGCTGCTACACCACCAAACAACAGACCAGCTGTGATCAGCAATAGCCTACACATTTATGCGAGTACATTCAATGCACGGCTATACATACATACATAAACTGCCAACAACATTGTTCACCTACATAGATAGTCACTTGAGCCGATTTAGATTGCGACACAAAACGTTGAACTGTCAAGTGTACAAAGCGATAAATTTTCAAGATAACAACAGATTGGCGTGCACGCAAGCAAACAAATGCGTGCTTCTATAGACAAAACAAAAAAAAAAAAAAAAAAAAAAAAAAAAAACTAAGTAAACAATTGAGCGTTTATATATATAAAAAAAATAACAAATTTAAGTAAAGCTATGTTTGTGTGTTTGTATGTGATGTTGGTTATTTGACACTAAGCAATTTTACGCTTTTCAAGAAGTTAGATATTCTTCATTTCTTATAAATGTGATACTCTCAAGCACATGCACATAGCACACACACACACACCCCCGCACATACTATTACAAATACTAGCTTACTTGGACTTTAAGTAATTGCTTTTATTATCTTAGTTATTTTATTTCTTTTCAGTTTACTTTTCTGCTTGGTCACCTAATGCTGCTAGACACCTGATAAGCGTCCGATGCTGCTCGAAAAAGTTGCTGAGTGGACGACGTGCAGTTGCTCAACTTTGATCAGCCAAGTGAAACAGAGCCGCACAAGTGTGAGTTCTCATTGTTACAGAATCATGCGCGTGCTTTTGATTAAATTTTGTTTCTGATGTATGTTTGTGAAGATAATATCACTTAAACTTTTTTCCACGAGCTCTGCTTGATATAAACTCATTATTACACTAAGCCAAAAAACATATATTTTTTTTTTAATTTTCTTAGTTTTTTAGGTTCGACATCAATGAAGCTTTTAATATTGGTATGGTTTTGTGGTTGATGTGTTTTCTTTGGAAATTATTTTAAAACCCCAAAATTCGATATAGAAAATGTGATATTTAGAAACCATATCAATATTTTTTTTTTACTCTGGAACAGCCCATCCAACGCATGTTGTTACTAAAGTAAGTTGAGGCCTTCAAATGCATCAGTTTTGTAGGAAATTTAATTCCTTAAATAAAGTTACGATCGTTAGAACTTCTTAACACTAACATGAACCGGAACTAAAAATTTACCAGAATTTCAGGTATTTTAAAATATATTAGAGATCCCTAAGTAATTAAAACTCAAATAAACCATTCTTGTTTTTAAATAATTAATGTTTCATTAATTAGCCCCTTACTCTCTTCCTTTCATTTCTGTGCCTCTGCTTCACTTTCTTCTTTGTTAGATTTTTCTCTTTTGCTTTCTTTTATTTTTATGAGGTTTCTACTTTATTTAACTTCAATCGCCTTGTGACTTTTTATTTAATTACTATCCTTTTATTTCTCTTTCCTTTCTTCCTTTTAAACCCTTCAGATATCTTTTCTTTCGTTTCTCTTATCCTTTTTTTTCAATTTATTTTTTTTTATTTCTTTTGATTTAATTTTATTTTATTTTACTATGTCCGTTCATTGATTTTTCTTTGCTTTATATTTATTTCAGAAACTCTCTTTCTACTGGTCCTTGACTGTATTTGTGCTGGCACTGCTCTCTCCTTTCCTTCACTGTTACTTCTTTCATTAACTGTCCCCATAATTTTCTAACATTTTTCCTTTCCTTTCTTTTATTTCCTTCACTGTTACCTCTTTCATTAACTGTACCCATAATTTTGTGACATTTTTCCTTATTTTAAATCATGTTTTGGTCCTTTTTGTTCCTTAGAAGTTAACATTTTTATTTTTTATTTGCTTGTATGTCGGTTACAAGATGTCTTCCCATTGGTATAAATGAGAGAGATTCATGCATGCTTCCATGTATAGTCCATAGGAGATATACATACATATGTACATCTTTGACATTTGTAGTGGTGCCATTTTTAATTTGAGTTTTCTCTATTATAATAATTGCTTCTTCAATTTTTTTTTTTATAGCACTTGAGCAGACCTATTGCTGCATATATGTATGTATAATTGCTTACACCTTAGATGTATAGTTCGTCCATAAAAGAAGCCAAACTTTTTCAACATGCTCATTTATATTATTTGTACATTATCAACATAATTTCTAATCTATTTTTGTTCAGTCTAATACACTCTTATATCTATACTTAGGAATTATTACAAAATCAAGGGGTTTAAATATCACTCACCTGTCGGACTCGGTGTCAGCGACATCATATCAAAATGTATATTACGCGGCTCAAACGAATAATCCTTTAAGAATGTCAATTTAGCTCCACGTGTCTTTGCCAAACCCTGTACGGCGGTATTAATGGCGCGTAAATATTCACGCTTACCAAAATTTGTGTGCGGTGCAATTAGTCCAATATTTAATTGGTCCTTATTGGCGGATAAAGTTTTTGTATTACCATTTGCCAGACGTAAAGCTGACGTGCATGGACATGAATACATTAAAATTGACGTTAAAGCAAAGAAAACAAAACCAAAGTTCAAATGTATACGAAAGCGTGCCGATAGCGCAGTGGGCCATGCGATGGTTGCACGAGTTTCAAGCCAACCCCGACACGTTGTCACTGTTGTTGTTGTTTGTTTATGGTGCGGGTGCGGGTGCGGGTGCGGGTGTGTGCTGGTGTGACATGCCAACAACTTGGAAAGTGGTGTTGTGGTTCGTAGACCAACCGTCGATTGATTGTGCTTTTGATAATGAGGAGCAAATTGTATATTTTGAATACTTTTCGTTTGCTGTGTAAGTTGGAAGCTGATGCTACTTTTCGCATTTGATATTTGAATTGTATTTGTGTCATCGAATGGGGGTGGCAATGGTGGTGTTTTGCAGTTTCGCATTTTATGGTTCAGCTGTGCATTAGCGTGGCAAGTTTGTGGAGATGGATGTTGTAGATGTGTGTGTTTGTGGAAATTTTGTTGCTGCGTTATCAAATCGTTTTTGTTGTTGTGTTGTACGCTGCTCTTGCTACTCCAATGTGTGTTAACAGATTTCGTCTTGTTCTTGTGGGTATTGCCAACAGCATGGTTGTTGTACTGCTGGCTGTTACTGCGTGCTTTTGTTGGCAATGTCGTTTGCGTGTTTGTGCTGCTACGTTCTTGTTGCGTGCTTGTTGTTGTTGTTTTTCTTGTATTTATGTAGCATATTCTTTTCTTCGTTTTTGTTGGCGCACTTTTGCTGCGACTTGTAACTGCTTTGTTGCTTTCAATATTTTCGTATGTTCGCTTGTTTACTTTTCGTTTAAATATTTTTTCCTTCATTTTGCGCATATCGTATGACTACTTCCGCCTGGTGTGCTGTCAATCAGCGTTAGCTTCCGTTTCACTACGTTTTCGTTTGCTCTGATTTCGTTTGCTTTAACTTCCTTTTTTTGCTATTCCACCAAAGTTGCGCCACCGTGCGAGTGTTGCGGATTGTTTGCAGGTCAGTGTTTGTGTTTGCGTCTACTTTTCCAAGTATATTTTTCACTTGTTCTCGTCTTGCTCGTTATTTTTTCTTGCTATCTCTAGCACTTTTCTATTGCTGTGCAAAGTGAAGCTGTACACAAGCGTTTTCTGTTTATCTAGTACACTTCAGCATGTTTATCTCTTTGGCTGTAGTTTTGTTTTTTCGCCCACCAGCAAACTTTGTTTTCTGATCTCAAATTGCAAACTCTCTGCACACTTGCTTTGTCGTGCCACATTTCAGTTTCATTTTAGTTATAAATTCTCTATATGTCTACATATATTAACTTTCTTTTTTGTGTAATTCTTCTATTCTATTGTTTCATGGATGGATTGGGTTAATCTAATCAAATCATCATATCTCTTACTTTGAACGAGTTTGCTCTACAAATATTTTATATTTCACTTTTTGATATATTTTTTTATCATACCCTCAACTGTTCTAGTTCTTAGTCAGCGCTTTACTTTGTTTACTGGTCTACTTTTCGTTTCGTTTCTTCTTTTGTTTTTCTTTTCCTTAGTTTTTTTTCTCGCATCTCCAGAAAGGCTACCACTTCACTGTGCTTGCTCTGCTGTCATCCGCCTTGCGCTCACATCTTTGCGGTTATGCGCGCCAACTGAGTTCATCTCCTTCCATTTGTTTCAACTTCAGCCCAATTTTGCTTCAGCTTTAACTCCTGCAGTTTTCTATAATTTCGCCATGTATGCTGCTGTTTGTGTTGCGGCTACTGTTGCTAACATCGCTTAATCGAGTGTATGTGCGTTTACATCTACGCTTCTCTGATTTTTCCTACATTTGCTAGGCGAGGCACTTCCGTTTGTTTTTGTTATACTTCATTTTGTTTTTTATTTTTTATTTTTATTTTTTTTTTTGTTGTTCTTCGTCTTTTATATTTTTTTTTGCTTAATTTTGTTTTTGCTTATCTCTGTGGTTGCTGCGCGTTACGGTTATGTATGGGGTGCTCGCCTGCTTTCAACGTCTGCATGTTTGTTCGTTGGTCTCGTTTTTGTGTTTGTTTTATTTGTTGTAATTTTTAGTGGTGGGTTCTTGTTTTAAATTTGTTTGTTTATTTATTTTTGTCCTCGATATTCAACCTTTGCTGTTGTATTTATGTATATGCGTGGATATTTGCTCTGCTAATGGTGCGCTGTGTGGAGCTGCAAATGAAAAGTGAAAATAAAATTACAAACTTATTAGTGACATACATAAGTAAGTGGGATTATAAGAAGTTTTAGGTTGCTTAAAAATATATTTGCCGTTTTTTATTTTTATTTTATAAATATCTATTTAGTACAGCAATGGAAATTAATTTCATGAATTGATGCGCGTACAAACATGCATAAATACAATTACACGAATGCAAATTAAACAAATTTTTCTTATATCTTCGCTCGCTATTATTAAATTCACATTTGCATTATTACGCGCCATAAATTATCATCTTCTTCTTCACTATATTTGAAAAAATATCTTGGCCCCACTTTTTTACTGATAATCAATTAGTAATTCAAGATTTTAAAAAATAATAAAAATGATTAGTATTGCTTGAAGTAATGATTAATCCAATCTAGTAATTACTCGATTCCAGTTTCAGTTGAACACGTCCGGTTGAAGGCCATACCAATCATATCATATACATATGTAAAAACACAGAATTTGGAGTATCAACCCAAAAGCTTTAGGTATACGGCCTGCCTAACTTGTAGAAGATTTTGTTGGTTTAATGAAATGCCAGACCTTGTCGCATAATTTTTGGTTTTCAGTTACTTATCTGGTCTAATCTATTGCAAAAATAACAAAACCGTTCTTGAAATCACCAAATTTGTTGAATAACAAGCCACTTAAGTCAGGCAGGCTATGCCATGGCGTATGAGCAACTTTTTCGGGCTTATATTTCCCAAGCTTTTTTTTTTCGTCTAACAACTTCGCAAAAAAATTAAAAAAAAAATGTAAGTGTCCCAAATGAAATGGTTGTAAAATGTCTCCTTTTTTTGACCCTATATTTTTTGAATTGCTTGAATAGAACATACCCAAACTGAAAATAGAAATTCCTCAAATATGAATGTAACTAGACCCAACAAGAATTTTACACAATTTAATATATATCTGACTGTATACATAATTTTGCTCCGACATGTCCTTTCTGGAACGTCTTAATTTAATAATCTTTTTATTCTGATTAGTTATATTAAGATTAGTCGAAATTCCAGTCAATTCGACGAAATATTTTTTTTTTTTCCCAAGGTTCCTATGTATCCATCTAAAAGTTATACCTATATCAACACAACCAAACTATTTTTTTTTAAATTCATTCTCTATAAAGTACCCCAATAAAATTTCTCCAACTGACGACAGGGTATATACAATTTGCCTCTGTATTAGTTTATCAGATCTCCTTTTTTTATACTCAACACATAGCAGCGGAAACGGATGCAGCAATGTGGCGTTCGTTATAATTAAAACGATAATTGTGTATACTCAAAACAAATTAAAGTTGTAATTAATTAAATTTGGAATGTTTTTCGCAATCGCTCAATTCCTGTCTGAAATACTGTTTCCGTTTGAAATTATTTCAACTTTCCGCCGCTCAAATACATTTAATATATTGTGTGGTGTATTCGTTCATGTGTATTTATGCATGTACATGTATGTTCATGAATGACTAGGCTAGATACGCATGACTGAAGCTAGAGAACGAGCAGCCAATGCGTAATATCCCAGCAGAACAATGTCAGTGCCTAATATTTGCATATGATGAGTATTCTTTTGAAATCAGAGAGTAAGTACTCCAAAAATAAGAACTCATTTAAAAACTTTTTCAAATCATTTTTAAGAGCAGATTGTTTTTGAAAAATAAGTATATTTTAGGTGATCGAATAAATTTGGATTGGAAAATATTGTGGCTACCTTTAAAGTTTGCTATGTTTGGAAAATCAAGCACATTCAATGATTAAGCAATTGAGCCTTTTAACTCAAAATCAGCAGGCAGGTTCATGTGCCTGACAAAGGAACAAGGATATAACAAAGTTAGTCTTAATAAAATTTGAGCCTTCATTGGGGCGGATATTTCTGCTGGGTTCTCTATTTTTCACTTTTATTTCGAACCCTCACATATGCCATTGCTGATACAAATTGGTCCCCTATTGCACGCCAAAGGAACACTTTCTCAGATGCTTTAATAAAACTCTTATACGAGTGGGTGCAGTGAAATAACGCCCAAGGAAATAACGCCCATGGGCGTTATTTCCCACTCAAAAAGGAAATTACGCCCATGGGTGTTATCACCTTTTGCTGATGGGTGTTATTTCCTTTTTCGAAGAGAAATAAAGCCCACGGAGGTTAAAAACGAACTAAAACAAGCTGATTTAGTATATGGTTTTTTTTATTTCAATAAATTTTAACATATTTGTTATGTTTTTTTAAGGCGGGGTGCAATAGCGCCTTGTGAAATAGGCCCTTTAAGGCCTTATTACGCTATTGAAAGTGAAATAAGGCCTTTATTTCAAAAAAGGCTTTATTACACTTCGAAAGAGAAATAAAGTCTTAAAGGCCTTATTGCTCTTTCATTTTTTTTAATGAAACAATAATATTCTAATTCTTTTTGTATTTTATTGAATAGTTACACACAAATTTCACGTTAACCAAAGTGGGAAACGTGGCACGCGGAAGGACATCACCGTGGCGGTAGCCACGGCTATGGCACACACCCGGAGTTGGAATGGCGTAGCCCAGGGTTATTTTTTGAAGCGCGGCCGAAGGCCGCCTACGCGGAAAGGTGTTCTGCACTTAAAAATCGTGGGTCGGGCCTCCGTAACTATAATCCGAAGGGGGAAAAGCAATATTTTGTTTCTGTGAAAAGTTATTAGTGAAAAACCGAAAATTGACCCGGGTCAGATCCCCAATTCGGGGCCCCATCCACGTTTTTTATGTGCAGGACACCTTTCCGCGTAGGCGGCCTTTGGCCGCGCTTTAAAAAATAACCCTGGGCTACGCCATTCCAACTCCGGGTGTGTGCCATAGCCGTGGCTACCGCCACGGTGATGTCCTTCCGCGTGCCACGTTTCCCACTCTTTTCTCACAGGGTAATTTGTGAAAAAAATGCTAATCAACAGTTCGTGTTGCTCGCGTAAAATCCTATGGGCGTTATTTCTCTTTTAAAAAGGAAATAAGAGCCATGGGCTTTATTTCTTTTTGCAGATGGGCGATATTTCCATTTAAAAAGGAAAGAAGGCCCATGGGCGTTATTTCCTTTTTGAATGGGAAATAACGTCCATGGGCGTTATTTCCTTGGGCGTTATTTCACTGCACCATACGAGTGTGCTCGTGTGTGCCCTCTACAACAGAGTTCAACGGCTGTATGCTTTCATCAGCTGATAGGACATGGTGTGCACATTAGAAGGTTTCAGTTGTAATAAATAGCGACAGCGTGATTGTCGTTGATTAGTTTTATGTTGACATAGCAGATAAACCCTCATTATACTTTGCCATGAGTTATGTAGCATGAATGATATATGTAGTATGTATATATTAGGGTGATTCGGTTGAGGTAGCCAATTTTTTTTGTAATGACATTAACGATATCTCACGCAAGCATATAAATAATATAAATAATTGTCACAAGAGTAGAGCTCCGAATTCTTCTACATTGAATTTAGATGAGAAGCTATTAGTCGCTATTGACTGAAAAGCTAGTTAAATTCAACCACTTTTCTGAGAGAAACTGAACTACCTAAGAAAAGTACTTTGGAACATTTGCCGAAAGTTGTAGTTTGGTAGATTGTTGTAGAACTTATCAATTTTGAGCAGTAATCACATTTTAAATTTATTTTTTGAAGTTTGATAATTTCCAAACAGAACTGTCAAATATAGATTTTTAGATTAGTGGTTCCATAGATTGTTTTCTAACTATTTTTCGACTAGGTCCGATTATTTTATTTTATTTGTTTTCTTTGAGTTTTAGTTTTAATCTACTATTTATTGTAGTTAACTGTTTTTAAATGAGTACTGAGTATTTTATTTTATTTCTTTCAGGATTTTCAATTTTAAATAATTATTATTTGCTGTATGCGATTGTAATAGTGATAGTAATCATTTTTTTAAATGTTTTTAAAATAGTTCTGATTATTTAATTTAATTTTATTTGCTTTGTATCATTTTTGGATTTAATCATTTGAACTATTTTTAGACTAGTTTTGATTATTTTTTCTTTTATTTGTTTCCTATGATTTTTAATTTCAATCAATTATTAACCTCGTTACGATTTTAATAATCATAATAATCATTTTGAACTATTTTTCGACTAGTTTTGATTATTTTTTTCCAGGATTTTTAATTTTAATCAATTTCTGTTTTTTTTATACAATTGTATTAGTCATAGAAATCATTTTAAAATATTTTAAATTAGTTCTGATTATTTAATTTAATTTTATTTGTTTTCCATGATTTTTGATTTTAATCAATTTATGTTCCTTTTATACGATTGCAATAGTCATAGTAATCATTTTGAACTATTTTTCGGGTAGTTTTGATTATTTTTTTTTTTTAGTTTTCAATGAATTTTAAATTTAATCATTTATGATTTGCTGTTTTCTTTATACGATTGCAATAGTTGTAACAATGATTTTTAACTATTTTCGAACTAGTTTTAATTATTTGAGTTAATTTTTTTGGACTAAGCTAATCGTCTTATTTATTTTGATATATGTACTAGTTGACGATAATGAGCTTTTATTTTTCTAATTCTGTGAATTCTGTAAAACAGAATGGTCTCAAACGAAGCACCCTACTATATATGATAATTGTGGTGGTATTTTATAGCTTCTGTTGAGAGCGATGCGCAATTTTCCGTACATAAAAGCTTGTGAATTATGCTAAGCACCCTGAGCCGTGCTAAAATAAGTAATCGCTGGTCTACCATGACACAATTTGGACATGTCACTCCGTGAAAACAACAACATGAATTAACACGATTTTGTCTTATGCTGTTTTGTAATTAAATTCTTCTACATCAGCACCTACGTTCCGCATAGACCTCGTGCTCATCAGGTAAGGTTACCAATGGAGTTAGGGAAGTTATACAGCAATGAAACTTTGGAAACTCTGGTATTTTTTGTCAACCTCTTCTTAAGGAAACACATATTTGCCAAATATCTGGCGTACCTCGTTTTCGTCTAAGACTTTCGTTGTACACTTTAACAAAAAGCAGTTGTGATTCACTCTGCTGTTTTTGTTCCCATAAGACAATATCCCGTGGAAATCCTGTCTCGTTCTAGTAGCTCTGCAACTGTCTCGAGCTCGTCTACTAGAACCATATCTTACCGATACATGACCACCAAGAAAACCGAGACTGAATCCCATAGCCACTTCGGCTGTGTCACATTATGCGATTGCGTGGAAATGCCTTTGTTGAATCAAAAATGCCATGAATATTCACAGAAAATAGTATTCTCGCTCGTTAAAGTACAGTAAACTGTGTGCACGTAATAAAAGCTCATAAGGAATTCAAGTAAAGGCAAGCAATAAGAAGAAGAAGATAAACTACGCACCAACTTTCGTCTATTAGTTTTATAAGCGAATGTAAAATTTTGTTTTAATGGTTTTCGCGTTGTACGTTTACATTGCTTTCATGCTGCTTAAATGCTTCTTCTTTTTGTTCAACAATTTTAACAACTTTATTGTGTTGTTGTTTTGTGGACTTTCCGCTTGTCACAACTGTGGTTTCCGGTTGTTTAAGTTTATTATTACTATTTTTGAATTTCTAGGCTTGTAAAATCGTTAGCAACAACTTTTGTTCATAATTATTTTGTTTTGTTGTTGTTTCAGTACATTCCATTGTACATTTTCCGAGCTCAACAACAATTTTCTCTACTCTGTCTTGAACTGCTTTGTACATGCTGTGCTGGCGCTGCAACAACAGCAAGTAATGCGAGTGACAGCCACAGTGCAATACCGTTAATGCCACCACCAACGAGGCGTTGACAGCTACAAACACGATGTGATGACACTGCGCAAACAAAACAACAAAAATAACAAGAAGAGAACAGCATTAAGCAGCACATTGCCCAAAGCTGACAGCGGCAACATTTCCACTTTATGCGGCTGGATTTTTTAATGTTGGCTCTTGGAATTTTTTTTCCATGCATCTAAGCCAACTCGTTCTAAAATAGTTTAAGATTTGTATTTATTTCAATTTTGAATGTTTAGTGCATAGTCCTATGGAATTTCTCACATTGGCTTGTCTTATGCTATGGCTATGGTCAGTGCTTGTTCAGAAATAGAACGTACTGGCTTAGTCGGATAAAGTTGACTTGAGAATGGGATATTATTTCTTTCTCAACCGCATTTCTGCTTTGAAAGTTTATCAGCACAGTGCTTGCCTTTAAATTTTCTTAGCAATTGCTAGTGTCATTGGGACTGGTTTCAAAATTTACCATTCTTCAGATATTACCGCAGCCGCCACAAATATTCAAGGAAAACATTTTTGCACCGAGATTCTCTTTGTAGTGTGTTGCTTGCTACTTCAAGATAAAAGTATAAAAGTACCAAATCGGGTACTCTTTACACAGGAGTCTGAATGACATCAGAACACTGGAAATTCCTATCGCTACCTTCTTCTGACCAGCTAAGTAAGTTCTGGGCTGACAGCTCCTTTTGCTTGGTACCGAGGTCCAGTTCTGGTCAGCTGTTGATGTCAGGCGATCATCATAATTACATCGAATATCCAGTACGAATAAAGATGTGTAAACTTGCATGTAACATTACTTGGTGGAATTATCAAATCACTTCATGCCCAGCTGTTCTACAAGCCCCAAATATCTCCGTTCGGATGTTCTTAGATCTCCAGGATATATAACGAAGATTGAGGTCTGCCTTATCCGAAGTTTTTTTTTGTTTTAATTGCCGGTAAATATGTGGTATCACAGCCGACAGCATACTCGTAAGTGTCCATGTGAGCTGGCTATGCAATTGGGCAGATGTTCCGATCGTGTTATATCAAATACTAGTAGCTCCAGCCCACGTTCTGCTGGTCTAAAATTAGGTATATATATGCCATTTAGAAAATCTTTTATGGCTCTCTCCGCATCCTTTGCTACTCCAAAAAGTACGATATCTGGTGTATTTATTTTAATCTCTGTCGATTTATTCCGCCTACTTCATCTTTATAATTCTCTATATTTCCATTTTCATTTACCTCTAACAGCATAACAGACTGATAAGAAGTGATGCTAATATAATTAGCTAGTTCTATTCAATTCTAAAAATTCTAGTTACAGACTAGACTTTTTTGGACTTGCGCTCCAACTTACTGCAGTGATTTGTGTGCTGCTTCTTATCGTTATCGTTCGTTAGATTTAAGCACTACGAATACTTATTAAGTTTCTGCGTTCAAGTGATAGTACACAAAAAGAAGACAAATAATAACAAAAGATAAACTCCTTGTAACATCACTTGCTCTAAATTTCAACTTTCAGAACTGTTTCGAGTCGCCGCTGGTATTGTAGCAGTTGAACCACCTGCTCCACTTTGTTTCAACAACTCAAGCGACTCAACAAATCTTGCGTTTCATTTACATACATACGTACATATAACTATTTTGAATAGCAGACCGAAGAAATAAAACAATTGCTGTTGTTGTTTTTTTTTTTGCTTTGAAAACTGTGCTAATATTTTTCAGGCTGTTGAGTATTTCATTATAAAAAAATCAGAAATAATAAAATTTGTTTGTTGTTTTATGAAATTATTGAGATAAAAATATATTTGTAGGATTTTGCAATCCGATTAAAAAATCTTAAATAATCTTAAATTAAATTGAAACTTTAATGAGATCGGTCATTAATAAACTGAAGTTTTAAGCGCCGAAACTTTCATAAAATCTAACAGTTCTAATGTCATACGAGTTAGAGAGAGTCCGATGATTCAAGAAATCACTCCCCCACTCCTTTGATTGACTGCTGGATGTACATAAATGGGATTATATAGAGTTCTTTTTAATCCGAAGTCTTAAGTTTTAGTTAGACAACTGTTTCTGAATTTTGCTGGTAAATCTGTCAAACGATTGTGAATTTGAAAAAATTGAATGAAAAAAAAAACTTTCTAAATTTGGTTTAGCCCGGTCTAATGTACATACATTTTTCAAAGTATAAATTTTGCAGTTTCTTTACTTAGTTCACTTTACATTTGACAGTTTTATGATGCCTTTAAGTTTTTCGAAAGCACAGCACGAATGACAGGTATGGTGGTGAAAAGGATATAACGGTACGACTACAACTGTCACTCAACAACATGAAATAGAACTAACGTAAATCTCTAAAGTTTAGAATAAGCAGTGTGAAAGATTGTGAGTGATTGAAATAGAAACAATTTATATTATTCAACGGTGAACTGATCTGTTTAAAGTTTAGGCAAACTCAAAATGTGGATTCGATCTGCGCAATATTGCATGGCTGGGATTTGTGCGACGTCCACCATTAACCAGATTATTTGATTTTATTAGAGTGATTTCAGACTTTATATTTCACTGAATCGAATTTTGAAGTATCAATATGTAAATCGATTTAATTTATTTTGTTGGTTTTCCGATTTTTAATAAAAAAATTTTTCTTTAAAGGTCTTAACCCTTACTACAACAATAATAAGAAGTGCCCTCTATAGAGTTCTTGAAGCACTTCCTATTTTGAATTGAAAAACTTGAATGGTTTGCTTCCACTTAAAGCGGTTATTGCCGCTCATATCAACCATATGACCATTCCTCTAATAAGCATTCTAAATTTGTTTAACTGCTCATGAGTGCCTGCTTCTAGATAAAGTGGGCATTGAGCCTTTTCATTAAAACGTTTATAGCTCATCCTCAATCGTTGCATGGCTTCAAGGATACAGAAACATAAAATTATCTTCAAATGCCGTTGGATACACTGGCATTATAATGATGAGGTTCGTTGTTGCTGTTAATTTTTAATAGTTTTATACTCAGCTGTGCAAAGCTCATAGATCGTAATGATATCCTATATAAAAGTGTACCAGAATTAAAATATGAAAAACCATTTTCACCACTGAAATTCTTAGTAAATGAAAAAACATTTAATAATAAACTAGATGATTTAAAAATTGATAACATATCTAAAAAAAAATAATAATAATAAATAAATAAAAATTATTAAAATAAATATTAAAATAAAAATAGATAAAAAAATATTAAAATAAAAATAAAAACAATAATAATAAAAAAAATTATTAAAATAAATATAAAAACAATATCAATTAAAACAAAATTAAAAAAAAAAAATAAGAACAATTATAATTAAAAATAATTACTAACATAACTAAAAAACCATTAAAACTAAAACAAAATTATTTATTTAAAAATAAAAACCATAATAATTTTAACTAAAAATTGATAAAACAATAACCCTTAACAATTTTAAACACAAATTATTGGAATAAATATAGCTATACAATAATTATTTAAAAAAAAATTATTAAAATAATTAAGAAAAACATTATTAACATAAAAAAAACAAAAGATAAAAACAATAATAAAAAAAGTGTTAAAGTAAAAATAATATTAAAAAAAGTAATAAGAATCTAAAAATAAAAACAATATTTAATATTTTAAATAAAAATTATTATTCTTGGTCTTGAGCGCATCCAAATTTATGTATACTAAAAAAAGTCCACACCGGACCAAATTTAGGCACCCTCATTAGAACTCTTATTTTTTCTTGCTTTTGTTCGAAAGTGAATATTTCTTAAGTCATGCATACACTATTATATATGTTTGTAGGTACTTGTAGCTATTGAACCACAAATAATTAAATTAATTGTTTGTTAACCACGCCCCTATTCCATCTAATGATATGCGGTGAATGAGACTTGAAAAAGTAACAATTAATGTCATTAATGAGGTACAATTAAACTCGTTCAAAGTGGATCTCAAAGTTGTTGCTAAAGCTTGCAGTTCCCTATATAATGCTCCCCAACAATCGAACTTAGCTTCCCTTACTATTTTCTACAGCATCTGTTGCGATGGCCAGTAATGTGTTAACAGTTGTTTTTGTTGTAGTTAGCCATTGTCATCCGCTACAATGAACATTGGACATTGCCACCATGTACCGTGAGCGCATCAGTGCATGCAATTTTGTCTATATAACTCGTTGGACGTTTATTACCACGTGCCACATACATACATATGTGTGATTCTGCGCTGATTGTTTGCTATGTGGCAAAGTAATATAAACGATGCAATTCTTTTATTGTTGTATGCTGTGGCTAGCCTTAATGATAACGGTGTTGCTAACGTTTCAAATGCCATCACTTGCATGCCCGCGTATGCGCTCTCATTCACCCGCACTATGCTCAAGTATCAAACACGCCATTCCAATAGTTCTATTGCATACTGAATACACACATACATACATATGTACATACAGAGACAAACATGAACATGCAAGTACATCTGCTAGTAGATATTGACCCTTTTTTTAGCAAAGCCTTTGGAGCGTGAAGGTTATAGCAACCAACGGCTGTGCACACTCGTGAGTTCTCGTGGTCTACCCGTTATTGGAAGGGCTTTTAGATTTAATTTCAAGTACCTCTAGTTATACCCCGCAGTCATAGCAACTTGTTGTAGGCCAATTAGTAAACTTTTAACCTGTAAGCAATTGGTATTTTCCATGATTTAGCTATCGGAGTTGGGACCAGTCTCAAGATAGTTTGAAATAGGTTGGAAAAGTGTTGGTCCAAGAATGGTAATTCAAATAGTTGCGGGAATATATCACGAGCCCTCGGCCAACATAAAAATGAAAACAGTACTGGAACCTTCTCAAGTCTCTTTATTCTAGTAATATAGAGAGTTTTGAATTTTTTTTGTTTGGTTTTAGTCCCTTTGGACTACATTGATAAGTGTTAGAAAACTCGAATATGAAAATTTTTTTCTATGCTCCTAGTGTAGTGATTCGCTAGCTGGATACTTATACTGACCTACATAAACCAAGGGTTATGTTGGACTTGCGGTAAAATACAAAACATTCGACTAGTCCCACAAAAATACAATTTTTTAAAATAATAGAACAACATTTTTGAGGAAAAAATGAAGTGAAGAAGAGTAGGAGAAATAAAAAAAAAGAGACATTTCCAAGTAAGTAACCAATATGTCCTAGACATTCTGGTCATATTCATGTATATTTTTACTAGTTTTGAAGTAGTTTCCAATTAGTCAATTTAATTGCAGGGTCCACTGTAACGGCTGTGTTACATTTTTAGGTACTTGATTAGATCACACATTTCTACGTATGTAAGGGTGCAAGCTTATGTTCGGTCGTTTGTTAGATTGCACGTTCGAATTGCTATCGATTGGCTGCCGTACACACAATTGAAATTGAATTTTAAATTGAAATTGTTTTTGTACCAGTTATTGTCAGCACTTTTGCTTCTTGCAACCAGCTTTCAATGCTTCCACATTTTTTTTCCTATCGAATTTGCCATTGCTTTCGGTTTGTTTTGGACCGGAAACATGCTTAAAATTCGCTTGAAATATACCACTTAGTATGTTTGTATGTATTAAATTGTGTTTATGCACACTCACACATACATACATAAATACATTATACAAACATGAAGTGCTCAATCAATAACTATCAACTGCAAATATTTACCAAAAATGAGCATTTCGATCACATAACCAAAGAATATTTGCCTTTGACGCCCACTCATAACATTTTAGTTTGGTATTATTTTGTACCAAATGTTGCTTTTTATTTCTTTAGTATTATGGAATCTGGTTCTAACTGCAATGAACGTAGCACTGTTGTTAGTAAATTTTCTGTTTTCTTTTTATTTGTTGCATCGTTGAGAGATAGAACTCGGAATTTGGGTTTGTTCCAAAAATCTCAAAGCAATTACAACTTTCCAAAAGCACGAAGGATTCAGAATAAAGGGAAGCATCTCCTGGTATTATTTTTACTTCCATTTATGTCTATCTAATTTTATTTCATTACATTTCATTTCATTTTATTTTATTTTATTTTATTTTATTTTATTTTATTTTATTTTATTTTATTTTATTTTATTTTATTTTATTTCATTTTATTTTATGTCATTTCATTTTATTTTATTTTATTTTATTTTCTTTTCTTTTCTTTTCTTTTCTTTTCTTTTCTTTTCTTTTCTTTTCTTTTCTTTTCTTTTCTTTTCTTTTCTTTTCTTTTCTTTTATTTTATTTTATTTTATTTTATTTTATTTTTTTTATTTTCATTTTATACTATTTTATTTTATTTTATTTTATTACTCATATTCGCTTGAGCTGTTTATGAGAGCGTAGTGGATATATAAGAGATAGAAAAGCTCTCTTTATGAAACAAGATAAATTGCTTCCAAGGTAAACATATTATCACTTAATATGGCAGATCACAAAGCTAACAAATTTTGAATATTCTCTGACTTCGAAACATTCATTAAATATACAAATATTGGTTTAGCCCAAACTTCTTCAATTTCATTATTTGTGTTCCTTTTGTATAACTTTTCATGAGTTTGACTTCTTCTACAAGTTTCACTTCATTGATACGATTTGAACTTGTTACTCTAGCCATCTTGTTGAACTACATTTCGCTCATTAACTGAAAATTGTTATTATTGTTGTAACTACTAGCTTGATACTGACACAGTTGGGCATAATGTATTAGAGCACCAGTGCTTCTATTAAATTTACTAGTATTTGCGTATCTTTTTTTTTTTTGTTCCACATCCTTCAAGGCAAAGTTAAATTTTAATAACACATAAATTTGAGTTTTTGTAATTATGGAATATGTTCCACGGCCAAATGACATTCTAGGGCGGCTTGTTAGAGTTTGAATGAATTTTGAATCTTAATCAAAAATGAAATACATTGTGCCGAACCATGTTCCTTTATTAATAATTGGTTGTTTGCTAGTATTCGGATTCGTAAGTTTTTGGGTCCACTGTTGCTATGCGTACAAAAAGGTCAGAATTAATGGCAAAGTATCAATTGAGCTGGCGACAAATTTTATGTTTTTGTAAATGTGTAAAGAGTGTCAAAATTGATGAAGATAAATTTGGTGTGGAGGTTTTTCTGCTTTACAAACTTTATATAACGTTGACTACTTGCTTCTTTGATTACTTTTAATGCGTCGTTGGGAATTATTGTAAACGACTTGATAATAATCTACATTAATACTTAATGTTTAATTTAAGATACATATCTCCAAGGGTGCCTAAAACTTTAAGTGTGGAAAAGAATTTAGTTTATAATGACAATGGAAGATAATGAAAAATGTTGTTAGCTTAAGCATAATGAAATTTAGAAATTGTGAATTCGGAAATTTTTGTCATTGATTTTTAGTCCTATTACTATTTCCGAAAAATAAAAATATTTAAATCATTCATCATAAACTCGAAACATGCATGGACCATAGAAAACCTACAAAATTAAAATATGATCCAAGAATATAGCATAGCATAACAGAACCCCATTTTTCCCTAAAAAAAAAGTACTAGCCTAGTTGAACTTAAGTGCCAATCATTGTCAAAATCAAGCTTTACTATGCTACCTTTAACTGTAAAGAAATCTTAGCTTCTAACTTTATATAAAGGTGAACTTATACTCTTTCTTTCTTCTCATTATAATTTTATTTCTCTTTTGCTTTTCAACATTTAAATTGTATCTTAAATAATAAATGCAGCAAACTAATGTGACACAGGATAAATGCTGAAAGGATAATGCTATGAGGACTGACAGTTGATAGAGATCGCATGACAAATTATAGGGATGAAATGTCGCACATTTAAATTTAATCAGTAAAAAAAATATATATATTTAACAGATACATATACATTCACATGCGCGTGGATTGTAAAGCTTAGAAATCTGGCGCTTATCTGGAAAAAATATTGTCACTTCTAAAAATAAATTTTGTATCCTAGTTTGGGTATATGCTATTATTTTCACCTCATTAAATGAATTTATATTGCTTAAGGCCACATGAGGCCAGAGTTTCAAATGATGACGTAACTTAGCGATTCCTTTAATTTATATAAATTCGTCTATTTCAAACAAAAATATCGTTTTCTTACTTTTTATGAAAAATATTAAATTGCCAAACCACCTTTACATTTGAAGATTACAATATTGCATGGATTTGCTTAAATCACAACTTCGTGAGCAGCTTTCGTCACCAAAAATAAATGATTCCTTCGTCCCTTCTTACACTTTGGTAAAAATGTGATAGCTTTTCTTGGAATATTAAAGAAAAAACCAAATGTCTTTACATTCATAGACAATTTCTGCTACGGGTAATTTACTAACTTCTTTAATGTTTCAACTTGACCGGGATCTTTTTTATTTTATCAAATTCAATTTAGCTTAATTTCATTTAACTTTATTTTGTTTTTTTTTTTTAACTTAATTTTATTTTATTTTGTTTTGTTTTATATTATTTTATTTTATTTTATTTTATTTTATTTTATTTTATTTTATTTTATTTTATTTTATTTTATTTTATTTTATTTTATTTTATTTTATTTTATTTTATTTTATTTTATTTTATTTTATTTTATTTTATTTTATTTTATTTTATTTTATTTTATTTTATTTTATTTTATATTATTTTTTTTTGCTTAATATTTTTTTTTTTTTTAATTTATTTTATTTTATGGTCCTAAGTTTCCGATGTACTAGAATCAACTACATTCCATTTTTTTAAATTTTCTTTTCAACTTGGCTCCTGGAATAATTGTGTTCTCTTTCTCCTACTTATATAACATATCCAGCTACGTATTTGTTTGAATTGATTTTTCTACATGATTAGTCATACATAAATTAGCCTTTTTAAAAACTTCCTTCGCTTAATGAAGTTGCTTTCGTATTACATTGAATTCATTAAAATTTATACAATTCCCACACTTTCTAAATAATTCTATTCAAAATCAACATGACTTGCTGTATTTTAGAATTTTGTGGGGAGCAAAACAAAATTTTTGTTGTGCACTCTAAACAATTTTTCAATTTGCAAACAAAATACTTATACATATGTAAATGCCAACAAACACACATTTTAGTATTCAAAACAAATTCTTAATTTCATGAGAACAATTTCTAATCTGGTCCTGTTGGCTCTAGCCATAGCACAAAATCATAAACAAAAGCACCAACGTACACTTGCAGCCACAGAAAAGCTTTAAAATTACAAAGTTTATGAATGTTAAGAGGAACGCGTTTGCAAGCAAGTATTTTTAGAAATATTTTTGCACATTAGAAGATACTCGTAGAAGCGCCAAAATAAGAAAATGTGATTATGAATCCTATATCTAAACAATGTAGAAGCTGAAAAGGAAGGGAATGAAAAAGTATGCATGTAAGTATCAGGGTGATTTCTTTCAATTTTCATCTAGTGTTTTTTATCTAACTTTTTGAAGTTTTTAAATATGAGTAAAAAGATTTTTAAGTAATTCTGCTAGAAAGTTTAAATCGTTAAATTGTTGGCTAAAATTTAAAAATTCAAATTGTTGAAAAAGCTCTTTCCTCAAGATATCTTAAGATATATCAGATAACTTTAGATATTGAAATTTTAAAAATTTTGAAAAAAAATGTTATTGTAAATTTTTTTCTTCAAATTTTGTTTGTGTTCAAGTACCAAATACTGTTATTGTAGGTATATAAATTAACAGTACTTATCAGGGGAAAATTTTAAACTCAGATCTATTTTGAAAAAAAAAAAAATTATTTTTAATTTGTTTATTTATTTTTAATTTTTTTTTGCCAGAAATTTGTTTTATGATAAAATGAAGCTGTTTACTAAAATTAATTCAAATTACATGAGGTCGAATGCCACTATGTGCATGGAAGTTACATTGCCACTTGTTATATAGAAGTAATTTTACTTCCTAACAGAAACTCTTTAGAAAGTAATCCCAACTACTCCATTATGGATATATTAAGGATTAGTTGACTTTAAGTTATGTTACGATTCAACCCGAATTCCTCACAAGCCATTCATATTTTCTACATGGTTTATATAAAACTACAAAACATAAAATAATATAAATATGACAACCAACCAGGCGTAGATTTTCGATTAAGAGTAAAGCTCATGAGCAAGTTTCAACAAGAGTTAAACATACATTGTGGAGGCACACAGTTCGTAGAATGTCATATTTCAGTACTACCACACATACATATGTATGTATTGTACTATGTATGTATGTATGAGCCCCCTTTTGTGAAAGCATGCCATCAGACTCCAGTCTGGGTACGAATGTATGTATGTATGTATGTTATTTTCTGAACCCACTCTCGGCACATATTTCTCAACTTCCAGCTAAATGCTGGTGCCATTATGGTCTATGTAACAAATTTATATTTTCATTGAATTTGCTTTTCGATGCAAATAAATACTTTTTGTGTGTACATAGTACGAGTCTGGGGCATACTTTTATGTCGCAACTATTGTGATAATAAATTTCATCTTGTGAAAAGGAAATATTTAAGCTGGTGAGGAAATAGGCGGTTGCGAGACAAAAATGTGGGCGAATGTTAAGTCATGTTTAATGATAGACAGAATATACCGTATGGGTGATATTTTTATTTAATTAGAATTATCGTATTATACTTTTATTTATTATTTAATTAAATTAAATAGGAAATTTAGGACAGCCGATTTTTTATTATTCTGATGACAACACTGACAAATGTGCACTAACACTAACTGAGAGGAGGTGCAGAATCCTGAGCATAAATTTGTTCCTTTGACAAAACCTGTTCCAAGAAGTACACGCTTCCAGATTGGACATAATCTTTTTTATACCCTGATGTACTACAATAGAGTTAATTATAGTATTGCCCGTATAACGGTGGAGTTTAACGGTACGAAATAAATTTATCAAAGCCTTTTAGATGACCAGAGGAATCAATTAAGACATATACTTTGATCCGTCCATGGACACGATAACTTAATTAAAAATTTAGAATTAGGCTGCTATTTAAAATGGGTGAAATCGAGTCATAACCACGCCCCTTTTTTCGATATCGAAAATTTCAAAAAATGTATAAAATGAGATATTCCAATAAACACGGCAGCTACATTGGGGAAAAATTTTAGCTTTCTCAAATTAATCATCCGATTAACATTTTTCACCTCATTTTTTTAAAAGGGGTGTGGCACCGCCCACAATACGAATGAACAAATTTTCAAACTTCGACTGCTAATAAATATGTACATAACTTTAGACCTGTTTGTGCTACAATAACTTGGTAGGAGGCATACTATTATAGAGGCCACACCCATAGAAAATAAGCGAAATCATCTTTCGAACACGCCTACTTTTTCAGAAAAGCTATCTGAACCGGAGGGGGAAATACTGAACTGTCTATATATCCTTGACGGATACAGGATGAATGATATTTTGGCAATTATAACAATTTTCATATTCTTTATATGATTTTTGCAAAATTTTGGAAAGTGGGTGTGGCACAGCCCACTTATGGTTCAAGGAATTTTAAAATTCGACCAATTTTACCAAGACTGCTTTGAAAAACATTTCCGAGAAGCTGATTGGAACTTTTCTTTGTTGACAACAAAGTAGCTTTTAAGCGCTCGAAAATAAATTGCCCTCGCTGTGCTGCCCTCTGTATTAGTACATGTGAATTGGAGTTGCTTCCAAAATCTTTTGAGACTGAATTTAACAACCAAGCGCCTCCCAGAATTGGCAAAGATATACAAAGGATACGTTTAGCTTTTGATAGGGCTAGAATTCAGATGAGACTGATGCCGAAAAAGATATCCCGAATGGCAGTGCTACAACACTGTTGGAAGAGTATATAATTTCTCTATTATCCTTATAAATGACATCCAAACTTTTTCGCTTTTTGACTAGAAAGGTAACTTCTTCCATCTTCTTCGCAGTCATGTGAATTTTTTAGATACAAAATTTTAACTTCGAAGGACTTTATTTAATTAAGTACCAAAACAAATGTCCTCATTCCCACATGTTCCTAGCTTAGTAGTACTTAAGTAGCTATTATTCAGTGTTGGCATAAAAACACTTTCCTTCGTTTGCTTTAACCCAAAACACAAGGACAAGGAGTTTTTCTATCAAATAATGTTCTCCAATAGTAAATGTGCATTCATACACATTCATACACTCATAAATCAGCACAAGCAAAAGGGTCATAATGTTCAACTATTGTGCTTCGAGCTTGATCTGCTAATTGGCATTTTTATTGTGAAACCATATGATGTACACGAAAAGAAATTGGAAACTTCTAGTAGTTAATTAAGTTGAGGTATAGAGAGCCTACTGAAAACACAGAAAAAGGTATGCTGAAGCGAAATGTTGATAAATTTAATGTTAGGTTCTGGTAGCAAAGTAACTTAATTGAAATGGAAATAAATAGACTTTCGGCACACATACTTTCTAGATTTCGAAAATAATGCAAAAGACTTGAGTGAAACTTGTGTACATAAGATATATGTACATAGCTTGGTATTGTCGTGATTGCTTTCAGGATTTTATCAAGACTTTTTCGGGGTATTAGGGATTATTCTACAAATTACTTCAGATAATTTCGGGATTTTGAAGACTATTTTCGGTAATAAAGTAGTGATCTTTATAGATTATTTTAGGTATTTTATCTAGATTATTTCTGAATTACAACAATATAGTTTGAAGAATTTTCACGTTAAGTTGTCAAAACGAATTCCGGATTCTATCAAAATTTACTTATTTTTATATTCGGCACATTCATAGTGATTTAAAATATTTCCTGGTTTTATAAGACTTATTTAATTCTAAATAATGGAATTCGGAATTTGCTGTGGAGTTATTTTGGTTTTCTCGAGATTGCTTCAGTATTATTCTTTGATTTTGAAGACATACTGCAGCATCACGCTACACCACGATTATGTATATAGGATTGGTCTGACGAGTTATTGAAATTATCTCCAATTTATCTTCGCATTATTACGGTATTTTCGGAATTCTTTTAAGATTTATCCCTTATTGTATTCGCGACTACTTCGTTTGCAGTACTGTTACGTTTTTTTTAAATTTCCGGGTCTTGATCAGACTTATAGCCAAACTTTTTTCGGAATTGTATCCCCATTAACTCAAAGTAATGGAACTCGGGATTTCTTCGGAGTTATTTTTTTATTTTTAAGTTGTTATTCTTTGATTTTTAACTACCTTCATATTTTAATTTTGATGTTATAGATTATATTCCAGAATTGAAGTAAAGTCAGCTTTATTTCGATAGAATTTTTTGGATTGTATCAAGATAGTTTTAAGACTTTCGGAATTTCTTCAAAATTGTTGATATCTTTACTTCTTTTCGTGACAAATTCGAACATATCAAAATTCGGCAACGTATCAATATTATTATTTCAGATGACAGTTATCGGAATTGAATCTAGATATTTCCGGCAATATTTCACAATTATTTCATTATATTCAGAATTCTATCAAGATATATTTGTTTATATTATCGGGATTTTAATAGAAATATTTTTCCATGCCCAGAATTGTTTTCGGGACTACTTCGTTCTTGTTACCTTTAGAAATTTAGCAGAATATTTTCTGAATTTTATGGAAATTATATACATTTCGCTTTTTTGGAATCTTCCCGAATTCGTCAAGATTATTTCAACATAATAATTATTACGGGATTCTGAAAACAGTTGTAAGATTATGTAGCAGCTACTTTGGTATTCTAACAAAGTTTTTCTCAAGATCACTTCAGAATTTTAGATTTTATTTTTACGATTTTATCTTGATTGTTTCGGGCCTAATTTCGGGATCGTATTAAGACATTTTCTACATATTCAAAGATATTTTAGTGACTAATGCGGGGGTTTAGCATTGTTTTCGGGATGCTCTGCACTGCATTCAGGATTTTATATTCTTATTATTTCTGATTGTCATTTCAACTTTCAAATCCATATTTACGCGACTTTTTTCTATGCGTGTCCAGAGCTCTTTCCGGTATTTAACAGTTTTTTAGGCTTATTCTTGTGGAATAAATGAAAATTTGATGTTTAATAAAGCTAATGAGTGGCATATCATTGAAATCAAAATAACAACGCAAACGTACCCCCTGGCTTATAGCAAGAATAAAATTGCATTAACTGTAAAAATAACAACAAAAACCATCCAGTAAAATTAGCTGCATATTTGTGTGCTGTGCTGTCTTTTGTGTGTGTTTAAAGGCGTCGATTTTGGGCCGCCCAAACATATCATGCCCATTAAGCTCAGAGCTCACTCAAAATAGTAGCTACAAACTATAAACTTTTTTTTTCATTGCTGGAAAAGCAATAAATTTCTGCGGGATGTGTATAGACCACACACGTGCGGCTTATATTAGCACATTAGACGGGTTAAAAAAAAAAATTCGAGCTACTTTTGACGGAAACGTGAAGATTATGACAAAAACAACAAAAAGCAGTAAACAAAATATTTTTCCCAAATCCGCTTAATGCACACACCTCCTCGCATCGACAAACTTGTGTATGGATGAGAACGCATGAGGAAGCAAAATCTCGTAAATGAGCATACGCGCATTATAAGTTATGTTGAAGTTGAAGTGGTATTTCTGAGAGCTCGGATAAAATCGTATTATGCAAATGTGATACAGAAGTGGCAACAGTAACAGCAACAAAAGGCATTGCTATGTTTGGGTGTGAAAAGTAGCAAATGTACATAAGTTTTTTCAATCAAATGTTAAATAAGGCGTGGCATCATTTGCGCCACAGACAAGAACATGCTGAATTCGGGTTGGTTTTGTGCATATTTTACAAAAATGTGCGTTAGTCATATTTTTGCATAATTTATCTATTATTAACACCTATTTATAGCAAATGTTTTGCAAAGAGTTCACATTTGTTTGGTATGACATGACGTATACGCAACTTTTGGGTACAGGCTGTCGCATTAGATTAGATTTGCCTAGTTTAGTTTTTAAAAGTATTTGAAAAATATGAATAGTTAGCAGTTGGAACGAGCTCAGAGTCATAAATTAAGCTTAATAGACTGAAAACTTGCAACAATAGGCGGATGGAGTTTAAAATGTTTGCATAAAAAAATTAAAAATGGTATGTAAGTAAGCATTCACCCTGTCAGAAAAACAGAAAATCAAAATAACTCAGTATGTAAGTTTGTTTATGTTTAATTATTTTTATAAATTGAACTATATTAATTTTAATAACTTGAAAAATATTACAAGAAATGTATTTGTGTTACACTTTGTCAACTGAGCTACCTAACATTTTTTCGGTGGTCAACCTCGCAACAAAAACACGTTTCTCGAAGTTTGAACTATTTTCAGAAATTTTCGAAGTTCCAGAATTTATGTTTAATTTTTCGCACAATCCGATTTTGTTCATTTTTAAACATACATACAATATTTCTCAACTGCTTTTCTTTTTTTACACTTTATTCTGTTATTGCGAAATTATTCAATTTTTTTTTTGAATTTGTAACACGGTCAGATCGTGTTTGAGAATAGTGCTATTGGGCATTCCATTACAAAATATCACCAGAAAACAAAAAACACAGAAATGCAGTTTCGTAGAAAAAACCAACTTGTCTATATATAAGGAGGATGGGCAAAATCGGCTTAACCAATTGAGACGGAAAACTAGGGAACTTCGAAAAAAGGTTTATATTATAAACAGGTTCCTACCTTGGAATAATGGGAATTTCGTGAACGGGCTCCAACATATTTGTTTGTTGTTGTTTTGAACTCCACAAAAAACTTTCAGAAAGAAAATCAAACTTCGAAAAAAGTGGCCTACTTTACAAATTTTTACTAAATTTTCTGTCAGTGTAAGCAAAATTTGTTTCAACTCGTTTCACTTTATATACAAAACCTAAAGCATTTTGAATTAAAAAATTTGTGGATTTCATGGTACAAGGCATTGTTGGTACACTAAGCGCAACTGTATATACATATATATATGTACACACATATTATATTGATATTTTGCTCCTATTTCATGAAAACCAAATCACAAAATGTACGAATAACATAAAATAAATTTATGTAAATGAGTTTTGTTAGAAAATATGTTTTGATCATTTTTATTTCATTACGATTACAATAATCTCCCACAACAAAATATATCGATGTTTAGAAATCTTTGTAGTTGTTGTTGCTATTACTATTTTTGTACTATTTATAAAATATAATTTTGAATTTATTTTTACCTGCTGTGCGACTGCCACTGGCATTGTTTTTGCTTTATTAGTTTAGTTATGGGGATTTCTCAATTGCTGCTGACTTCCCAAATATAAACTGTTTTTAACATATACTAATGCAAATACACACACACACATATATACTTAAATACACACAGACAGATATTCTCACTACAACAACTAAACTGCCTTTCTACTTTAAATTACAATTTTGTACTGTTGGCACTTTGACAGCGTTCTAACATGCAATAAGTTTCTTGTTCTATTTATATAGGTACATATATACACATAAATATCGCATACATACATATAAACATAGTTAAATATTCTTCATTGTCGCATTCATTATACCCAGTTGGACTTGCCTCCAGAGTATTGAAACTTCGGCGGCGTTGTCTGTGTTTGTTCTTGTGCGTTTATTTAAGCTGAGGTAGCAACTAAAATGAATTTTTTTTTTTAGCATAGACTCTATATCATCATCATCATCATCATCATCATTACCATGGGCATAAGCCGCCTAGTCAATTTGTATCAAAACACGCCAGTCATTCCTCTTTAGCAACTTCTGACTAAATTTAAGCAATTGGGAAGGCGCAGACATCATTCATCTTTTTTTCTTATCACAACTAAGCTCTCCTCCTACTTTCGTTGCTGCATTCGATTCTCGAAAGGAAAACCTGTTGGAATGGATTTCTTTTGTTTCTGTAAAAAACGTCATTAGCCCCAAGATAGACTTACGGCTAACCTTTTGAAAGCGTACCCTTCATTGTTCATGGTATACCTCGTATCAAGTTTCGTAAGTCTTTCTACAGCAGTCCAATTGCCACGCCCATTTAACAAAATCTTTTAAAAATTTGTAGCCCAAACCCCACTAATCGGAACCATCGATTTTATGAGAACTGTTCTGATCGGCGGCTGCATGTCAAATTTCATCGAGATATATCTAAAACTGATTGACTAGTTTGCGTTCAAACAGATAGACGGGCGGACAGACGGACATGGATAAATCAACTCAGCTCATCGAACTGATCCTTTCGGTATATTTATTAGTGGGTTTATCTCTTCTTCTTCTTATATTTAGAAACATCGGAATCATCAATATCGAAAAAGAGGGCGTAGTTATGGTTCAATCAACGTACATCATCCGAACGGTCGGACGGAAATGTCTTCATGAATTTCGCTAAGGTACAACTTTTCATTTCTCTTTAATCTATAACCCGTACTAGTCACATCAAACCATACCTTTAGATGTCATGAGCCTCAGAAAACCATTGAAGTATGTACATAATGTCTGATTTTCCACAACCTGAGGGTGGCCTAATGACTTTCCATTGTTTTAGCAAAATATTTTCCCGCATTGGTTTTGGGCTATTAGAACAATTCTCCAAGAATTTATTGCAACGTTAGCTCGTAGTTACATTTCTGTATTTGATTTTTGCGTTTTTTCCTTTGGCCGCTTTAGTATTCATGCTCTCTACACTTAGCCAATTTCAGCTTCAACAAAGTCGACGAGTTTATTTGTATAAATGTACATACATAAATAAAATCATTCTTAAAATATGTTGTTTTTTTTTTTTTTTTTTTTTTTTGTTTTTTTTTTTGCTTTTGTTTGCCACATTTATTGTTTGCTTACTCACTTTTTGTTGGTACAGCTTTTGTTTTTGTTTGTATTTTTTTCAGTACACAACTTTCTGTCTGTCGCCCTACATTCGGTCATTTGACCAAGTGCCAATTGGCTCTGTAAATGTTGACAGCAAACTTGTTGTTGTCTGAAGCAAGCGGCGTCTGAATTGGGGTTCCTTTTATTGTTCGTGGAAATCGTTACGAAAATGATTTGCAAACCCTGACTTAGTTTCAATTTCAGCTGCGATCAACTTAATCTGGTCAACTATAGCAGTTGTTATGATTTTTTGAAGTGAATTGAAAGTTTTACGAAAATAATTGACTCCACAAGAATCTATTATTTGGAATGTGCATCAAGCGTAGAGTGGAGCTAAGTATGAAGTCAGTAAGTCGTGGTGAGTAATGTAGAAGAAGCGACGCTGAAAGTCACTGACGTGCGCTGCTGGAGGGCAACATCTTCTTTCTACACGTTCGGGTATTGCCAGGTATGACTGTGGCAGGATTCAACTAAAATTCACATCAACCCCGATTCAATGAATCCACTCAGTCGGAATAGTATGTACCACAAAGTGTTTTTTTTTAAATAAAGGACTCTGTTCATCAATATAATCTAGTTTGGTCCATCACTGCTGAATTCTTGGACGGATGCACGGATAACGTAAGGTATATCCTGAATCGAAAACTACGAAAATCCACTCCCAGAGAGTTTGATGGGATCAGAAAAATCATAACCCCAGCCGGTAGAAGGGCGCAACGAATTAATTCCATCAAAGTGCTCCGCATATCCGCAACACACCTCTTAACCTTCCGGTAGCATTTCTGCTGTTACAACAACAATACGAATAAAGGAGACGACATCTCACCCACTGATTGCTCGTAGTGTAAAATAAAGGACGTGAACAAGTTTCTTGGCCAAATCAAATGAGACTATGACCTTAGTAATAAGGCTCTCCGGGTGGTTTGTGGTCTTTTATATTAGGCCAACCACGAGGATCGAAGAAAATGCTTCGCTGCTGAGGTCATGTTAATACAAAAAGTTGAAATACAGACAAACAGATCACTTGGTCTCTTCAATTCTAGGCATTTATTGCGGAGACATATCGCTAGCCAATGGTATCATTGCTGAGAAGGTGTGTCTGGCATGCTTTTCGAACCTTAAATCTCTTGGACGGTTAAGCGATAATTAAACGGAAGCCACAATTTAATCTTGGTTAATCTATCTCAGCCAGAAATCCAATGAAAACTTACACTTGCAAATAAATGCTATTTAGCTACAGCTTAAAGAGGTTGAGTACTTAAGATTTCGCCATTAGTAGCGCTGACTGTGAGAGAAGTTGTATGAGCTTTAGCAAAGTCATTGGCCTATACTAATGACTGGAGAGGCTGCGGCTCAGAACATAGACATATCGCCAACCAACAAAGCTCGGAGCGTTTCGAGAGCACATGCTCTTTCCAATCGACGCTTTGCTTTGTTAGATTGTTCAGCCTACTTGAACGACTAAGCGAAAATTAATTAAGTAAATAAAGCATTTCATGCGAAAGATTTTGTTTCAACCGTCAAACTTTTAAGGTTGTCTCAACTTTCATATTTGCTCTCGAAGAAAAAATTTATTCGAAGCTCAAGCAGACAGTGAGACGTAGAAAATGTAACATATTGTTAAAGTGAGTTGGGAGCTCGCTACACCTTGTTCACAAATATTTACCTATACAAGCACAGATTTTTGCCCAATCAAATAAAAATATAATTTCCGCACATATTTTATTATTTGGCGTATGAAAATATTTTCCACATCAAAAAACGCAAGTTTGAAGGCAGACATATTTTTTTTTTATTTTGTCATTGCAATGCATTCATCGTTCTGTGGTTGAGGGCGCAGTTACTATAATACGCTGGATACTCAAAGTTTTCCGTCTTATTTTTCACACAACTTTACTTTCAAGGCACTTGCAGACAAATAAATTGTATGCACTGGCTTAAATACGTTAAATGTGTCTGTTGCTGATGCCACGGTTTTTGTTGCACTCGGACACCCTATACAATGTGGCTAGTAACACGAATGTGAGAGTATATAAATATCTATGTATGTAGCTTGATTTTTATATAAAAACACTGTAACTATAGCTATACGACTTGCAAAATTTAATTCAATTTAATTTAAAGTTGTTCGCAATATTAAGAGTATGATAACCATAAAAAAAATAATTCAAAGCAATTCAACTCAATATTTGCAAATAAAATTTGTTTGGTTCTACACCCAGTTGACGCTTCTGCAATGCTTTGAAGCCATAGAAATATTTATAAAATGTTACTCATACGCCCCGCGACTGCTTGTTTATTGGTTACATAGGCAAGCATTCCCAAGTCAAGTGGGACTGCATCACATTTCATTGTAAGTGGTATACCTAGTCGTGGGAATGTGACCAGCTATTAAAGTATTTATTTTACATTAAGGTGGGTCGAAAAAATAAGATTCGACTTTATTTAAAAAAATGAATTTTTGCTTTTTTAGCTGGCCAATTCGAGTAAGTCTCAGTGACATTTTTTTCCATGGTCTTGTAAAAACAAAGTCGAGAGATGAAAAACTAATTTTTTTTATTTATCATTTTAATAGCAATCCAAGAAATTAAATGCACTTTCGACTATTTTTGAATTTTCAATATTTATACGATTCAGAACCAAAAAAAATTTCTCCTTTTGAACTAATAATGAGGTCTATCAGCTATTCCGATGGGAGAAATGTAAATGTGTGCCTGTGAATTACAATGAAGTCACAAAACTGATCTTGATTTTAATTTCAATAAAAATTGATTTCAGCATTTTCAGTTTGCCAAGTTCGAGTTCCAAAGATATTCTTTTGATAGGTTTTTTTTTGTTTAAATTATTTATTTTTTATTTTTATTGTTATTAGTATTGTTTATTACGATCTGTTTATTTTAAATATTTTTGCAAATTTTACGAGCTTAATATCAGCTGATTACTTAATTATTATTTTGGATTTTTAATGAAAATTATTTTTATAATATTAATGAATTTCAAAAAAAAAAGAACCAAATGCACATCTGACAATTTTCAAATTTTTATCCGATTTAAAACAAAAAAAAGTTGTGTTGAAATATTACATAGACGTTTTAATAAAAAAATAATTGCACAAAAAATTTTTAAAATTTTTTTTCTAAAATGCACAAAAGCTCCCTTCAGGAAAATTTCAGTAAGTTTTTAGATATGCGTTTAAATAGATCTTCTGAAACGATTTTTTTTTTCAAGTTTTTATCGGAAGTTTTTGCAAAATTGAAAACTTTGTTTTTAACAACAAATTTTTTTCAGTGTAATCGAAATTTTTACTGTGTTTAATTTCAAAATTTGATTTAAATACCTTGATAATGGTATAGAGAATCTAAGAGCCGTTTCGTAGTAAGCTTAAATCTACCAACTACCGCCATTTGTCAGATATTTCGATACCTTGCCACGCCCACAATTGTTCAAAAATGAAATTTTTTAATAATGAAGGATTCGGGTTCACAGTTTTTTTGTTTTGATTATATTAATTGTGAGAACTTTGATACCTCGAACTCTATAGCTATTCTGATTATTTTATAACGTTACCAAGCACCGTTATATGTTGTATTAGAAACCATAAATTCTGAATTTTAATTAATTATTTTGAAGTTCCATTTTTTGTTTCAAACCAACAATTATTTATTCCAAAAATTATTTGTGACTACTCCGAAGTACATTTAACAGCTGGAAGATATGCAGTACCGTTTTATAAAAAAAAAAGAAAAGAAAAAAAAATCTGCCTAAATTCCACTGCTATTATTTTGCACACGTCTATGTGAAATGCGTTTAAAGGAAGCTTAAAAGATTTCAAGGATTCAGCGCATTTATGGTGATGCCATGCATTTTCTTTTATGTTTGGTTACTGTTGTTGCTGTTGTACACTTTTTCGTCTACTTTTTAATATGTTTCGTTGCGCGTAAACGTTTAATGCAATTCTTACAGCTTAAATTTCATTTTTTTTTCGCTTTAACTTTTCTAAAAATATATACTGCTTTCATATTTGGCACATTTATAATTATGTTATTTTTTTCTCTTTTTGTTTTCATTCATAAAACACATTATTTGCAGCCGTGCACAAATAACGAAGATTTTAATTTATGTGCTCACACACACACACACACACATTTATTTACACAAAAGTATTCGCATTTCTTTTCCAAATATTTAAAAACATGCTTTGATGTATTTCAAATACACACAAACACATACATACATGCTTACAAGCAGTCAGTCATACATATGTACATACGTACATACATACATATGCTACAGTGTTCGTGTGTGTGTTTATTATGTTTAAGAAAGCGTTTAACTGTAATTAAATTTACAAAAAATATTTCCAATGCTTGCGGCATTCATTTCAGATTTTCAAAAATTTCATTTAATTTTCACTTCAAACGTTTGCATATTTGCTTTGAGTCTTGCAAAGTTGAGACATTTTTCATATTTATATTTGGTTGACATATTTTTTCACATTTTCTGCATAACTAGTAGCTTGAATTTCGTAATCTCATATGCTTAGTTATTTCAAGGGTATGTATGTCTTGTTGGAAACTTTGAAAAATTCACAATTTAATTATTCTCAACTTTTCTTTGTTAACACAATCACTTTTTTTTTGTTATATAATTCATTTTTTCTTTAAGAACATCCGTTTTTCTTTTGCTTAATTTGTATATGAATCGAGAAATATTTGAGTATCAATAGAACACAACAATCCGCGTCACACGACAAACGAACGCACGCACGCAGGGCTAGTCAACGATTACGACCACGGTTTTTGCTGTTAAGCGTATGTGGCTTTTCGGTTATACAAAGACGTATGTACATATGTACATATGTATGTATGTACAAGTTAAATGCAGCAGAAATAGCGACAGCAGCAATAACAGTAGCTAGAACAGTGACAGAGTGTTAGCAGCAGCATACAGCATCACCTTTAACAGCGCTCTGTAAAATGTTAACATTGCTGTGCTTACTGAACGCATAAGCGCACGTGCAACCGATGATGCGAAAATATGCAACATCAACAAAGTAAATTCAACAAAAATGCAGTAGGTTTGGTTGAAAATGAAATTATGAAATTTATAAAAAAAAATTATGCCCAAGCACTTTTGGAGTCGCTACGCAAGCTAAAAGATCCCGACTCATTTATAAAAGTTTTGAACCATTTTCATTCTGAGCGTTAATATTTTTGAATTTTTCTTAAATATATTGCTTGTTTTATTGCAGAGCAAATCCAATAAAGGTTTCGGTGGACAACTGACATTACTCTTCAAATCAATATCTGCACCTAGCAAAAGAAACATCGTCACATGTGCCATAGAACTCTTCCGCTGTGACTCCCATGCTGAGCAGAAAAACTGTAGACCTCGAAGATGGCTTTGGGTTCGCAGGGGATTATTACTGTCGTTGGACTGTTATTTAATTGAAATTACTATGGTTGATATATCGCAGTTAAACTTTTGCCTAGTTGATTGCCAAAGAACTTAGTTGGCTTTCATTGATAAGGGGCCAATATTGACCATACAGATCACTACGAGTTGCCCATATCGTATAAAGAGAACAGCAAATTTTCAACAGTTTTTCTCGTTAACTCGCTCGCAGTCTAGTTCCCATGAATAAGCCCACTTAGTTTCTTGCTCTAACTAGCTCTCCAGAACCCAGTTATAGAATACTTCTAGGTATTCAGGCTACACTGAAACCTTTTTGGGCCTCGAAAAGCTTTAAAAAGTCTTTTACTATTCTGATGCAGTTATAGGAGTGATTTCAAGGCACTAGGCCTTGATAAGCTGGGAAGCATTCATACGGTTGCGACTATATGTATCCTTGTAAATACCTTCCGTCCCGGGAAAGTTCAAACTAATAATTTCTTAAGTCCTTATTGAATACAACAACAAACAATAGGTCTCTAATTTGAAAATTTGTAAAAAAAAAAAACTTTTTTCATGCTACTTCTAGCTAAAAGTGTGCATGCAAATTTTAAATAGTTCTAACAGCCATTCAGCCAGTACAGCAGACACCATGCAAGCGAAAGCTATGTAAACTAACAGCCAATAACCGTTATAGGGGGGGGGGGGAGGAGCACGATTACAATGATGACGTTAGCGACGACGCTTACGAAACCATCGTCTAGCCACGAAGAATTGTGTAAAAGCATTTGTGACTAGCACAACCAAGAATGGAAAACAAAAAATAAACATAAAGAAAGTCCACACCCAAAAATACACACACAAACATACAAACGTGTGCATATGTATGTGTGTATTTAGTAGGTGTGAGCGTTCATGCATTTGTTTGTTTGCAAAACTTTTGTGGTGACACAAAAAGAAAACACTTTAACTCACATTTGTTTTTATGCGTTTTTCTCTCAACTCGCGTTTTAATTTTTTCTTATTTTTTGTTTTTTTTTTGTTTCAAATACTGTGTAGTTTTTTTTATCTTTTATAGAGTTTTAATAAAATTCGCGCATTACTTGCTAGCAATAACACTTTTCCGCGCTCGTATTAAATGTTACATGATACGCCTCGCGTTCGCGTTTGACTGCTCGTTTGTGTCAAATGATGCCCGTTTTCTTACTCTAACATAGGGCGCAGCCTCTGTGCGACGTCTGCTGCAGCGCTGCTGTAAATGATTTAACATCACAGCATCTCTTGCTCTTTGTCTTTACTCAGTACCACTGTTAATGCCTCTGTTAATAGTTGGTGTGCTGTACGGTTGCGTTCTACATGTCGTATACGTAGCTATTTTATTATGAAATTTCGTTATTGCTATTTTCTATGCGCTCTGTTCTCTTTTCTAGCATCTATTTCTCTCATGTTTTTTCCCCCTCTTTTTGTTCTTTGTTTTTGTCAACTCTCACTCCTTGTTATGAGTTCGTTATATACTTCTTATTTTGTTCGCCCTTGACATACCTCGTGTGTTGAGCTCTGGTAGCATTGAAATATTATTCATGGCGTTGTTGGGTTAAAAAGTATTTTGTACTTATTACAGCACAGTGTTTGTACAAGCGTGCATGTGTGTGTGTGTGGTGATGTGTACACTTTTCTTGTTTGCTAAGCTATGTATATACTTTGACCGATGTCTTTCGTTTGTAAATACATTCAAGTTATAATTATTTTGTGGTTGTGCAGCTGTGTTGTTAAATTTTCATTAATGCTGAAAGTTATATGATGAATTGCAGTGCGATCAATGTGAAGCAATAGAGTTGCTGACCTCACACAAGGTGAGCTTGTAAGAAGACAATAAAATGTGTAAATAAAAAGAATTCAATTATTTGGTAGTAGTTCTAAACTTCTCAGAGGAAAATGCCCTTCACAACTCGTATCGTATTTAAGTCGAATTTTAAAATAAAATTTCACAAAAAAGAAGTATATGAAATTTTTTTTTTTTTATATTCATTTCAGAAAGAACGTGACACAAAATTTGAAAAGAAACCTTTCTTGGGTAAAAAAATTATCTACTTTTTTCAGCGCTTTCTAGGTTGAGATAATTCCCTAATATTAACTTCAAAAATTCTATCACTGCTAGTTTAACGTTTTTAAGACTGATCTTACTTTTGATTTTAAACAATCAAGCCATTGAAGCAAAAAAATTTAGCTCCATGTATGTATGTATGTAGCTTTGTGAAAAATTTAATTCGACACAAAATGTAGTGAATGAAAATTTAAATCTAAGTACGCCTTTCTGATATCACCTTTTTATTAAAGAAATTTGTCTAAAACGCTAAGATAAATATAAAAAATCTATTGATAAACTTAGCCCAATCTGATAAAAAAGAATCAAACAAATGATGGTTTCAAATTTCACTTAACCAACCTAGAACTTAACAGCCACAAAGAATCAAAAACAACCCACCGAATTAAAAAAAGGTTGCCAGTCGAACTTCAGTCCAACGGCAAAAAGTTATTATTCAAATTGATTAGAAAGGAAACTTGCAATGGTGTTGGTATAGGATGTTCATGTTGATTGGTCGCCTATTTTTTGAGACTTTTTTTTCCATGCATGCGAATGTCACTCCTAAACTGACTACCATTCCTTTGAAAAGTCTGCAAAATCGCTTAACATGCCAAGCATACCCAACATATACATACGAGCTAAACTAATGCACGCCCAAAATAGAAGCAAAAACTAAAGCAAATGTAAAAACGATAAACATCAAAAGTGAAAATACTTTTTTTTTCCAGACTTTCAACTCACTTCTCAACAGAAATACCAGCTCTACGCCACTTCACATACCAACACCAAAACCAAGAAAAAAAAACCAACGAAGCGCAAAAAAGTCATGCCCCACCATGCTGACCTACAAATATGCGAAGTAGAAAATACCATAACAAAAACACTGATAACAAAAACAACAACGCATAATATGAAATTCACTTTCACTACCATAATGATCATTAACACAGCATGACATTGTACTATATGTATGTGTTTTTGCACCCTCAGCTACATTATACGCAACTCTTGCTCGTTTTTTTTGTTTTTGCTTACATTTCTATCTTCGTCTCATATGATTCACTGCTCATCTGCTTTGAACACATATTTGCCAATTGCTACGCATTTCGAGGGCAAAAACAATTAGCGCCGAGTGGAAAGATGTCAAAAAAGACAGTTGCTCTTTTTATGCGCAACAACAACAACAGAAGAAATTGTATAAAGATAAGCCTAGCAAAAAATGCTGTGTAAACAAACTTTGAAAATAAGGCAACGGCGCGACCATGTGCCTTGTAAGTATGTGTAAGTGAGAGCACAACGCTCTCGAACTGCTGCATATTTTGTAAACAGGAAAGGCAAACGAAATTCGTTGAAGATGCGTTTGTGATAAGAGAAAACATGCACAAACGTGTTGAGTAAGTGTGTGTTTGAAGTATGTGCTTGTTTTGTTGAAATTTTGCCCAAAACCACGTGTTGCTTCTTTTGCGCATTTGCGCACTTGATTCTTCTACATTTTTTCTACCACACAGTCGTTCTTTAACGAAAGCAAAGCAAATAGATAATAGAGTGAAAGTACAAGTAAATTAGAGCAGACACTTTGTTAATAACACACCCAAAGTTGTAGCGCAGGCGTCAAGCAGAGCCATACATTTGAATGCTCTCGTTTGCTCCAACACTTTCAGTACTTGTGAGTAGAACAGTTCTTCACTCACTTATGCATGCTTTCACTCTCTCTGCTATCTCTCTCACAGCTTCACTATCCTGCTACTTAAACTTGTTAACTTCTTTCGCTCTATCTCTCTTTATCTCTCTTCCTTCCCGCTATTGCAGCGCATTACATGAAGTAAACAAATGCTTTTCTGCTGCCGTCGCTGCTGCCTGGCTTCTGTAAATCTCATTGTTGCTGCACGGCTTCTTATGCTGCTTTCTGTTATTTAATTTTACTTTTTTTCCTTTGTAAATAACACTGTATGACGTAAAAGCCGCCAGCACAACTGTTAAACATTTTTTGTTATTCGATGGCTTGAAGAAAACAAATCTTAAGCTCCGAAATGTGCTGCATTTTTTTCGTCAAAGCTTAGATATATGTATGCCTAATTGTATAAGTATGTATATGTATTTTACATTTCATATGATTGTAGTTACTTATTTATTTAAGTATATACATATGTATATAAATATTTTTAAATAAATGAATAGAAGTTTTTGATGCAAAATCGAATTCAGCATAATTTTATTGTAATTTAAGAAAAGTTGCATCAAATTTTTAGCTAAAACAAAGCTCACCGAAACATTTTATTTAATTTTTTTTTATTTTATTTTATTTTATTTTATTTTATTTATTTTATTTTATTTAATTTTGATTTATTTTATTTTATTTTATTTTTATTTTATTTTATTTTATTTTATTTTATTTTATTTTATTTTATTTTATTTTATTTTATTTTATTTTATTTTATTTTATTTTATTTTATTTTATTTTATTTTATTTTATTTTATTTTATTTTATTTTATTTTATTTTATTTTATTTTATTTTATTTTATTTTATTTTATTTTATTTTATTTTATTTTACTCCTCAGCTCTAACAGTTTTAACTTAAGTACTCACCTATTGTGGTTTTTGAAAATCTGAGTGATTAATTAGGTTTACATAATATGTATATATGTATATATTATATGCTCGTGTTTAGCATTGCCTGCTTCCAACAACGCAACTCTTCGTACTCTCAGGAGAGCCGTTAACACACATCGCATTCCAACGGTTAATACAGTAACAGCAACTAATGTCATGTCTACCCACCAGCAATGGCTTTATTTGGTGAACACATGTTTTGCATTTGTAGAGGGTTAATTTTTTAACTGACTTTTCAATATTATAATTAAGTTTATTCAAAGTTTCTTTTGATTGACGACACTGCAGCTTGAGCATATACAATTCTTCCTAACATAGATGTATAGTTTGGGCAAAAATCAGGACGAAGCTCCTTCAACTTGCTCCATTATCTTATAGATAGATTTAAATTTTTCCATTTTTGTGATTAAAATATTTTGTTTGATAGAATTCAAAACCAACTACTGGGTATACATTCATACGTATACGTCTAGTCTCTCTTAATGATGTTATTTCAATTAAGTTACTTTCACAGTATTTTCCAACTTATTTACATACATATCATCTGAAAATATAATTTTATTGGAAATTTTATACAGAATCCAAAGGATTTCAACTAATTAAAATTTGTAAACTTGTTTATGTTTGCTAATAATTTAATCTTAATCACTTAATCATTTAAACTGCTTTGCAAGTCCAACAATAGACTGGTTGAAGCTAGGTGTAAAAAATACTGAAAAATTTCAGCAGAAGTATGAAGGTGTAGCGCAACACTCATCTCACTCACTCTTTTTGCTTTAACTATAAGTTTCACCCATTAGCGTAATGGAGTATCTTTTTTATATTGAGTAATTAAAATTCTAATTGTGGTCAGTTCATTTCGAACAATATGTTGGCTTTTATATGTTCATAGTTTGAAAAAATATGCCAATTAATAAAAGATACAAGGACATATAAAAAGCATTTTATATGGAATATTACAACAATGCGCTCCAATTAATTCAAGCTGCGGAATTTATACAAATATGACTGTCACGTTAGCACGTTGCGAATTTCGATAGGTTTATATTGTCGATATCATTCCAGTCACATATGAGTCGGACTCATTTGATATAAGAAAAGAGGTCCTATCGGCAACTTTGATGGTTTTCTATGAATAAATACCACGAGTATTTTATACATTTATGATAGCGCTGTACTTCATTTGATATGCTTGATATTCGGGATTAGGCAACCCGTGATGGTTTATGGACGATTTTTATTATTAATACTTAATTAATTTGAAAATTGTAAAAATATGTGATTTTTTTTGATTATTTTAAATGTCGTTTAGTTATATCTATAATATGATTATTTCATTAATGTGAACTAAAGTTCATTATTTTTGAATAAGTTATTAAATTATTATTTTTGGTTATTTTTAAATAATTCCTGTATGTTTTCAATTTTAATTTATTTATTAACTTTAGTTTTTTGATTAATTTGAATTGTTTGATACTTTTATTTGATTAATTCTCCTTAATCTTTTATTTTTTTTTTTAATTAGGGAAATTTGTTCACTCATTTTTGTTAGTCTTTTTAATTAACTAATTTATAAACTCTGAATTATACGGGCAAAATAAATTAATCATTAAAATTAAAAAGAGAGAAAGATGTCATAATTATTAAAGGTAATGTGAATTTTACAGGTCTGATCTTGATTTTATGATATAAAATATATATGTATATAGCTCCTCGATATCTTGTGTGCCATCGTACTTTAATAAACTCCAAGTACACTTTAGCTTTTTTGGTCTAAAGAATGAAAGGAGAACATTTTTTGAGAGCCCTTTTTGGGAATACCTTGCTCCTGGATATTTCAAGCCGAAATTATTAGTTGTACATATCTATATCCCTACTCAGCTAATATTCTAACAATCTCTTTCATATACATTTCCTCACTCACAAAGTACAGTCAACATCACGCTGTCTTGATGTTATCACTATGAAAGTGATTTTTTTTTTTTTGCAAAGATGAATCATGCATAGCTGGCTTATTAAATAGTTATTTGACAAAATGTTTTACACGATAAGAACAAAAAGTCAATTTCACTTTACATGCTACAGAAAAAAAAGTCACACTATTTGCAGTTAAGCACATATGTAATATATGTATATGAGTGCATACGCACCCTGTAGCTAGGACCTCTAGTTGCAAATCAGCTGACTGCTGGTACATTGCGAGCATGTGAGGTGATATCATTTTAAGTGATATCATATGATGTGAGGTGATATCTTTTTACGTGATATCATATGATAGGATGTGAGGTGATATCATACGGTATGATGAGAGGTGATATCATATGATATGATGTGAGGTGATATCATACGGTATGATGAGAGGTGATATCATATGATATGATGTGAGGTGATATCATATGAAATAATGTGTGGTGATATCATATGATATGATGTCAAGTGATATCACATGATATGATTTCAAGTGATATCATATGATATGATTTCAAGTGATATCATATGATATGATTTCAAGTGATATCATATGATATGATTTCAAGTGATATCATATGATATGATTTCAAGTGATATCATTTTAATTGATATCATTTGACATGATGTGGTGTGATATCAATTCGCGGAACATCGTAATTATATTAGGTTGTGATATCATTTCATGTAATATCATATGATTCGATGTTAAGGAATGGGTTATGACCTGCCTTAATAATATGAAATGATAGTTACTTAATGATCACTCTTTGAAATTTTGAAAACATAAGTTGTACTAGTTCCTTTGGTATAGTCACCATACTGCTGTTTTTTAACCAGATATTTGAATAATTTAAGGATTTCCCTACAGGGATATATTTTCTTGACTTTTCGCATAGCACAAAAACCTTTTATACACAGATACAAACATATATTCAAAGCATTGGCCTAGCTTTTACGCCCTCAAATTGACACTTAAATGAGCAGCAGATGCGACGTTTTGAGCTATTCCTTTTCTACAGACCTTCAACAGACAAATTACTAATGTACATACATATATACATATTATATTAGTAATAAATTGGTTGTGGATTTTGAGGCCGAACATCTTTCTCAATTTTCCGTGGGCTCTTCTAAATATTTTCATGCGGACCACAAGTTTGTGTGAGTAAACACCTCACCTTGGATTTGAACTTTTGACTTTTGGCGTGGTAGGAAGCAGAGTACCGAATGTACCACGACCATTTCTATGTACTCGTATTTATATATTCTTAGCGTTTGCTTCATTGTACGCTGCGTCATAGTATGAATATACATATGTATGTATATGTATGTACATTAGCGTGACTCATTTCTCAATTTTCTGGGAGTGGACTTGTAGACCCATCGCCAGATTTTAGGCCTTTCTGTATACCAGAAAATTTTTTTTGGCACATCATTAAAGAAATAATGCATACGATTTGGTGGTTTCCCTCCCACAGCATTTCTGGAGATCTGAGCTGAGATATAAAACAAACGACAAGAAAAAGTTTCAAACCCAATCCCGTATTTCATCAACATTCCCAAAAGCTCCCGAATGTTCCTCAAAGAGCACTGGAAAAAATCGAGAAAGCCATCCAGAGAGGATCCTGAAAGAGTCCCAAAGAATTTTAAAATGAACCCGAAAAAGTCCCCAAAAATAAGTCCCAATATAGTCCCGAAAACAATCCCGAAATATTCCGGAATCCAATCCCGACAACGATCCCGAAATTATCAAAAAAGTGTTCGGAAAACAATCTCTGAAGGGTTCTCTGAAGGGTTATCAAATGTTATGTTAAAAAAAATATACATATAACCGAAACACCCTAACCTGACAAATAAACGTGCATAGTGCTGTCAATTTTACATAGCAACGCCGTTATGCTCTTTACTTTTTACCCATTGCCAACGCCTTTAAGGCGTTAATGTGCAACAATGAAATTTTACTTTTAAACAATTTTCAACCTTCCATAAAGCAACACGCTGAACTTTAGAAACGTTTGTCAACGCTTTTGTTCGCACACAAGCCAATTTGCCTAAAAGTATGCAATATTATCATAAACGTTTATTTTCGGGCTTGCTGCATTGTCGCTCAATTTCAAATGGCTTTAGTGCTTACGTTACGCATACATTAATACCAACGAATACATGAATAGAATACATAACTTGAGTATGCGCCCTCGTAATTGATAATTTAAAATTCATAAAATGTTTGCCTGCAACACAAAAATGTTCGTTGTCGTTACGCTAAAATTACAATGAGCGCCATTGTTTTAATTAACTCACAAATTTACCAGTACACAGTTCAATGAAAACATATTGTCAATATGTACTGACATTTGTATTTATTAATAAATGGATACATTTACACCTTCAAACACATGTATGTACAATTATATAACTAAACAGCCAGCAGCTGTTCACTCATCAGCTTTTGGCATGTTCACTTAATTTGATGGCCAGAAAAATTAATTAAAGTTGTTTTCAATCAATTTATCAATAAACAAGTTTTATGGATTTTTATGTAATTGCACGATGCTGATAAGTCTTAGATTAACTAGGTGTTCAATACATATTTAATAAAATAAAATAAAATAAAATAAAATAAAATAAAATAAAATAAAATAAAATAAAATAAAATAAAATAAAATAAAATAAGATAAAATAAAATAAAATAAAATAAAATAAAATAAAATAAAATAAAATAAAATAAAATAAAATAAAATAAAATAAAATAAAATAAAATAAAATAAAATAAAATAAATAAAATAAAATAAAATAAAATAAAATAACATAAAATAAAATAAAATGAAATAAAATAAAATAAAATAAAATAAAATAAAATAAAATAAAATAAAATAAAATAAAATAAAATAAAATAAAGTAAAATAAAATAAAATAAAATAAAATAAAATAAAATAAAATAAAATAAAATAAAATAAAATAAAATAAAATAAAATAAAATAAAATGAAATAAAATAAAATAAAATAAAATAAAATAAAATAAAATAAAATAAAATAAAATAAAATAAAATAAAATAAAATAAAATAAAATAAAATAAAATAAAATAAAATAAAATAAAATAAAATAAAATAAAATAAAATAAAATAAAATAAAATAAAATAAAATAAAATAAAATAAAATAAAATAAAATAAAATAAAATAAAATAAAATAAAATAAAATAAAATAAAATAAAATAAAATAAAATAAAATAAAATAAAATAAAATAAAATAAAATAATATAAAATAAAATAAAATAAAATAAAATAAAATAAAATAAAATAAAATAAAATAAATAAAATAAAATAAAATAACATAAAATAAAATAAAATGAAATAAAATAAAATAAAATAAAATAAAATAAAATAAAATAAAATAAAATAAAATAAAATAAAATAAATAAAATAAAATAAAATAAAATAAAATAAAATAAAATAAAATAAAATAAAATAAAATAAAATAAAATAAAATAAAATAAAATAAAATAAAATAAAATAAAATTAAATTAAATTAAATTAAATTAAATAAAATTAAATTAAATTAAATAGAATAAAGTAAAATAAAATAAAATAAAATTAAATTTAATTAAATAAATAAAATAAAATAAAATAAAATAAAATAAAATAAAACAAAATAAAATAAAATAAAAAAAATTTCAAAAATTTAATCAAAATAAAATATCAAAACAAAATTGCTTTAAACTTAAAATGTTTAAATGTTCAGAAATAATGATTATTTTTTCATTCTGGTTAATCAATTTGTGTATCAAGAGAAAAATGAAATCATTCCAGCCAGTTTTGTGCTTCTCCCACTCAGCGAGCTCTATTCATTATAATTACACCTTTCAGCTTCTTAGAATCGAAGGCTACGTAATAAATGAAGTCGTGCTCGTTTTTCTGCAAAACAACAATTTTTAATAGTGGACTTAATGTCACTCGTTTTGTTGACATTGACAGCATACTAAATCATTACCAACTATATACACCTTTCTGAAATATGACTGTCACACGAATGAACTAACTTACGAGCCAACAACAACACAATCACATAGAGATGGAGTTATATATGTACATACATATATAAGTATTACTATATAACCTTTTAGGTTAAGCATATTTTCGTTTCCAGACATAAATTCCATTGACAACACTGTGCGCTATTTATAGTATCAACTAAGCTAAAGATGATTAGTACGCACTAACGCGTAAGCTAACATTTGTAGCGAAAGGCAAGAGAATGTAGCTTTTGCATTTCAATACATACATATCTACGATATAACGAAACAACAACTAAACGTTTTTTGTGGGAACTCGAACTATTCGGAAAATCATTATACCGAAGTGAGCAGAGACTGCGGCAGAAGACAATGGTCTACGTGCAGCTGTTTTAAACTTTTGATCCAAATTTCACTTTTACTCTTTTTCAATTTCACTCTCATCCAACGACTTATCTGAACGCCATAAAAGTAGAGAGACGCTATAAATATTTTTTCCAAGTTTGAAAATTTCCCTTTTTTAAATAGCGAATCTTTTTGCCTTCATTTTGGTTTGCTGGGTATTTATTTTGCACGAATACATTCCTTAAACGCATACCCTTGCACGCACGCACGCACGCACGCACACACAACACACACGTCCCGCGTACGATTTTATTCGCATCCGTTGCTTCAAGAAAGTTTGTAAATATTTTCTCTTCACAAGTGCCGCGCCTTTTATCGAATTGTGTGATATATTCAAATGTTTGATGTGATAGTAAGATTCGAGTAGCTCGTAATGTTGTTAGAAATAGAAAACTAAAGATATGTTCTCAGTGCTAAGGCAGCAAAACTAAGACAATATGGAACATGGAGCAGGGTTTGGGGATATTTTTGGATCAAGTGGAAATTGCAGATAGAGAACTTTTCATAGAAATTAGCAGTGGCGGAACCAGGATTTTGGGAAGGGGGGAACTTTTTTTTGTTAGATTTCGAAGACATGGATTATGCGCAGTTACTAATAACTTTTGGATTCCAAAGGGGATCCATACAACCTCCTCCCCCCCCTCCCTCCTCGTCGGAACGCCACTGGAAATTGTATATTACTTTTTACTTTTAGACCACATTCTAACCCATTTGCACCGTGACCGATTTCGTATCCCTCCTCGAATTTTGAATTATACTTCACTGTGAGTATATCCTAAGCCTCTTTAACTGTTAAGGTCCTTGAGCCTTCTGCTGTTTCCACACCCAAAAATTATGTACCAGTTGTTCGCTACTACCACTATGTATATAAGTATTTAGATGTGAGTGTTTACATAGTCGTTGCACTTAGAAAGCAAAGTCGCTTAGTTTGTTGTGCCGCTGTATATCAGGACTAGCGTATTTCCGTCACTTCGCACGCATTCAATAATTTCAATTCTTCAGAAAAGCAGCTTGTCTATTGAGCCGTGTACGCGTATGAACGTGGGTAGTTCGATGAAAATATCCTACAATTTTCTAGTGCACACATACATACATAAAATTTTGTTCCTACTAAAAGACGCTAATAATGACAATTTCTATGAATTAATTTATCTATGAAGCAACAAGCGAATTCTAAGCTTCGATGGAGCAGGCATTAGTACGTCCTTGTAAATTGGGACAAGTGTTGCAAGTTAATTAAGTATGTTTAAAGCTCGTTTAAGGTTCGGAAAGACACTATAGAGAATTATTTAATAAGCACCTACTTGTCGCTCAAATCAAAGCGACGTTGTGACATAAACTTTGCGGTTCCACAAATGAGATGATAATATTATTAAGGCTTCCGTTTATTCATATCTGTTCGTTAAACTTGAAATGAAATTTATTAAAGGCACATCTACCTTTTATTTCGTGGAACGATATCAAATTCAGTTTCACTACTATTACATTAAACCAGGGATGGGCAATGTTACAAAATTTGAGTGACGAGTGGCGAAAAAATTAAAAATTAATGATTATTCATTATTCAAAAAAATTTGAGTGATGAGTTATTTCTCATTCAAAAAAATCAGAGTAAGAAATAACATGTTATTTTTATTCAAGAAATTCTAAGTGATGAATAACATGTTATATTTATTTTTGGAATTCTTGAATAACGATAAAACTTCATTATTTGAAAATAAAAAAAAAGTAGCCCGAGGCCGCGCGAAATTATACCCATATGCGCATTATATTCGGCGTAATTTTCAAAATCATTTCGGGACTCTTTCGGGATCACTTCTGGACTTTTTCGGGATCATTTCGGGATTATTTCGGGACCATTTTCAGGACTGTTTCGGGATCACTTCGGGACCATTTTCGCTACTGTTTCGGGATTATTTGGGGACTGTTTCGGGATCATTTTGGGACTTTTCGGGTTAGCTACAAGATTATTTCGGGATTTTTTCGGGACCATTCAAATTTCATTTTTTACTAAAAAAAATGGTTAAGTGCAATAGCAAATTTGTACAGTGTATATTTTCAAAAGTTGAATTAAATATCTTTGAAATTGTGTGAGCCGTTCCTTAGTAATAACAGCTTAAAAGTTCGTTACTACCACCATTTTTCCGATATTTCGCTAGTTTACCATGCCCTCAAATTTTTCATAAATGCAATTTCTAAAACTGGGGTTAGGTTTGTATAGGAGGTCGGGTTCAAAATATTTAGGTTTTCATATGAATATCATCAAATATGAATATTGTAACTCATACGCCCTGTATTACCAAATAAAAAGAAAACTGCTGCAAGAACTAGGAACAACAGCCAAAGTCGAAATAAGCGAAGTAGCGTTATTATCAGTATTGTTTTTTTTTTTTTTTGTACCAGCTTCTTTTATCACGTTAATTTCCATACGTTTCACACAAAATCCCTAAACTTTAGACCAAAAACCCAACAGCCTTTGTAAAGCAATTCAATTTTTCAGAAGACTCTTTTCAAGGTAAATAATTTAAAAAAATGCGACTGTCCGTTGTCTCAAATTTTGGCCTGAATATAATTTAAATATTTCACTTCCATCAACCTAAATTCAATTATATATTGTCCTTATCGTGTTCAAGCTGTTATCCTTCGGTCCTTTTCCTAAGTATGAACTTGTTTTTCTCAGAATAAATACATTTTCCTTGGGATGCGACCAAAAATAGATGATAGGACATTATTAAAAAAAAAAACATAATAAGAATAAACGACTTTAAAGACGGTAACTTAAATTCAAATTTTTAAAAAGGTCAAAGAAAGTGCACATTGACGTCACCGTTCAATGATGGTACCCTTGCCCTTGAACAACAAATGTTCTTCCTACATCAGTTCGCAATGCTTTCACAAAATATTAAGTTTGCCAGTTATACCCAGCAGGGAACACGGAAAAATGTCTCATTAATTTTTCGGTACAGAATTCTCACAGAGAATGCCTACAAAGCTGTCGCGATGAAACCGTCTTTTCAAGGTTTTTTGCTGGAAGAACCGTTTTTATTCTTTTTACTTGTGGGTTAATTAAGATATCAAATGAGATTTTTTTGTCTTCTGAGACCGAATTTTATGTCATTCTTTGAAAATATTTTCTTAAGCGGCTATGCAAAGTAAAAATTAATTTTTTTTTTTTTGTAGTAGATCACCAATTTATTGATTTGATTGGGTAAAACATATCGGAGCAGAATATTGCAGTAGAATTCAAATAATATGGACTCTAGTAAAAAGTTAATTGCAGCAGATTTAAGCAGGGTTCGGATCATTTCGGGATGGTTTTTGGGACCTGAGACGTTTTCACGATTGTTTCCAGATCAATTCAGGATGATTGAGCTATATTTTCATGAATTATGGGAATATTTTCGGGATTTTTTAGAATCGTCCTTTTTCGGGATCATTTTAGGATGCAATTTTGATTTTTAGCGGAAACTTTTCGAATTGGTTTCGAAAATAATCCCGAAATTATAGCTAAAAAAAAATCCCGAAATGATTGTGAAATTGTACCGAAAAAGTAAAAAGTTAATTTGTATCACGTGTACTGTGCAAGATTTTTTTTTTCGACTAAATTTTTACATTTGGACCCTCCCCCCGGAACCGCCCCTGATAAATAGTATTAGCTCCACATTAGATTTTCCCTTAAGGGTGGTCACAATTATTGATTCTAAAAGTGTTTGACAACAAACTAAAAGCAAAATAGCGAAAATGATAAGAAGATTCATGCTTTCACAGCCGCAGTGCACAAAAAGTAAATTACAATAACAACAGCTGACATAATTCGCTGTCAAAGCAAAAAAATATTTTTGTATAAACAAGGGTATTGAGAGAACTGTTGGCAATAGTTGTGCAAACAATAAAAACAGCAAACTACAAAGAGTTTTTGACAGCTTCAATGCCTTTGAGTCTGAAATGACAAACAACGGAGACAACATCAACGATGAAAGCGCATAATAACAACTATTTTGACATGTTGTTGTGAGTAGTTGTCATACCTGTTTGTTTTGATTGAATGACTTTGACGATGATTTCAGCTGATTGCAGGACATCTTTGATTTTGACATACTGACAAAGCGATTCGTTGATTCAATCAAATCAACATTGAAGGAGACAAAACTAAATTATTTAGTTGCAGAATATAGGAATAAAATTGTAAATGAGTAAATTGTTGTTGTTGCTGTTCAATATTGCGGTGTTGACAGTTGGGAATAAATTGGTTGGGAACTGTGGTTATTTTAGCTTGCTTCTTTGTTTTGGAAAGTAATTGATTGACATTGACAGGCGTAATGTCTACTATCTACATATATGTACATACATAAATGAGCTAGTTGAGCGTCAATCAGCTGCAAATGAAATAATGCTAATAGAAATCGCTTATAGGGAAATATCAAAACTGAAGCTTCATCGTAAGTTTGGATCAATAAAGGTACTATCGAGCATTTTCTAAGATATCTGAACGAGGCATGTTTTGTTGTTCTAACCAACAACTTCTCTCTACTATTTTTGCCGAAGATATTTTAGCTATAGGCAGCCCTTCACCCTAGAGAGTCCAGTAGCTCGTATTAGCATCTTCTGATTATAGTTAGAAGGACTTTTCACAGTCCTTGACCGGGTGAAAAGCCCAAAGGTCATTTCGGTACGATAGAGCCGACCGTTGTCAGTTGCAAATGTGCTAAAACACTGCCATCGGAACAGATGTGATATGTCTCGTGGGCTCTAAATTATTTCCACACCGAGTCGGTATGTAAATGTCGTTACTGATATACAACCACACAAGTTGGTTGAAGAAAAACTTAAACTTCCGAGGGAGACCAAAGTCATGCTAGCACAACTTCGCACTGAATATTCAGAGTGAATGCCACCATACCAAACACTCTCTCTGCATGCGATATGTCCCCTTATGATACTAAACATCTCTTCTCCTGTTCAATTTAACCTACTCTCCTTGAGCGGTAAATCATATTCTTCGTATTAAAAAAGACATCAACTCATAAACAACGGTACCTTTCAGTCGCCAGAAATCATAATTCCTCAAAATTTTTCATAACTAAGCTCCTGCTTTAAATTAAATTGTTTGTATGCTACTTATGTAGGTATACCTATACAATTCCACAATTCCATATGTAAATAGAATTTCACACTTAACCCCAATTTTATACATAAGCTCCTCAATCTATAGAATAGCCCACATAATAATCTTTGTGTCCGCCATCGAGTGTCACAAATCGATATTTTGCATAAATAAATAGTCAAACTCAAGTTAAGCTGATTCGTCACATTTGAATAATCACATTATAAACAAGACATTGACTACGCTTATACACTTACTACCACTTGTTTACAATAGCTTATCGACACTAAACACATATGTACGTATGTACATGTGTCTGTACATATGTATATGCCATGTACGTGCTACGTTAGAGGGTTGTTGATAACCTGATACCAATCAATTCCATTCACACTACACAAAGCTAACTCAATTGGCACAATGCTTATGAGACAGATACACATACATCCTTACGTTCACATGTATGTATGTATGTTTTCGTATTTAGATGTCTTGATTGAGCTCACAACATTTAGAGCTAAACATTTGGTTATGAAATATTTAAAATAAGGTGCTGAAACGGAATTGCGAAAAGCGGTGGTAAAAATAAATAAAAAAAACTTGAGTTTAGCTGCAGCACAAACCTTTATTCTGATAGCCTAATGGTTAACATAACGTATCAAAATTTCCATGGTGAAGAATTGTATTCATAAGAACTGCTATGAGGTTTATTTTGTTTATTAAATTTTAATTTTGTATTAAAAAAAAACTCCAACTAGTTAACAATAAAAAATTGCATAGTTATAAAAAAAAATTATTTCAAAAGTTATGCAATTTTGATTTGTTCAATACATATATTGGAAACTACTAAAAAAATTAATATTCGCACTTCGTAATTAAAATTAAAAATTAGATTAAATTTTACAAATTTTTCGATTCGTGCTAAAATTTTTCTGTTTTATACCTGCGAAATATTATAAAGAATAAATATAAACATATTTAGAAATTTTTTTTCAAACATGAATTTTTAAAATTTTCCAAAATTTTTTAATAACTTTTTCAAAATTTTTTCACTTTTCTAATCGAGTTAAATTAGTTAAACACAAAATTACTCATACATAAAACTTTTTATTTCGAATTTTAGAAATTTTAAATTTTTTCTAATCAAAAATAAACTAAATTCGCTGTTTAATTTTGAACTCAATTTTTTTTTTGGAAAATTTTGAAATTTTCAGATGCCTGTTTTTTTGTTCCAAAATATGATTTAAATTTTCCCAAAATTTGTAATAAAAAAATTATTTTCAACTTTTCAATTTTCTGGTCGAGTTCAATTAAAAATTCAAAACTTTAAAAATTTTTTAATTTTTGACATCTAAAGATGTAAAAGTTCGCCATTAAATTTTGCACTCAAATTGTAGCTTTGCAAAGTCAAGAGATTTCTGAATTTTGCAAAAGGTTCTTTTTTTTTCAAAATGAGAATATTAAAATTTTCCCAAAATTTGTAAAAAAAAAAAATTTTTTCTAGTTGTTTTTTAATTTTTTAGTCGGTAGTAGATAATTAATGTTCGCCATCAATCTTTTGACTCGAATTCTTTTGTATTAGGTATACCTTTTATATGTATAAAGCTATCTTGAAATTTGCAGTAGGATGTAAGAATATCCATAATGCCATTGAAGCTAACAAATTCTCTTGAAAAGCATAACAGTTTTGAAGTAGCCTCTCACTAACTTGAGTCAACCACCGCTATCGGGACTCTCGAAAGAAAATTCATGGAATTTGTGAAGTTGTGAAATTACCTTTCATGTAACTAATTTTAAAGTGGCCACTGATAGTTGTATTTACAGCGGCGCTACAGAAGACTATTTCAACAAAGTTACAAGTCACAAAATTACAAAAATGTTAAAAGTTACTCACTGCAGGTTGCCATATACATACATACGTTATGGTAGCTTTGGTACCTTTAAAAGATGCTTCATTTGAAAGAAGAATATTGAATTACTCCCGTTGGGTTGTTATTAACTACGCCTAATCGGTCCCTTGAGTAGAGTTAAGGGCTTTATTATTGCCTCTACGCGTAGAAACAGTTCTTACCCGTTCACAATAATTTCAAAATAAACATTTTCAATTCAATTTGCCACACATAAATGCCCTCACTCTAAACTCGTAACATCACCTTAGCAAGAAATAATGAAATAAACAAAAATTGCAATGCCTATTCCCGTATGTGTGGGTGTGTGTGTGTGGGTGTATGCGTGTTTATCTGCAGGAAAATATTATATCACAATTTAAAATTGATTACGTTCTTCACATACATATGTATATGTATAAGTGAAATGAAAAACAAACATGGCGTACGTAAACGTACAACAACATACAATTCCATATTGATATAAGTAAATGTTTGTCTTACTGCGCTCAGATCTCTAAAACTAACTTAAAAGAATTTCCTTAGTTTATATGATGATAGCTATTGAGTTAATAACAAGCGATTGAGGCGGTTACAACAACGATGTAAGATGATGATGCCCAGAGCAGAGACGTTGTTGTCTCTAATGCATAGTAGAAGCATTGGAAGAAAAAGTCACGCATCCTCAAACTAATATGGAGTTACGTAAGTATATTTGTTTAAGTTAGTAAATATGTATGCGGCATGTGTGATACATAGAGCACTGAATAGACGACAGCCAGCAGATATAAAGTGCTGAAATACACTATCATTCACTGAAACAAATCATATGAAGAAGAATTTTAAATAAGATAGTGAACACCCATACGAGTTCCATTACGTAATACATGTGATCCACGGAGTTAATAGAATGACCAATGATTTTCTCAGTGGACAATGTCAAAATCGCTTTGAACGAACAAATCAGATAAGACCGAAGAAAGGTAGCTCACCAGTGGAAGTGCCTTTGTCTCTGTTTCCATCATCGCCCAGTCTTTCGCATACTAAATGATCAAGAAACATTCTGGTGGGTAACAAAGGAGCAACCTTCAAAATATACATACTCAGACAGCTGTTTGATGATTTTGCTATGAATCTCTTCAGATCCCATTAAATAAATTTTCTTTCTTTCTTATTAAACTTAAATTTTGATTGCTTTAGCCTTTCTAAAAGTAGACTCAACCCAATCTTATAAACTGATATATTTTATTGGCATTTTCACCGAAAATTTGATAATATCCTTTTACTATTTTCAGTATTCAAAAATTTAAACTTCCTCCTTACAAGTTTTAGCTTGGTATTTTTTGTTGTAGCATTCTATATTTTCATTCGATTTCGTTTTCAATTCATTCTTATTTCGCTTTCATATCAAATTTATTTCAATTTGATTGACACATCCGTTCTTCGTTTATCGTTTGATGTGAGCTCCTCCTCTGCTGTGATAAGAGGACTTATTTTTAGGCTATGTATATATGTATGTACATACATATGTGTGTGGTTTAAATGTATTAATTTGTGGCTCGGTTTGTTCAGCAAACAGAAATCTCCTGTTTCTCTTGGTTTTTCTTTTTTTTAAGTGTTACCATGTTTTATTTACAGTTTTCGTTAACACGCTTGCTGAGTACATATGCAGAGAATACTAGATTTGCCGTTATGGTCCTTGTTGTAATTTTTGTTAGCAGAAAGCAGTTAAGAATAAATAAAGAGAAGAAGAAACGCTTTAACCATCACGATTCTGTTAAAAAAAAAATAAAAAAAATAAAATAGAATAAAATAAAATAAAATACCATAAAATAATATAAATAATAAATATAATATAATAAACTAAATAAAAAAAAAAAAAATTATTTTTAAAAAGATGTAAATTTATACGAATTAGAGGTTTTGCCATCATTACCAAGATAATGTCATGGTCATCGACGAATGGAATCGCATTGAAATACGTGCGAATTTAAAACTACATAAAAAAGCATTGTGAAAAATATCTCACCCAACTTATCATTCTTTTAATGCCACTTAAAATTCTTTCGACATTTAAGTTCGATGGTGGAAGCCGTTTTTGAATTTCTGCGCCGGAATTGAGATCACCAGTTGTGCATTTTGGATGACTAGTCAAATATGATTGAGTATACGAAAAGGAGATGGGCGATAAGTGGCCATAGAATTACCTCAATTACAGAGAAAAAAAAGTCCACTTTACGACAATTGCTGCAGCAACAATAAACCAAATCAAGTGTTAAATTTGTTGTAAAAGAGGGTGCAAAATGCAAAACTACAAACCGAAAAATGGGCACAAAAGCAGACAGCGAGAAAATAAATTATGTATCAAACCTTTTAGATATTTTATGACACCATTTTTCTTAGACTTGCGCTGCTGCTTTTTTTTTGGCAGTTACATAAGAGTACGCGAACACATAAAACCAAGTGACAATGCATTTTCCCTATTGTGATGAAGACAGTGTTTATGGGTTTCTATGTAATTTATTAGGTTGGCGAAAGTTTGAAATAAAATAAGCGAAGGCGATGGCAGAGACGTGGAGCATATTTGTGAACAAGCATATAGTGTGTATGTATGTATGTATATATATATGTGTATATCGGCACAACCTTGGCGCATTTAAAAAACTGCCTTAAGTAAAAAGTTTCAAATAAGGCAATAGGAAAGGGTATCTGTTGTCGATGTCGAACAAGTTGCTTTTAAGGACTACCTTTGAGCCTTTGATAATCACTTGATTGAAGTTCTTAAAGGAGTTATAAGAACTGATTTTAATAAAAACCTCTAAGGGATGACAACGAATCCGATTAATCGGAATTGTAATTTTTTTTTCATCGCGGGAGTTGAGTGATTTCTTCCATACAACAAATGCAAAAAGTATAGAAGAATACAAATTCTAGAAATTTAACGAATTCTAACTTGCACATTATCAAAGTAAAATTGATTGGTCTACACAACTATGCACTTCATTTTTGTTAGAAATTCTATTAAAAAATTTTGCAGTTTTTCTTGGATATATTTTGAGCTAAATAGGCTTTCCTGAGCTTTTTGTACACTTTAAAATTTTTTTTATGTGGACTATGTTTATGAATTGCTTATACCTTACCATACTTCTTATAATTTCGTTGTATTATTTTCACTTTAACTTGACTGCTATTTTATTGAACATAGCTGTACATATGTTTTTTCTGTACACATTACATATAAATTCATCTTAAAACAATTACCCCTCAATTCGTGTTTAGTTTTGCTTTCAAGGCACACATAAGCAACATATTTGTTCCAAAAGAAATGTAATAAAATAAGATTTATTTAGGTGACCTTCAAATTTTTCTTTTAAGACTTGAGTAAACTTGCCCAATTTATGCTATTCCAAGCAGATAATTTGTTTTTTTTTAATATTTCTTTACTTTTTAAGTCTGTTAACGGCCGACACCAGAGATTGTGAATAAATTATGTTGAGTTTTGTTGTTGCCATGTTTGCACTTAGATACGCATGTTTGCCTGAAAATGTCATCGTTCTTGAAATAAATTATGAATTATGACCATTTTTGTTTGTCGAATACATGTATTATTTGAAGTAGTAGCGACAGTCAGCTGTATATAATTGCTATGAGTTCATTCACTTTATTTTATAACGATTGTTGTTGTTGTTTAACTTCCACGCGAATGCTTGATAAAATATTTGACATTTTGATTTATGTTTAGCCATATTAATGGACTATATATTTTCCGTGAAAAGTTTTATAAAATGACACGTATCTCTTTCCACAAGTTTTTGCTTTATGCTATTTGTTCCATCGAGATAATTTTTACAAAATGAAAGAGCAACCCAAAATATGTGCTATGAATTATTGTTGAATATATAGGACGAACTAGTTGATATGGAGTTCATACCGAGTTACACTGTGATATCGTGGATGTTATCGATAGTTCCATCCATATTTTAGCTCAGTATCAAAAGTTCTGTTTCACTACTTTTCTGAGTGTCATGTCCTATGTCAATCGGTTGAAAATTTTAAATTTTGACAGAGCGAAAAGCGAGGAAATTCTGACTTTTATCGAAGTGAATATGAACGTAAGGCCCATGGGCTAGTTAAAATTTTGACAGCTAAAATATTATTTCAAATGAATTTATACGCCAAAACATTATTAAACTGTTAAACATGACACAAAAATATGTAAGTTTAAAATTTATTTGCAGACTAACTATTTGCTCTCGCACGTGGTTTTCTCAGACGTCAAAATTTACCACTTAAATTGTCACAACAAAATTTAAAATATTTTTACGCCATAGGCAATTTTTCACCTCATTTTTCCTTTAAGTAAAATATTACTGAAGAACATACGCCCTAAAACAAGTAAACCATCAAACTCTTAATATCCACTGAGAGCGAGAGAGTAACTCTCAAAAGTACGGTATTGGCTTCGAGTGTAAAATGTAACTTCTGTCAATTTCGACAAAAGGTGCGGAATTGCATAATTTCAAAAAGAAGAAAATAGATTCCTGCAAGGCTTCAATTTTATGTTTTTCATTATTTTTCAACACGTTAATTCGAAATTGAGTTTAAATTTGTTTGGTCAAATGCAAAACAGCTGACCATTTTGACAGTTGTGCCAAAATAAGACAACCCTAATTGGAGCGCAAAAAGTCCGTTAGAAATCTTCATTCCGATACAACTTGTATGTATCTTCCCCAAATAGCGCTGAACAATTTAAAAAAAACTTTAAATTTTAACAGACCGGCTCGCCTTGGACTCTCTTTGTGGTGCTCTCATTAGAGGGAGAACTGTGTATATGTTTAATTTCCTATAGCCTCTAGCCTTTTCTAACTGATTCTGACTATTTCGGTATCACAACTAAATTCATACGTTACTAAAAGCCCCACACGACGCTCATCAGATTTTTCATATTACTGCTACAAATCTGATGGCTACTTTATCCTACACCCTGATGATCGGTCAACACTTGATTTTAGCTTAAGACTCTACCATATGACAGCTATCTTGTACGGAAGGTACCATATTTTTAGTTACATAGATAGTTGTTGGCACTTCGTTAGAAAGCCGCAAAAGGAATGATTCAACTTTTCCAAATTTGCCTTATAAAAAGACTGAATCACCATCGAAACTCATCATCGTCTTGCATAAAAATTAATTCTTAGCATCTCCACTTAATTCCATTTGCCAATATTCAAATCAAACTAAACAAAAAATTTATATATATTTAAATGCATACATACATTTCTATTTGTACAAATTAAGCTTTTTGTATAGACAAAATATTACTTACACAAGCATAACACCATTAATCCCACGTCAAACGAGTTATCATTTACGGTCATTTCCCTATTATAGGAAGAAGAAACCAAAATACAAAAACAACATAACAACCAATGAACAGAGACAATTACGAAATTCGATTTTTGAACAAATAAATAGTGTGAATGATATTTAGTTTGTGTCTGGTAGGTCGATGGACAATAAATATGTTTGCACAAATTTAATATCCAATCAAGCGATTAGTTTAACGATAAAGAAAATTGTGTTTTATCTTTTTTTATATTTATTGAGCAATTAAACGCCTAGACGAATTTGAACAAACCTAAGGAAATTACTGAAATCAACAAAGCAAGTCAAGTGTAGTCCAATTCATTCTAAGTCATTCTTGCATGGATAGAACAGTTTTATGGTGACAAAGGGAGAGTACATAACCCGACAAGGGGAGAGTATTTAAGCTGTGGAGAAAGCGTTTTGTTTATTGCTAAGTAGCACTATCACTAAACTATAATGAAATGAGTAAGAGTAAAACGAGACATTTATAACAAGACCCTCTCAGATTTTAATTTTTAGAATTCATATTTTTGAAAAATTATGGGCGTGGCAAGGTAACGAAATATTTGAAAAATAACGGTGAGAGTTACTTTTAAGTTGTAATTATTACTGAACTCCTAAATCGATTTCTTAGATCATTAGAATGGTTTTTAACTCAGCTTTGGAAAATATACACTGCAAAAATTTGACATTACACTGAAAATTGTAAAACAAAACAAATTTTATTTTGAGCAAGGCTGCTTCATATATGAAATTTTATATTTTTTTTTGGCTGCAAATGCGCCATTTTGCTAAGTTCGTTTGGAAAATGGTATTTTTTTGTTTCATATCCCTAAAGTCAAAATGGGTTTTTAACAGTCACTTTTGAGGAAAGTTAAGTACACTACAAAAATCCCTAAGAAATTTTCAAAAATTTTCCATATGTTATTAATTTGAAAAAATTAAACCCCAAAAATATGCCCCTTCATTGTTGCTTAAGTGATGCCACTTAGGATTATTTTACAGTGTGGCCACATCTCTATTATTTGTGTGCTATGATACAAGCCAATATGGTTCTATTGTATTTATTATTTTTTATTACCACTTTTATCTCCTAAAAAGGGAATAGTGAGAACACATATCTCGTGAGCTTATCGAGCTGACTAATGACCAGAAGTCACCATCAAACTCGGCGTATGTACTTTGATAGTAATTTGTCTCGACTTCATCAAGCTTGTAACCACAACTTCTGCTATAGCAAACATTTCTTTCTTCAAATGACTTCATTTGGAAACACCATAGGTCTGCTTGGTGGTCTCCTTTTCCTCTGTTTGGACGGCAGGGTCTTATAAGAATACCTTACGGGCCGAAGGAACTAAAGAACAACTGGATCTACTTATGACGACTCTAACTCTTACTCAACTCTTGCCAGTGTGAAATATTTTTCTTCATACAACGGCTTGTGTTTGTTGTTTATTTGATTCATTTACCGTTTACTGTGCTGATTGTTTACAACTTCGAGCCCTAATGAGCAGCTGTGAAAACAGAAATAACTGCACAACAAATACAAACAAGTCATCAATCATTTATAATTTTCAAAACAACCTTTGTATTTCCTATATTTCCCGATTTTCCACACAACTTGAAAACATATAAAAGTGATCAGCTCAACTCAGAAAGCATCAAGTTTTACAGCAATGAAGTGGTTTGTATTTCTCTTTGCGTTCGTCGCATTAGCTTTGTGCTCTCAAGCACAATCCGTAACTGAAAGTGATAACGATCAATCCAGCCAGGATGGCCAAACTGGCCAAAATGACAATGGGGCTGATCAAAATCAAGGACAATCTGATAATTCGGACGGTGTTACAGGACAACCAGATGGATTTTATGGTGGTGGTAGTGGCGGTGGTAGCTTTGGTAATGGCCAAGGTGGTGGTTTTGGTTTTGGGTCTGGACTTCAAGGCCCATTTGGCAGTGGTGGTGGCAGTGATGGTAATAGCCAAGGTGGCTATGGATTTGGCGGAAATGGTGGATTTGGTGGTTTTGGGCCAGGTGGCAGCTTTGGTGGTTCCAGCGGAAGTGGTGGTGGATTTGGTAGTTTCCGACCAGGTGGCGGCTTTGGTGGTTCCAGCGGAAGTGGTGGTGCATTTGGCGGTTTCCGACCAGGTGGCGGCTTCGGTGGTGCTGGCGCAAATGGTGGATTTGGCGGTTTCCAACTAGGTAGCGGCTTCAGTGGTGCCAGCGGAAATGGTGGATTTGGCGGTTTCCAACCAGGTGGTGGATTTGCTGCTAGATTTCGTGGTTTTGGACCAGGCGGCAGCTTTGGTGGTGCCAGCGGAAATGGTGGATTTGGCGGTTTCCAACCAGGTGGCAGCTTCGGTGGTGTCAGTGGAAATGGTGGATTTGGCGGTTTTGTACCAGTTGGATTTGCCTTTGGGGTCGGCGCGGACGGACAGCTACGTTAAGTTTTTGCATTTCCTGGAGAGTGTAACGATTTGGAATTGACTTGAATCTATCTATTATATTAAAATGCCAATTCTAGAAGCAATTTCTGTATTTTGATATTTGTTGCTGTTATATTAACGAAAAAAAAAACAACATCGGTTGTGAGATAGTCCTTTGCAGAGCATGAATCCAGGCCTCAGTCATGATAAACCTAGGTTTACCTGAGAAACTATATTCGACCCTCTCTCATCTTTCTAATATATTCTCCTGAGGATGTTTGGAGTGGTTAGTACCAATTTTCGTCCCGGCAGGGGTTGTATCGTGAGAGGTGAAACACGTCATATTTTGGGATGAGCCATAGTCTTAATTATTCATAGGTTTTAGGATCTGCGATCCCTTGACGTTTTCCTTTATGGTGAGTTGGTAAAAAATCGAGTCAGGTAGCGCCTTGTTCGAAGTTCATAGTCGGTCGGATCCACATGGGTTGTTTTCGGGTCCCGTTTTGGGCAGAAAGTTGATTAGTCCGTGATTCCAGATCTGTTAAATAGTGATTACTAATTATTACCGGTTTGCTTGATTATTTTCCTCAGAATCCATTTAATGACTGATTACCATTCCTTAAAATTTTTAATGATTATTTTCCTTTTAATTAAAAAATAATCAAAAAAAATCACGATTTTTCACGATTATTAAAATTGATAAAAAAAAATCGAATGTAATCAAAAGTAATCGAAAAAAGTGTATTTGATTACTTTTGATTATTTTTGCTTTTTTTTTATTTAAATAATCGTAAATAATCATGATTTTTTTGCCGTAATCAATTTATAATTACTTCTCTTTGAGAACAATTAAAATAATCATTACCAATTAAAAAATACGCCTTTAGAGCATGCTCAAAATCCATATAAAAGTAATTAGAGCTTATCCCGAATGCATCCTAGACTAATCGCAGTAAACTCACCATAATTCACAACAGGAACTACTCCTCACCTAGAACTTTCATTCGAAAACATTGAAGAGGTCAAGGGGTGCGCCGAGTAGATAGCACAAAGTATTGCTAAAGCACCAACAAGACTACATATATACATACAGAAATATAATACACACATATCTCTCTAAAAACAATTCAAGCAAATCTTTGATTTATTTAAACAAAACTGGCTTTATAACTGTATACCACAAAGCTCCAATTCAAATTTCACAAATGACATAACAAATAACGGGTTTATTTACAACATTTTTTTAATGCTTTTAAAAATTTGCCTTTTCTGGAATGTAGTGCTTTTAATATTTTAAAAAATATATACAAATAAACATACATACATAAATTAGTTCTTTATGGCTTTGTTTTTTTAATACAATAAAAAAAGCGTTATTAAGTCGAACAGATTTTCAATGGATTTTTTCATATTAACAGATTTTTCATTTGTGTTTATATTTGAGTGTGTGTGTCAGTATCTGCGCCGACAGCATTTTATATGGCTGAATAGTTGGGGTGTGCAAAGCCAACTAACTGACGATTGTGTCGCTCAAACCTTTTTGTTATTTTTTTTTTTTTTTTCAATTTTTGTTTTTTGCGCTTCTTCTCAGTGCAACCTGTATACAAAAAAAGCAATGTGACATCAGCGCTAGCTGCTCAAAACAGAAGACAGCTTCAAGCAGCTTAGCTATTGACTTTAAAATCTAAACGCCCCCACATCAACCGGCTTGTTCACCACGAGCAATCAACATTGCTTGCTGTCATCGTTCGATTCGTTGCTTTTGCTGTCATTGTTATTTTTTAGTGGTTTTTGTTGTTCTCTTATAGCTGTTAGTAGCTGTAGTGAATGCCATTTCAAATATATCTTAGCATCATTACCCTTGCGCCAGTGGCTATCATCATTGTTGTTATCATCTTCAATTGGTTTAGATGCCCTTGACTTTAGCTTTACTGGCGTCATTGTGCTTCTTTTTGACTGCAATACAAAAGATAGAAACAGATGAAATCAATAAAAAAAAGTGAAAGTTGCTGTTGCAAGACAAAACAAATTTATTTCAATTTCGAAAATTTTAGCGATAAATGTTTAAATTGATACCCAAAATTTCATTCAAAAAACTCTTGGTTTGACTAGAAATCGTGACTGTTTTTGGAAGTTTTTCAATTTATTCATCAAAATAAAAAAATTATTATATAATAAACAACTGGTTTTGAGCTCGTCAAACTTGCTAAAATATAAAAAAAAAATTTAAAACAATATTTTCAAACTCGATTTTACTCGTTTTTTTTTTTTTGCTTTACCAACAATTCAATTGAGTTGTTTTAATTGTTTCTTTTTTTCTAAAACAATAATTTTTTTATGAAAATTATACTTGTTCTTTTTTGTGAGTTAATTATTTATTAAAAGTGAGGATTGAATGGGAAAGGAAAATTTCATATTTTTTATTTAGATCAATTTCGCAAGCTGCTAGATTCTATAAGACAACATTTATTTACATTGGGTATATTAACTTATTTCTTTGCCTTTTCTTTATGCAAAATCAAGAAATATATATGTATATTAAAATTGACTTACATACATATGCACATTAGGGTGTGCTATTTTCAGACATTTTTTGGTTCCTGAAAATCTCATTCCTTACACATAATCGAGATAAGAAAAACGTATTTATGATTTTAAATGAGATCAAGATTAGGAATAACATTTTTTATGAAAGTTAGTATTGTTTTTATTTGTTTACTTCGTATGGAAGAAAATACCCAATATACTCAACAAAAAAATTCTAAAAATTCGGTGAAAATTTTGAGGCACCTTAGAAATTATTGTGCTAAAATTCATTGCGCTACAAAACTGCATATTCAGAATCAAGAAGTATAGAATTTTGATTGCAATTTAAATATTTAAACTTTGATTAATTTTCTTGAACTTTTGGTTAACTTAAAAAGCTGTTTAAAAAAAAAATCTGCACCGTCTTGATTTTAGCAGTCCCGGTGCTTGAGCGCGAGAATTTTTGGTATAGTACGCCCGCACTCTACCGCTCTAATAAAGCGAAACAATTATATATAATTCTGTCCTGTGATTTTTGAGTTATGCGCGAACAAATATACAGACATACAGACACAAATTTTAGAAGTTGTTGTTTTGGTTTCTATTACGCTAGTAAAATACGCCTAGATACATTTTACATTATTATTTCTAATGCGCAACCTACTACAACTTTATTAGGCCTACATATCTGAGAAGAATAAAGCACATTTTGAGGTAAAAGAAAACAACTTAAACTTAAATTGCAACACCCTAATGTGCCCATATTGTTTTATAAGCAGACTTGACTTATCTCAGCATGTCTCACCGTAAATCTGTTAGTTTGAAAGTATTTCATCTAATTCGATCTTAGCTATTTGTATTTTGTTTCAATCTCAATTTCTGTAATAATTTTGTGCTTTCAACTTTTTTTTTTTTTTGGTGATAAAAGTACTCGCAGTAGTCAACATCCTGTTCGGCATATTTTCACCCGTCAAAAGTTTAAATGTCACGCATACGCAGTGTCGTCTGGCATAATTCTACATGCTTACACACATACATACATACATACATACACTAATAACTTTTTATGCCTCACGTTTGCTGCACACTTTAACTTTCTAATGTGCCTTGAAGCTAAATACACTAATTCGAAGCGTACATACATACATACATACATACATATACAAAACGTGTATGGCCAAACTTTACTATACACTTGTAGGTGATTTTGTTTTTACTATCAATAAAATTTATTCTCTCCTATATTCTATGCATAGCATACACTCACTTGTTATGAGCGTATCGGGATCAGCTATATCAGCATCATCATTGTTATTTTGTTGTTGCAACTTTGAGTGTTGTTGTTGTTTTAGTTGCACCTTTTTGCGTAATTTCTTCAAATAGGCTTGTTTATATTCTTCACTGGGTTTGCCACCCAAACCATAGCTGACCTCGAGCACAGTAAGTGGTATGACAGTGGAAGAAACGGGTACAAGATCTGTTGATAAAGAGAGAGAGAGATAGGGAGAGAGAAAATTAAGGTTAAAGAAGAAGTATTGTAGTAAGGTAAGTTAAATATGTTATTTTCCTTTTCTTTTGTTTTTAACGTATTTTGCAATGATGAGGTCAGGCAAGCCCTATTACATTTATTGGGCTATAACATAAATTACTTTGTTAAATGTGCGACATTTTGTCCTTTTTGTCGGTCTGTTGCTTACAGCAATAACTGTCACCATAAACAGAGTGATTTAATGCATGAATCGTCTATAGTTCATTGAAAAAGAGATTGACAAGCCACTGAATCGTAACATCATTGATGTGCTTCAAATTTGCAACTACTTTATGGTGTTCGGCTTAGTTGGTTGGAGAGACTGGCGTCAATTGGAATGCGCCATATGATAACTTGTCTAATAATTCAATCAATATTTTTAATATTAAAATTTGACGCAGAAATAGCAGTAGGAAATTTTTTGTTTATCGAGTTGATATTTGCAAATTTTTTTTTTTAAATCATTAATAATTTCATATTGAAAATTAAGTTTTATGTTAATGTCTATAAATGAGTTCAATAAACATAATAATATTTTTTTTTTTATATAAAAGATAGATTGGTTCATTTTTTTAATAACTTAATAAATAATAGAAATTTCTTCTTTTTTTTAACAAGACCTTTTTTTATTTTGCATCAAAAATTATTAATAAAAAATTTTACTTAATTTTGACTCAAAAATAAAAGTTCCAATTTTTAAGTTTTTTCTGTTTTCAAAATTTTTTTTTTAAGTTTTCTATATTTATTTAATAAGCAACACATTTGATGATGACATATCACTGAAGAAGTACTCATATTTTTGAATGGAAGACGTTAGTGGAAGAAGGGGCTATGTCGCAAAACCACTCAAACTCTTTTTCTTGCATTGGTGGATAGTCTTTATGCATATAAAGATTTCTGGCTTATCAGATAACAGCTACCATGAAAATTTAAGAAAATAAATCATGGATGAAGGGGCTATGTACACAAGTTTTCAATACGAATTGTGGAAGAAGGTGCTATGTAACATGTTTATGTGTAAATTTATGTGTTTTATTTCTTCCCTGATATGAAAATATACACCGTCTTACACTGATTTACATCATTTTCATGCAAGTTCATTTTAACAGTTTTGATAGAACTTCAAATTTTTTTGCTAAACTTTGAAGTCGATTTTCTCGTTTCACTCAAAGTGCGACATAGCCCCTTCTTCCACTAACGTCTTCAATTAAAAAGCAATTTTTCAACTTTTATTTTTCTTAAGTATCCATGGCTGTGAATGAGCTTTTTTGTATGAAAATTATTATTTTCTAATTAAATTTTTTTTAATAATTTATTTATTAAAGTTTTCTATTTAAATAGAAAAGAAAAATTTTACAGGCAATCGCTTTTTTTATAGATCCATTTCGGAAGCTGCTAGACTTCTTCAACAGAGAAATTTTGCAACGTACTGCTATCACTAAACTAACAGAACACTGACTTTGTTTTCAGCTAAACTCCTCCTTCTGTTTACTTTATCATATTTATGAATATCTGGCAATCAATATTTGATGATTAAGGAATTTTTTTGGAGTGCCTGTTTTATCGACATAACTGCCTTACCGAGTGCTTCTGGTTTTTGTTATTGGTTTTGTGTACCAACAAATCAATTGAATTGTTGAAATTTGTTTAATAAAAATTATGATTGTATTTTATTTTATTTTTTAATTGTTGAAGATTATTTCTCAGTAAAAGTAGAGTTTTATTATTTTCACCTTAAAATAAAAGTTAAATTTCAGTGATTTAGTATTTTTTGTAATTTTTTTAAAATCATAACTTTTTTTTAAATTTAAATGGAATTTTTGCTCAAAAAGAGTTCGTTCTTCATTACTTCTGACTTGAAAAATAAACGTGAAATTTGAACCTAAGGCTTCATTAAAAATAATTCGTTTACAAAAATTAAAGTCCAATTTCAACTTTCATTTTTAGCTCTAAAAAAGTTCGTTTTTATTATTTATTATTGACGCAAAATATAAAGCTCCGTTTTTAACATGAATTTCTTGTTGTTTTTTTTCAAATGCTTCCATTTTTCTTTTAATTTGCAAATATTGCAAACATTCATACCAATAAATCAAAATCTCTAACCAAAAAGCCATTAAGAGCAAAATTTATTTGTAATCAATATGAAAAGAAAACTAAAATCACATTCACATCACCTGCTTCATATTTATCTTGTGGATTTTTCTTGTACAACATCGGTGTGCCTTGTGCACAATTACAGCATTGCAACAACAACAATAACACAATGGTTAACCAAACAAAAGCGAAACTGTAGCCAAAGCTTATTTGTTTTGTTGTCATTATGAAGGTTTCACTTATTTCAACTTGTAGTTGTTATTGTTTTTTATGGTTTGATGCAATTGAAAGACCTTTTATGATGTTGATTTACTTGTTAAAAAAGTTTGGTATTTTGTTTTTGCACACTTCTTTGCGCTTTTGTTTTGAGTTGGTTTTGTTTTTGCGTTCATTCAAATGCCACAATTAGCAATGTACAAAGCCAAATAACAAAAAAAATTCACATTAGCTTTATATTTAATGCTAAAATTTCAGTTTATTCGTCCAACTGGTTTAAACGCTCGCTAACAACTGATGGAAATTGTTGAGCGTTTTGGTGTGGCTTGGACAACTTTTAACGCGTTTGCCTTCAAGACTTGCAAATTTGGAATTGAATTCAGTTTGCTAGACAAGTTGCGCGTTATTGTCTGATTTATTGGACGCTTGCATAGCTGCCGGCTGCTGCTGCTGCTACTGGCTATGTGTATGAGGGGGTTTGATGAAGGTTCGGCTCGGTATAAAATTAATCTATGAGAAACGCTGTGGCGGTAATCTCTAATATATTATTTTTTTATTCAATAAAAAACTTATAGTAATTAATTCAATTGTTTAAAAATATATAAAAAGAATAATTTTCATTAAAAAAATTTATATTCTTGCCCTTAAGCTCATTCATAATCATGGATAATTGAGTTCCGAAATTAAGTTTTTGCTTTTTGTGCATTTAATCTCATTGGATTAGACATCTGTGAATTTTAAAACAGGTGGTAAATTAAATAACATTAGAATAGAACAAAACAAAAAAATGATAACGCTATTTTCAAAAAAATTGTTCTTCGGACAGCCCTCAAGACATTGCCCCATAATCATGGTCAAATTTGAAATAGAGTTTTATCTATTTAAACATGATTCTAAATAAAACATTATTTCGTGTCTATCATAGTCAGCTTAAAATACATTTTATGTCTAAGACGGTGTTTTAATTTTAAAACCACGGTTCGTGTCTATGGTTGTGCTTACTCCCAACTTGAGTTTGGTTTTTTTTTTTTCATTAATTACCTCAGCTATGCTATGGTTTGTGAATAAAATAATAAACACAGGGTGGCCTTACAAAAACATAAAACAAATTTAATTTGTTTTTCATAATTGCACTCTGTTACACTTCATTTTAGCTAAAACCTTTGTTTAACATAACTATGATTGAACAATATTTTAAAAGCCATTTAAAGTTAAGTAAAAATTGTAATTAATGAGTACGGGCCAATGTTTATTTGTTAACAAAAAAATTCCAAGTCAAACAGCTGATCGTTTGACAGTTTTACCAGAAGTAGTCAGCAAAATGTTTTCTAACTAAAATTTGCAACTTCTGACTATGGTTGCATGTAGGCTCTAACAAAAACTAATTATTTTTCTGTGGTTTATCTGAGTGCATACATACATACATAATCTATATGAACATACATACATATATGCAAACATTAAGCTAACATAACCGCCATCGTACGTAATATCTAAACAATAAATGGCTTGCTAGCGGTAAATAAATGTGAGAGGCGTCTAATCGAGATATACATATGTACATACATACATAAATATAAATTTGTATAAAAGTCAGTTGAGTTCGGTGTGCAAACTATTTACAGTTTTATGTTTTTAATTTTTATTGTTATTGTTTTTGTTAATTTTGCTGTCACTTTTGATATGCGTGTGTATGTATGTGTGCATAACAGTATTTGTTTGACATTACTACTTTCCGTTTTGCTGCATATTTAAACAGATGAAAAGTTGTTTTGATCATGTGCTGTAAGTGACTTGTGCATACCATTTAAACATGCATTATAGAAAAACATATGTGTAATTATGTGCACTTATGTAAGTTTATTAGACTGTGCAAAGAAAAACAAATTTATTCGTAGAAGGCGAGAAAAAAAAATACTGAAAACTTATAACCATTTGAAATAAAAAATTTAGCTACACAATCGATTGTAGGAAATAAAATTCATCATGAAAAAAAATTCTCCAGTCAGGCTTTTATCGAGGAATCAAGTTTCATTATTTTTATATTTTGATTTCAATTAGGTATTTACTTGAGAAGCTTCTCAAAAACACAAAAAGTATTACAGAAATGATGAAATAGATAAATAATAATTTTTTTGGGCTGAAAACTGAAAAACTGAGAGTGGCAACGCCATACATATAAATTTCTTGAGTTAAAGTGGCAGACTGAAAGCAAAGGTGTGTAAATATTAATATTTGATTTATTTTATTGCCATTATTTATTATTATATTAGAAATGAAAAATAAAAAATCAACGAATTGAAAACGGCAAACGGATGAATTTCTCTTTACGTAAGTTTAGACTTTTTCGAACTAGTTTTATAACATTCAGAAAATTCTAGTTATAAACTAGTACGCATGCTAACTAGTTGGATGTGTCGCTGCACGGCAACTATAGGTATTTATTCATATACAATTCCCCAGTTAATTGCCTAATTTGCATGTAAAATTGTTTGCTATTTAGTAAGATATGAATGCGAATGCTGTCAAATCCAAAGCAATACTAAATGCATGTAAACTGTTCAAAACTCTACTTGAAGTGTAAACGATTTGCCACTTAGCCATGCGTTCATATGTAGATATACACATGCATATACTATGTTTGTGTGTTCATGTGCACATTTAAGTAAATATGCACGCAGAATAAACCCTGCAGTGAAACATCAAACTAGTCAGACAACATACTAGTATACAACTACAATTTTCTGGTTGAAATCATACTAGTCAGAAAAAGTATAAATAACAATACCATATTTTTACAATGTAATCATGAGTTTATTTTCGCATTTTTATTATATCAACAGGTTTCGGTCCCTTTTTGGATTAGAAAGGTTCAATCTTTTTCGAACTAGTTTGATACTAGTCCCACTGGGCTGAAATTTTACTAGTTCATTTCATTCCATTTTGATCTACTATGAAACTGGTATATTTCAACTATATGCAAACTAGTATTTACATATATACTAGTAGATGACTGGTATGTTCTGGTCGAAATCTAACAATTGAAATGTCGTAGGACATCAACATTTGGCGTGTTCCAGTTAAACACAAACCCAGACCTGTATAAAGTTTTGCATGTAAATGCAACAACAACGCTGTGATCTTGATATTTTTCTGGGTCAGTTTCGGATCCGTAGTAGTAGATTTTTTTGTAGTAGATTTTTTGACAGCCAACCCTTATTTGCTTAGTAGTACAAACATGCATATGTATACACACTTATTTCTCTCATGCAGCTGACCCGCATCGTTCCTGTTAAATTATGACCGTGATCCGACCCAGGTCAGCAAACTGGAACGCAACTATTGTAAAAATACCAGTTGGTTATGGGACATTCCATCGTGACTCCTGGGACATTTGACTCCAGAGCTGAGTCAACTTTGCCTTGAAAAACTGACATCGGGACTTAAATTGATATGAAATATATTTATCGACGTGGATAAATATCCAATACAACTAATGCATTGAAAGAATTGGCCAAATAACAACAAGTGCCTTTGTAACTACTAAGAAACTGAGTGTGACTCCTGGGACAACGAAAAATCCCTTTGTTGCATCTTTGTGAACACGAATACGAATTTTAGTTCAACTATTCAACTTTCACCTACAATTTGTTTATGGTCGAAAATACATACTGCATATTACCATATTCTATAAAAATATTTTATATATTCAAATTCAATAAACTATTTTTAAATATTTAAATTGTGACTCCTGGGACAAGTCTTTGTGACTCCTGGGACAAGTGCGAAATATGTAATATACCAGATTATTGAAATCAGTTTTATTATTGTTTCAACCCTTTTTGACCACCTTATTCATAAATATCTCCCAGCAGAATTGAAACCAAGCCAATTAAATGAAATAAAATAAAGTGAAGGCAAAATAATATTAATATTTACTTAAATTTTCTGATTAAATTTTTATTAAAAACAAGTCGAATTCAACATCTCTCGAAACAATTATTTAAAACTATATAATAAAAACTAAAAACAATTAAAAAAAAAAATGAATCTCAATAATATATGAGATTTTAGATTCGTGTGACTCCTGGGACACATTTCAAAATAGTCTAGAAACCATAGTATGACCCTTTTAACTAAAAAACTGTATTTAGACGGTGAGCAGCCTCTTTATACTTACTTTAAGAAATATCTGGTTTCGTAGGGTCATTCCTAAGGTTACCACACCAATTTGTATGCCTTTTCGTGTGACTCCTGGGACACCCCATATGACCCAATTTAATGAAGGTATACACAAAAATTACATACCTTTTTTTATTTTATGTTATGCAATTATTTTAATTTTTCTCTGCTTTACTTGAATGACTAGCAAATTTTTTTCTATAAATGAAAATATAGCTAATGCAGCAATGCAAACATGACCAAACTTTTTGGGCAAAATAGTAAGATGTGAATTCAAAGTTATAAGGACAAAAATTTTGGGTTTTTACATATTTTTCTATATTTCTGTTACCATATTAGGAAAATATACACATTTAGTTACAGATAACTGAATAAATAGGAATGATTAGTAGCATTTAAAATTTTATGTCGTTTTCCTCTTTTGGCTGGAATGTCCCTTATATGAAAATATGACAGTTGGCTGACTAGTTGGGCTCAGTGCACATACTAGTTGTAAAGTAGTTTTCAACTAGTTGGTTTGATTGCAGGGAATATATGCAAAACTTTTATCACATACACATACTTCAGCACAAAAATTAATTCAAAATTAACTGACAAAAACACTCGTTCGTCTCTATGCTTTGTTGCACTTAATAAATAGTTTACAATTTCCTTCCACAGCCGCTTTTTTGTTGTTTTTCTCTTGGGGCCACTGTTTTGTGTTTGTAAATTTGATTGCACCGCTTTGTTTTCATTTATAATAGGTGTTAAAATGCACATGAAAATCTGTAAATACGCTAGGGCATCAATATATGTACATATGTAGATACATTCACACTCACATCGTACAAGTACTTACATATTTATTTGCATAATTTGTTTGTTCATAACATCGTAATAACAACAATCAAATTTAAACTATTATGAGACACTTGACACGCCAGTTTATGCATTTTCTCTCAAACATAAATGAAAGCAATTAAAATGGATTTACAATGTGATTTGCTGTAGGCGGATGAATCCTATCGAAAAAAAATCGTTGAATCAAAGTGAGGCTGTTGTCGTTCGAGTCAGTGAACCACGATGGTAATTGAAATATCAATGTTAGTTAATTTGTATAAGCTTTTGTGTAATTGAAAATACTGGAAGTTATTGTTGTTGCGATTTATGTATGTAGTTGCTTTCTACAGAAAATTAAATACGTAAAAAGCCCCTGAAGAAGCTAAAAAAGTTTTAGCAAAACGCCGTCAAGGAAACGAAAATAACATGAAGTCAAGTTGAATAATTTGTATGGATGTATAATATCGAACAGCTTTATGAAGATTTATTGGAGGAGAGAGATAGTGGAAAAGGGAGAGGAAGTCTTATAATGCGGACAGTTTTGCCCAAACTTTTTCGGGCTACGAATTAAATTGTCCAAAACATCTTGCTAAAATTGGCTAAATGACATTTTTAAATTAACCTCACACTAGGGTGGCTGAAATTTTTTATTTCCTCTACCAAAAAATATGAATAAAATTTTGGACATACGTAGCTATTTCACTCGACATTTTAAGGTAGCGCATTGGACTTTTAAAAAGTAAAAGCCGTCAGCTTTTACACCGGCACAACCACGAAAATTCGAATTTCGGCAATTTGGCATCTCTCTAAATCACACTCAATTTGACATTTGATGTTATCACAAATAAAAAAATTGATAATTGAATGATAAATATGTATTTAACATTTCAATTTAAACACATTTGTATACAAAATGAAAGTATTTACATATTTTGTTTATTACACATTACAGCCCGTAATCATAGCCCAAAAAAAAATTAAGTTGGTTGGTAGTATTAAGAAATTTTTTTGTGTTTTGCAAGGTCACCCTGTATTTACGATTTTATTCACAAACCATAGCATAGCTGTATCAATAAGTGAAAAAAGCCAAACTCAAGTTTGGAGTAGGCAACGTCACAAGCACAACCATAGACCCATACCGTGATATAAAATCGAAACCGTCGTCTTAGAAATAAAATGTATTGAAGTTGACTTTGACAGAAATGAAATGAATGAATCATGTTTAAGTAGAAAAACTGTATTTTAATTGACCTATGACTACGAGCGTTTTAATTTCTCAAAAGGAGTCGATCCACCAAATGTCTTCTCCTGGGACCGATAAGCACCTATTGATACTTCTAACCTAATTTTTGGACTTGGTTTAGCACACGTTTGTGGTGGTACACACATTTAATAATAGCGTGATTTGATAGCGTGCGATAATTCTAATTGGCTCCCCTACTTATTTGATGTTCATGTTCTTTGCCGATGTTCAATAGATATTAGTGCAGACACCTAGTAAGTATTTTTAACAGCTGATATTTGTTTAGCAAATTTATGAAAACTTTGCAGAAAAGAAGTTTGTAAAAAAATATAACCTGGGTTCCGGGACATATGGGGATAAGTTTAAACGAAAAGGCTGATTGTGCAGCGAAAACTGCTTTGTCCTTTGGGCAGAATATAGAAATAGGACTGACGCCATTGGAGGCTCTTTTAAGAATTAAGGATAGTGTGTGGTCAGAATGGAATGATCACTTTAAGATTTTGAGTTTAAATAAAGGAACACGGTATGCGGAGATATGCACTGATGTGAATAGAACTCCTTGGTTCAAAGATAAAAAGATTAGTTTTGAAGCAAATGAAATAAAGCTCATAAATAGGTTAATGATAGGACATACTTACTGCAATTACTATATAAGTAAATTTAACACCAGGGTCTCTGGGCATTGCCTCTCGTGTAATACTCCTGAGACAGCTGATCACATAATCTTTGAGTGTCAGGTGCTTAGGTTATTTAGGGGAAGTTATGACATTTTTAACAGGTTTAATAATCTCACTGGACTGCTTAAATCAAAAAAGCTGTGTTATTACAAGGAACTAATAGGTTTCCTTCACAGCTGCAACAAATTTAACCATTTATAAAAAAAAAAAAAAAAAAAATAAAAAAAAAAAAATAAAAAAAAAAAAAAAAAAAACTTAATTAAAATTAAAAAAAAAAAAAAAAAATTTATATGTATTAATAAATTAAGTATATAAACAATATATACACAAAAATGCTATGAAAATAGAAAAATGAATTATTTATCTGTAAAGAAAAAAGCTCGTAACACTGTTAAAAGTAAAACATGTAAACCTCCTTTTGAGGTATGGCTATACCACAGTTTGACGCAACTTATGTTGTCAATATGGCAAAATAACCACTGCTGAATGGGCACCTATGCTTGGCGGTTAACAATGATTAACACTACATCACTTGTTCTGCGCACTACCATTGTAAAAGATCGAAAATACATAAATTTACGGACAAATTGAAGGAGAACCTGGCATGTTTGAGGACTAGTCAAACAACCTTGCCAATATGATACTACTGGTGTAGTATCACACATAACCAAAAAAAAAAAAAAAAAAAAAAAGTTTGTAAAAGAATTAATGTCAATACGTCTTATTGCAAGTCCTCAAAGCAAATTGAATTCCTTATAAAAATGGATGTCAACGAAATAGATGACTCATTCGACGATTTGCTAGCTAACATCGAAATCCCGAGTGCACCTAAAATAGCAAAGCTCGATAAACCGCAACCGCAAATAACAACAATAAGCAGTCCAAACAAACCGGCAGATGGTGGAGCAACAACTACAACCAGTCCTGGAGCGCCAATACCCAAAACTGCATCTAATCCACATTGCATCCTGGTAAATCCAAAGCAGCGGGGTAATCCAGTACTCAAGTGCATTGTTAATGTTCCAATTGAATTTCGTGATGATATCAAACCCGATTATGTAGTTGGACGCACCTCTTGTATACTATATATTTCGCTTAAATATCACACACTCAATCCTGATTATATATGCCAGCGTCTCAAAGATCTTGGAAAACAGTATGAGCTACGCGTGCTGCTTGTACAAATAGATGCACCGGTAAGTATAGAAGTTTTTTCAACAAAAGTTCTATTTCTACAAATACATATCTCTATTTAGGAACCACACGCTGCTTTGAAAAATTTAACTCGCATATCCTTGCTAACCGATTTAACGCTTATGGTTGCATGGAGCCCAGAAGAGGCAGGCAAAATCATTGAGACTTACAAGCAATTTGAAAAACGTTCGCCGGAATGGATTATGGAACGGGTTGAATCAAGTCCACATCAGAAGGTTTGTGTGAAATAGTTTACTTAAACTCTTTATTCTGATTGCATATTTATTTTAGCTGGTTTCTGCTTTGACTAGCATTAAGCCCGTGAACAAAACAGATGCTGTAACACTGCTACAGAATTTTGGAAAATTGGAGAAGCTCATAAATGCTAGCGAAGAACGACTATCGCTTGTAATTGGTCTGGGGCCTCGGAAAGCTGCAAAGCTATACAAAACTCTGCATGAACCTTTTCTTACCAAATAAACAAGTCGTTAACTGGAAATTTATATTTATTGAATAAAATTATTTGCAAAAAATAGAATAACTGCAAAGCTTATCTATTATGTGATTGAATGTTGAAAGATCTGAATTTGATATCGTTACATATTGTTGCCATAGCTTGACGCAATCGCAATCAAAAGCCAATCGAATTTTCTGAACATTCTCGTCTTTTGGCTACAATCTCGCTTTGTATTTTAACGAATAAATAGATTTATATGCGAATTAGAATTATATTGACTGTTTGCAACAAGACACTCAGCCAACGAGTATGAGGTTTACAACGCCACAACGCGGGTTGGGGTTTAGAATATGCCCGCGGTAGGCATACCGGTCGTAAGAGGCGACTAATATGCACAAAGGTAATGATGTGCATTGCACATTGTGCAACTTGATGGTTGATCTACGGACATGATGCCTCTCACCTCTCATTACCCATCTTCTCTTTCCTTTCGGAAGGAGGGATGACATGACCTAGAAGGTTGCACTGGTCATAACAAATCGCTTCCACGACAGTCGGGCAGTACCGCAAGGGAGTACCGGATTCATATACTATCGACCCATAAAAATAAAACAAGGCACTTCTATTTTCGTATACACACTAAAATATATTCCCTAAAATAGCCAGGGTTATTTCAAATTAATATTTTAATCAAAATAGATTTTAATCAAATTAACATTTTAATCAAAATAGATTTTATCAACAATGAATATACCAAGTAGTACTTTCCTTTTTACTCTACTAGCTTCCATAATTTGATTGTACCATCATCGCTACATGAAATAAGTTGGCCTTCATGTGCAGGATTCCATTTTACGGCATTGACGTCTTGTGTGTGCGCCTTATCCTCCGATGTAATCATGGAAAATGTTGGTTCATTCTTTTTCGAGTTTGAATCTTCTTTAAATATACGTATAGCATCATCTCCACATCCAGTCGCGATTAATCCAGTTTTTTTGCACCATGAAACATCATAAATAGTTCGCGAATGGTCGCCAGATAAGGTACAAACACATTTCCAAACAGTTTCATCTTCTGGTGTATATATACCTTCCTCATTACCCGGATGATAAGCACGCCATATTTTCAAAGTCTTGTCATCACTACAAGAAACCAAACGTTCGCCATCTGCATCGAAATCGATACTCCACACCGTACTAGTATGAGAATCCAATGTAGCCGTTGTGTACCAATCGTTATCTGTGGTATTTTCAGCATACATTTTTATTGTATTATCATATGAAGCTGATGCCAATATATCTTTCTTAGGATGCCATACAACACGCTTGACATCCTGGTTATGTGAATTGAGTACAGCAGCACAATCGAATTCATCATCACTAGCCAATTCCCAAATCCATACCGATTTGTCGCGCGAGCATGTAGCTAACAGGTTGCCGGAACTTGACCAACATGCACTTTTTACCTCATTTTCATGCCCCTCCAAAGTAGCAACGCACTCAAATTCTCCTAAAACAAAATAATTTAGATCAGGAAATTAACTTTTGTTCATTTTAACACATACCAGTTGCCTTCGACCATATCGCTGTTGTACCATCAAAGCTTGCTGATGTTAAATATTGGCCACATGGTGACCAACTTATTTCGCGTATTGTACGCTTGTGTCCATCTGATAGTATAGTTTTTGTAGTCCAAGTGTTGCCTGATAGTGACCAAATGCGTATTGTTTTGTCTTCGCCACAGGAGGCAAATGCATTGCCCTTTGGATGCCATGCAACTCCCCAGATTCGGCCTTTATGCCCTTGCAGCGTGTGCTCTAGTACTACTTTAGCCATTTAAAAATAAGACAATTATGAAATCTTTCACTGAAAGTAATATTTTGGTTCGAAATTATACACTGCTGGATTCCGTACAGAAAATTAAAGTGATAGCACTACGATTCTTTAAAATTTTGGACCAGCTGCTTGATAGAGTTTTAATTAAACGTGCCAGTCACAGTGGATTCAAAGTTGTGAATGTTATTCGATTACGACTCACTTTCGTTCAGGGCATCACTAACTATTGCAAAGTCGTATAACAAATAGTTTTTGTAGTCCAAGTGTTGCCTTGTAGTCTTGTGACTACACAAAACTAGTTTTTTTGGTAATCGTTTACGTGTGCTAATATTTGTCCAAGAGTGTCGGGAGAGGTATCAAAAGGCGCGTTTCGGTCCCAGAAGCATGAATATAACTCCGCTGAACCAATATTTTCAAACCAAAAAATGACCCAGGTCAAATCCCAAAGGGGGTGGGATCCATTTTATTTAACAGAACAGCTTTCCGGGTAGGAAGCCTTCGGCCGCGTTTCAAAACAATAACATTCACTTTGATTGCAAATATCTCGCAAACATACTGAAAATATTGATTCAGCAAAGTCATAAGAGTAGGGGTAACGCTAACCGAGTTTTAACTGACGTTCTTTATAAGGTTAGATCACGCATAACTTAAAAGTTTATGTTTTGTTGCGCAGCAGCATTGTCCGTTAGGGACGTACACATAATGCTTCTTCTTTGCAGTACAATGTTTTCTAGTTCACAAGTGGCACTGTAAACTTTTTTGCTTATTTACAACTCACAGCTGTTCGCAAAGCAGGAGGATTTCTGTATACAAACCACAAGCCACAAACTTTCTTATCAGTAAAGGATTTTATGAAAAAAAAAATTTTTAAAAATTGAAATAGTCAGCATGAACGGCCTAATCGTGTTCAACAGCGCAAACGATGTGGTTTTTCAACAACTTAACAACGCATTAGCTGAACATTTCTTCGCTAAGAATGCCGATCTCTATCCTGAGAATGCTACAGCAGCATCTATAGATGGAAATATCATTTTACAAATATTCAGTCCAATCATCAATTCCCAACGTATTATGCATTGTCAATTCGATAACACATATTCAAGCTTTCAATGTGGTAACGGACTCAACTTTACCTTTGGTGAACTGCTCGGCTATACATTTGTTAAAATAGGACAACGCCCTGTAGACGTGCTCAAACGGCAATTGGGTGTTGCTATTGCATTAGCACGACACTTTTATGGTGCAAATTTATTTGCAACACAAGCCAATACCGTTCAAGAGGAGTTACTCTCCAATTGCTTGGAATGTTATGAGGAGCATTTGTGGAATGAAGATCAGGCGATGATGATAGAGGCGTTACCACGTTTACTTGTCAACAATGAGTTAAATCGCGTTGTGCGTTCAGCACTCGATAGTACATTGGAGCGTTTGCGTGATTTAGGTCATCAGCGTACACACGTCATACTATTTGCAGCACATAAATTTGTGGGTTCTGCAACATCAAAGCAAGCACTAGCTTTAAGTTCATCTGATATGGTCTTTCTTATGTTGCTTGCACGCACCTTGCAAGGTGAAAGACGACCTTTAAACCGTTCTGTTGCAGTATTTCTACAGGGCGCATCACATGATCCTCAATCAGGATGTGTACCATGTATTACCCATTTATCGCTACTTGCGAAAGGTGTGCTCTTGGTGCAGGTGGTTGAATATTCAAATTTGCAGGTAGCCAGTAGTATGTATGATACATTCTTTGTGCTCCAGAAGATCACATCCCTGCAAATACAAGGCGATTCAGACGCTATGAAACCCACTTATGACAGTTTGGAGTCATTTATTAAACATTCGCTGGATGCCTTGAAACGTTCAAAATTGAAAAGCGATGAACTGGATATTTCATTGAAAAAGTTTGTCACCAAATGGGAGAACTTGAAGAAAATGTATGGCGACTTCTTTCGTTCATTGGAGCGGGAAGTTTTAGTTCGCATCGAATCCAATATACCAGCTTTTATGGATGAATTGAAGCAGCTTTTCACTTTAACCTGTTGTGACAGTTCTGGCATCGCTTTGGATCAGTTGGCTGAAGTTGGTTCATTTACGGAAGGCAAATTGCTTGAGGTTTCTGAATTTTTAGCTGTTAAAGCAGAACGTAATATTTCAATAGAGGCTTATTTGGAAGACTTTCCAGGTATGTCTACAAATTTTTGCTGGCTAACTTAATAAAGCTAACATTTTTTCATTTAACACAGGGCTAATCCATTTTGTTTATGTTGATCGTACGACTGGTCTCATGATTGCGCCAGATTTGCGCGCCAAACAATTATCTACCAAACAACGTCTATGGTCCATGGTTGAATTTACACGCAATTACTTAAAGAAAGGTCATTCCACCGTTACATGGAAAGACAAATCATTTCATTACTCTTATTTCCTTTGGTTCGAGGATCCATCAGGTGGCTCTATGAAATCCATAGATATACAGCAGCATATGGTTGCTTCAGCATCGTCCAATAATGCATTTAAACCCCAATTTGAGCCAGGTCTACTTGCCACCGACTATTACCAACAGTTAGCTGAAGTATGCTTCCCAAAGGCTACCCCGGGAAAAGTGAAATGCTATGAACTCTTCTGCATTCATTTGGGTTTGGTGACGTCAACGTGCGCTGTAGAGCATTCGAGGCGTCTCGTCGCTACAATAGCTGATGTTGCAGGTGATAACAACTGATAAGTGATAAATCAATTTAATACATATTCGATATTATATTAATGTAGTTTAGTTTTAGTTATCTAACATTCCATCTATGGTTTCCAAAAACTGGCAGTAGTGTATTTGTTTTCTTACAAATGTTTTTATTGTAATATTTTTGTTTACTATGCTTTATTCTTAGCCTAAACTTTGTTGTTTAACATAAAGATTCCGAAAACAATGCAATGTGCTTGTTTAAAAAATATAGCAAACATCTATGTAACTAAAAGTTAAAATTTACATACCGAGACTCGGTAAAGAGATGTTTTCCAACTCAATTCAACTCGTCTTCGCCGAATTTGCCATTAAATCAAATATTATTATTTTATTTTTTGCTTCCTTAACACGCCACCAGCGACCTAATCGATGCTCTTGACCAACTGCGGCAAATAATTTGGTACCGTTGCTATTGAATGCTAATGCGTTTATGAAACCAGGCATAGGAATTTTTAGTACCATTTTTAATTTACGTGCGTTGTCCATAGACTGCCACAGGCGGATGTAGCCATCCCAGGAACCTGAAATATAAAGTGTGTAATGAGAGTTCCATCGGCTATTATCTATCTACGAAAATTACCTGATGCCAATAAGTCTGTATTCACAACACAAGCCACAGCCGTTATCCAGTTGGCCACTCCATTACTTTGCTTACCGTGCGCCAAAATTTCAGTGCATAAAGGCTTCTTTTTTAGTGCGCTCCATAGGCAAAGAGAACTGTTATTCGGAAAAGAATTATAAATAAATAATTAGTAATCCTTTTAGGGTGAAATTTGATGTTCATTAACTTAACCCCTTAACAGATATCTTACCCATCTTCACCGCCGGAAACAAAATTTTCATCGTTTATGAATTTTACACATTCAATACTATTTTGATGACCATTATATATCAGCTGTGACTCCTCTGTAATTTTCCATATACGCAGGGAACAATCAATACCGCCTGCAGTGATAGCACGCTCACGACTAAGCGCGTCGATGCTTGTTATTGGCGCTTGATGACCAAATCTGCAATAAAAAAATAATTTAGTCTAAACTTAAATTACAAAAAAAAACATTTCTTACAAACTCTCAACATAGGCCATTTCATCAAGCGACCAAATTTTCACCGATCTATCTTTGGCGCCTGAATACAACTCATGTGTGTCCTTACGAAAAACCAGCGCTGTGACCATATCTCTATGTCCCTTAAATGTTTTCAGATGCTTTAACTCTTTCGGACACCATATTTGAATGTTGCGGCCACCTTCCGCCAGTGCCAAATACTTCATATCACTCGATAGGCATATTGCAATCACATGTGAGCGCCTATGTGTATCATTCGCTTCGTCTGCTGTGTGCGGTTGCACATTTAGGAAGCCTTCCAATTTCAGCTGACCTTTTATATTCCACTTGAGGACGAATTGTGTTTTCGCGCCACTAAAAATGTATTGTCCATCCGGTGAAATAGCAAACGCACATACAGGGAGATGCTGCTTTTTATGTTTCAGCACAACCACATTTTCCGCATCGTAATCTTCTATGGCACCAGCTATATTTCGTCTTAGTTTGCCCACACTATCTAAATATTCAGATTGTAGACGCTGTGCGACATGATCGTGCACCTCTTTATCTTCTGCACGGTCCGCTTCCTGTTTTTCAATCTCTTCCAGGTATTGTTTTGCTAAACGTAAACGTTTATCTTGTGGTGTTTCTTCTTCCACCTCATCTGACGAGAATACTAAATTAGTGGCGCCTCCCTCCACATCGTAGTCATCATCACTTGCAATTTCTTCATCCTCTCTTTGCGGCCGTTCGCGTTTTTGTTTGTATGTCGTTGGCTCCTGCTTTTTACCAAGACCTTTCTTACCACCACTTGAGCGGGGTTCCTTGGTGAACTACTTGCAAAGAAATGGTTAAGTTTGCAAATATTTGTCTATCAAAATCTTGCTTACCTTTCGTTTTTTATTCGCTTTGGGTTCTTTCTTCAAGAAAAAAGACGAAGACATGTTAATCAATTAGTTCTTTTATTAATTTTTATACATTTATTTCAATAAAAATATAAATTTGATAAAACGGCGTGTATTTTTAATAGCACTACACGTGAAATTTACTTTGTTGTGACAGTTCAAAGTGACAGCTAAAACAGTTAAACTGTTATACTGTGATACGCATGAGCAGAGTGACCAACATCTTTGATTATAATCAATGGCAGTGTTCCAAAAGGAAATGATCTGGAGCCAGAAAAAAATTGTCATGGAAATGTAGCAACAACGACTATCCGGATAACAATTTGTTTAGACACGGAAAATACTTAGGTAATTGTTTAGAAAATGGAGAAACTGAGTCAGACATGCAAATAAAGAAGCTCAGAAGTATCAATTGACACAAGTTATAAGCTCTTCAAACATAAGTCGAGCTTTTACTTTTCAAAAGTTTACCCTTCATAGATAAAGTTGCGGCAGTAACTTTCGTAGGTCACACGGATTCATAACCGCAATTGGGTCTCTGGTAAACTTTTGGCGATTGATTGAAGATAACTGTCAAATAATGCGATGCTAGGGCTACCAAAGATTGACAGTCAACGCAGTTCGTTAAGTAGAAATTGTCGGTATGTTATCGGTAGCCTACAAAAGCTGTGTTGATTCGGTAATAGTTCCAATTTTTAAATTTTTGTTGTTGCTTTCCTTTATCACGATCAGCTGTTTTTCACGGAGTGAAATTCCCACAGTAAAAATTTGTAGCTCTCTCTGTCAATAAAATGTCAAAATGCGCTCTCTCGCTGCAACTGTTTTGTGGAAGCGAACAATTTCTCAGTAAAAACCGCATAAAATTTTTTTAAAATTTTAATGTACACGAACAAACCTATTACCTTTTCTCGAATTTTTACAGTATAGTTGTGACATTAGTATTGTGAATTACAAAAACAAAATACATTGAAACTGTTTTTAGGCGTGTCTGTTATTCGGCTTGCTTCCTTGTATCAATTCGTCTTGATGTGTTAGCTTAGCTCTTGTCATCTGCTGTTGATCGGGAGGATTAAGTCCTTTGGCACTTGTGCATTAAGGTGGAAATCTTCAATCACTTATGTATCAATAATGCCCTTATGTCAGGACGATAGTCTCTCGGAGACCTGGTGACAGGCTGTATATATCCATTACTGCCATTATATCTGCAGCACTGTAGTAATTATATAAAATAAATAAATTACATATTTTTTTTTTCAAAAAAATATCTTTTATTTTTGAAATACACAGTTAATAATTTCAAAATGTTAACATTGTAGTTTAAATAGTTGCCACATTGTTTTCATTCCTATTTAATATTGGGCGGCAAAATCATTACTTTTAAATATTTATTTTTTATATAAAAGGAAAAACAAAAAACAAAATTTTAAAGCTAAATACATTGAATAATTTATATATTATTTTAACTGGTTTCGCAAGCGAATCGTAATGTAATGTCAACTAATTCTTATTCACTAATTAATACATTAAGTGTATACTTAGGTACTTATGTAGTATCTATTTATGTATAGTTATTTGAAAAAAAAAAAAAAAAACGTACAAATGTTATTGATACACTTAGTATGAGTATTATTTTAAAGCTGTAAATAATAATAATTTACATATAAACATGCTAAAGCACATATATTTTCGTACAATAATTAACCGGAGCTGAAGTAATGTATTTACATTACTATTATAATTACAGCTCACAATAGCTGCAATAAATTGTATTTAGATATTTCATTAAACATACTTAAGTGCTAGAAAGCTATTTAAAACTGTTTTAAATGCGCAACTTCATAACTAAACAATAATGCAGTACCATGATTACTTGTAATGCAATTCAAAAGAATAGTTGTCTTTGAAGCTAACTCTATTATAGGCTCAATTGAATTAATTACGGGTAGAATTTTTTCGTTATTCAAAGTAATGCATTGCGTAAAATAAACATTACCAGTCAGCTCTTAAACTTAATTACAACTACATCAATTACTTACAATACTTATCGTTAAAATTAAAGCAATAAAATAGAAAAAATGGAAAACATACATATATCAGCGCGACTAGTTTAACAGTAACTCATGTTCAGTACAACTCTCCCCAACCACCACTTCCTTAGCGTGTACTCCCATCCATTGTTGAAGGCGGTGGATGAGACTTTGATTGCGGCATTGGCTTCGGATCTGACAAATTGTTAGCTGCTGCCTTATTAGGTTTAATGGAACTAATGCATGATACAGCAGCCGAACTAACCACCTCATTGCTCGGCGCAGGTGAGTGAGATATGGATGTGTTGCTGTGATCTATCGTTTTAGCAATTGTTGTTGCTATACTCGTACACGTGGAGAATGTTAATGGAGTTGCGACTGTTGCTGATGTTGTATGTGTTGTAATTGCAATTGTATTGTGTGGCGTCGCATGTTCCACACCGGATACGTTTGGCTGAAATAGTTGAAAAAGGCTAGAATGCTTGACGATGGGCGGAAAAATGAGTTGACTAACAGCACGCAACGGACTAAACTTGTCATACGGAAGACAGTGTATCGTATGCGGTTGTGTTAGACGCTCCGTGGCACGACATGTTAAACTCTGAGTAGTGTCAATTATGTCACTACTGTTGTTGTTGTTGTTGGTGCTACAGTTTTGAAGTTTTTGTCCGGTGTCCACTTTGTTGGCACCATTGGAATGTGTTTTGTTTGGCACATCAGCTACTTTCAACGCGTCTTGCTCTCTTAACTCTTTGGTAGGTGTGGTCGTTGATCCACTGCCGCATGAATGCGAACGACTTTTATGGTTTACTGCAGGTGTCGTCCCATTGGTTTTAGTGTTTACACGTTGACCCTTTTTCAATTTACGTTTACGACGCGGCGACAAGGGATTTGTGTCGTTGTCGATCACATAAACTCCAACATTACTAATACCTGACTGACTGGACGTAGATATGGAACATGTACCAACACCGCCATCAATGACCGTATCGTCAGCCTTATAGGGATGTCCATAGTCAGCTAAAGCTAGCGACGGCAAACGATAATGTTGTCCCGTTCGGAGTAATCCACCATTCGCAGGTGGCGTATGTCCAGCACTTTGTTTTTGTTGAATATCATAATCACTGTATGAGGAGTCGGTGAGTGCATGTTGATTGTTCAATACTCGGCTATCGTAGGCCATCTCATCTGAGCGTAATTTCTCACGCATTTTACCAGCTATAAATTCGCTACGTTGCAGATCGGTAATTAATTGTCCATTTGATTTAATATTCTCAGCGCTGCTACTGCTGCTATTGCTGATATTTTGTAAATGTGGTGGTAGAAAAACTTCATCGCACTCGGATTCATTCGGACTGATGTAGTAATTGCAATTGTTGTAAGAATATGGACTGTCGCAGTGATGATTTGAGGAACCACGCCGCTTTTGTTTTTGTTGTTGTTGTTGTGGCGGTGGTGTATTAGATGACGTATTCGAGCTTCTCTTCACTGGGAAATCATAATGAACGTCACCCAATTCAGCACCACTTGAAGCCTCCATTATGTTCCATATATCACGTCCAATATCAGTGGGCACCGAAGCTACAGCAGCAACCGTGTGATGTATATTATTTAGACAAGGTGTAATAACGCCACATTTTGGCGTTGAATGTGAGCTCTTAAGTGTCTGTTGTTGTTGACGCAGCCATATTGGAGAATCTGGAAGAGGGAGAAAAGTCATTAGGTGAATATTGGATTCGGTGGGGGAAGGCAAGTAAAGCAAAATACTACTACATAAAATTTTTACTAAAAAAAAACTAGCCATGTTGGAAATCGCTGTTCAAAAACGTCAAAATATCACACCACATCTAAACAGCTGTTGCAGGTGAGGATATTTTTAATAGTTAATTTTATAAGATTTTAAAATTTTTACTTGCAAAGTGTTCGGTGACACGGAAAATTTGCAGTGAGAGAGCGCAGCTTGATATTTCAGTGGGAGACAGAGTTGCAAGTTTCTGCTGGGGGAATTTCACTCAGTAAAACTTGTATGTGAAAACAGCTGATCGTGCAAACATGGGAGCGCAAAAATTTGAATTATTCGCAAAAATTTGAATTATTCGCCAATCAAAAGGACCACAGCTGTATTGCTTGCAAGTTTTTATTCACTCCTCTTCAGTTAAAGGTCGTTACTTTTTGCGTTTCGAGAGAGTTTTACGTCATTCTAATTTTAGTGACACCCAAGGCGAATCTATTAATTCGCCTTGGTGACACCAGTTTTCAAGCTTTTCTACCGAATAAAGCTATTATATTACCCATATAAGTATACCGTGCTGAAAAGAGCTCGGCCACTCAAATTATTTGCAGGGAGAGAGAGTTTGACATTTTGTCATCACTTGAAGATATTTTACACGATATGTTTTTGTGATGTCTATACGCCACAAGATTTTGAAAAGATATTCCTGTAGTGGAATTATTTATCACGATATTGGTATTCACTAACTATTTTTTTTCGATTTTCGATTATTCGCCATCAGCTGTTTCATAAAGTAAACGACACACAATTTGCAGTTGTTTTATGTATCGTTAAATAAAAAGCACATAATTTGAATTTTTTATTAAAATTTGAAATAATAATATTATATCCATTTATTATTATTAAAAAATGGCATTTGAGTACTTAGAGTGCTTTTTATAGCGGGATGAGAAATCTTTAGGCCGCATCGTTATAGATAAGTTAGTGAATCGCATATTCGATAGTGAAAGCGACAGAATCGCTATTGAAAATCTCGGAAATTCGAACCGAATCGAATCGCTATAAGTTAGTGAATTCCACTACTAAAACCGTTCTAACCAGATTTCAATATTGCAGAATTTTCCTTCCACCTGAATTGTAATATACATATGTATGTATGTATGTATGTATATCCCAACCCACAATTATTTACTCCCAATATGCTTACCTATATACGTGCGTGGTTGCAAAGAATGCCTTATGCTTGCATCTATGGAATGTAGACGATGTTGGCTTGCCAACGAGAAGCGATGCATTGGATCTGTGGGACGTTCCACCTTAATGCCTACTATTCTCAATAGAAAATTCTTCAAAGCCAAACGGAAATCCTTTAAATGATATGCATACAACACCGGATTGCCAGCCGAATTTAGATGTGAGAGTATTATGCCGAAAAGTGTCAACTTTGCGGGCACTTGACAGTCCGGACAGAAGGCTTTAATACAATTTATCGTATACAATGGAATCCAACAGATCATAAAGAATAACACAATGATGGATAGATTTTGTGTTGCTTTAACATCACGTTTGCGTGACGCACCTAAAACACGCAACATTGTGCCACCATGACAAAGACGTCCCGGTGTAGTTTGAAGTTGGGTATTGGAAGTACGACGATTGTTATCGTTCATCGGATTCATTGTGACTATTTGACGTACCTGTGTGTGGGACAAAAAGATAATAGCAGAAATGTTAAGATGTACATATGTATGTTTATTTTTGAAAAATTGCTCGACTGCGTTCATTCACGCACTCACCTGCTTGACGATGACGCGATAGATGTGCATATAGAATGCCAACATTAGCAACGCGGGCGTTATTATGGTTGCAAAATAGAGAAACACCAAATAATTGTAGTCCATTACTTTAACAAAATGACATCTCATATTCATTTCGTCTTCCGGTTTAACATGCCAACCGAATAGCGGTAGGAAGCCAACAATGGTGCCAGCGAGCCAACACATTGAAATGATGACTGTAATGAAAGTGAATTAGGCATTTAAATTATTAAAGAGTTTATGAAAAAAAGTTCATATAAAAAAATTAAAAATATTAAGGAACGGCGAATATATAGCCGCACAAAACATTGCAAATTAATTACTTCGGGTACAAAAAATATCAAACAACTAAAAATGTTTGTGGCTGGTCAGACCGTCTTAAAGGCCCATGAGTTCGAATGGATACAAGCGAGAAAAAGCTTAAAAGTAGCGTAATGGTATCTAAGAGATCTAATGTCAAGTGGATCTGCTCGGTCAAAATTGTGAAGATGACCTAAGATCTAGTCTAGCTTGACAATGTCAAGCTTCACGATGTGTAAGAACCAGATGATATAGGAAAGTAATCATAAAATTTGCTTCAAAGAAAGGTCTCTCAAACGCCGATACTCTCACACAGTCGTCTGCTTCTATAGAGACACTTTTGTTTTTTTAGCGAAGAAGGAAGTTTCGAAAAAAAATCAAACAATAAACAAAAGCAGTTACTAACCAGTGGTATCCTTTCTCTAGTTCTCTTAATCTCTACTTCTTATTATTGTTAACTTTTTTAAACTCTGTTAAATAACTCCAGACAGTCAAACGCCTAGCAATTTTATATCCAGTTAGTCTATGTTTAATTTAATTAACCCTAAGTTGCATATGTAGGTTTGTTTGTAGACACGTATGAGAAGTCAAAAAGTTGCTGCTGTTATGACGTCATTTATTAAATGAGCTACATTTTCGTATTAACTAAATCAATAAAGTATTTATAAATGATATGCAGTCTAAAAGTTAATGGCCAACATAACACGTGATGTGACGCACATAGACACTTACACGCCCACTACATACATATTATATATCTATTTCCACACTGAATCCTTATAAAACTCAAACACCCCCCATTTAGGTGTTCATTACGTAAATGGCAACTTACTCAATTTGCTCACCCACTGTGCACCCAAGAAGTGCTAATTTATCACTTTCAACAAATAAATAATAGAGTAAACGCTAACTTGCCTCAAAGGCTTAGAAGTTAGCACTTAAGCGAGCCCCCTAAATTACAAAATGCTACACCTTTAAATGTGTAGCAAGACATTCGTAAATTTTCCCCTCTTGACAAGACGAGCCCACTATTGTCTGTGCATTTAATATATTTCAATTTATGTATTTGCATGTATGCTGCAGCTAAATACCAAACTAGTCAGAAGAAATACTAGTTTAGGACAGGAATTTTAAAACTACGCCGAAACTAGTCCAAAAAAGATGAAATATAAAAAAGAAAAATTAAAAGTTTGACAGATTTCTGATGTGAGCAGGGTTGGGAAAATCGCAAAAAACTTTTTTTTCACTGCAAGTGAACTTTGTATGATTATGTACCTATATCATTTTTGGTCTACTTGGAATTTGGTTGAGATTGGTTTCTGGCGCTTAACACATCATAGGACATCGCCATGTTAAAAATGACGGTCTAGTCTAAGTCTCCCATTTCAATGGCAACCATTCACTTACAACTTGGACTTGACAACACTCCTTTTGAACTAGTTTATAACTAGTTGCTTTGACTAAAGTGTTCTCTGTTGTTTTTGCATTGTGACTTCTCGCTGCTGTTTAATGGCTACCACAGTTGCATAAATTAGTGTAAATGTGTGCGTTCATTGATTCATTCCCAGAACAAACCTAACTTGAGAAAACTAAGTATGTTGTGTAAATATTATTGTTATTGTTGTGCTCGGGTTAATTGAAACGACTATTTATAGTTGAATTGATTCATTCAATGGTCCATAACAGTCAATGTGGTGCCAGTCACTTAACGATGTCGAACAATACAGAGGACAATTCGTATTTGAATCGTGCTGAGCAGTTGCATCGTTAAGCGCATGAAGATTAATAAAAAGGTGATGCTTAGGCTTTTTTTTTTTGTGAGCGACTGAAGCGCATCGACGACAGTATCTTAGCTTCAGATCGAGTATCTTTATTATCGACTAGAACGACAAGATATGACAAATCTTGAAGTAGTCCTTGATAAGAGAATCGCCCCTCACCATCTCTTCTTCGATTTCAAAGCAACTTTCTTAAAGCGACAAGGAGCTGCTTCACAAATTATGTTGAGCGTGCTACACCGATATTGGAAAGGACCTACCCAGCTATTTGTTTTTAAACGCCGTCTAGGGCTTCTTCGTTACGTTTTACATAATGAGCCCAAAACACAGTCAAACACAGCAAAGGCGCCTCAAACGCTGAAACTCAAATAATTAAGAATTTGTTTTGTGAAATAATACAGCAACCCCATTAAGTATAGTTTTGTCAAATATAATTAGAATGCATTAAAAAGCTTAAATTGGGGTTACAAAATCGACTGTGCTACTTGGTATATACATATACAAACGATATTAATCAGCGTCTTAACATTTAATTTAAGCATTATTTCTTTTAGTGATGTAACACTTGTCTCTTTGTCGTCATATACTATAGGGTTTCCTCATGACCTCTTATTACTAGTACGCACTTATTTGTTGCATTGACCCTACGAGCTAATGCTATATTGTTGAAGATAAATGCGTCACATTTAATTTAACTTAGTGACTTATTTCGAAATCATGAATAAAATAATGGAGGGTTATGTCGATGTTATAGATACATAATATGTATATAGAAGAGGAAACCCTGCCTTAAACCAACTAGTTGGGGACTACTTGAAAAATAGCGATTTGAGGCGTTCCTCATCAAAGCATACAAAAAAAATAATAATAATTGGCCCATAATAATAGTCAAATTATAATAGATATTTATCTACTTAAACATGATTCTAAAATAAAAATCATTTCTTGTCTATCATAGTCAACTTAAAATATTTAAATGTCATTTAATCTTTTTTGGACTACTTTGAGTTGAGTTAGAAAACCTTCTCCAGCATTTTTTCTGCCTACTTTGGTGTGAATGTTTAAAGAAGGACACCCCAGTTGAATGCTTTATGAGGAGAAATCATGACAAGGAAAGCACGATAAATGAATATTTTTCGCTACTTAACACGCATAAGCGTACACAAAACCCCCATAACTAGCCACTTAAATTCCAAAAAAAAAAAAAAAAAAAACAAATTTTAATTTGCGTGAGAATTGCGCAAGTTTTAGTGTCCCACAAATTTGGAATTTATTCACTACTAGTTACGAGGCAAATTATATTAAGTAATTGCTGCTTGGAATTTGTTGTTAACTAATTAACTAAATAGGTGCGGCGCTAGAAATAGTTGCAAAGTTACCTCCGTTTAGTGATAATAATTTGGTTGCTTTTATTCCCATAGCTCACTTGCAAGGCAAAGTTTGTGAAGGACAAAAAAAAGTAAAAATAAAAAAAACTAGATAAACGATTTGAAAACTGAAATTTAATTCGATATTGAAGCACTTTCAATGCCACTCACTAAAGAGTGAGAATTTATGGTATTGAAATTCAAAGCTTATTGGAGGGTCTCAAGGCAATGGCTGTTGGATGCATAACTCTAAAGTTTGGTGTGGCTAAAATAATCCCACCACTATCGAGGTCATATTATAAGGAGGGAGTACTGGCGTAACTCCTTCGATAAAATCCCCCGAACTTCGGGTAGTGCTGCAAGCAACAACAGCAACATGAACGCACCGAACACAAAATGTTATATGCTGAAGTACCACTACAAGAAATCTGGAAAATTTTTTACCTTAATTTAATGTAATTTCACTTACAATATATTTTATTTCATTTCATTATAATCTATTTTATTTTATTTCATTGCATTTCAATTTATTTTATTTATTTTGCTTTATTTTATTTTATTTTATTTTATTTTATTTTATTTTATTTTATTTTATTTTATTTTATTTTATTTTATTTTATTTTATTTTATTTTATTTTATTTCAGCTTGTACAGTTATACCAGTATGTGTATAACAATTATATGTAACTACATATAGAATATAATTCAAGAATAAATACTCACTAATTGCTGTACGCGTGCGAACATTTCGTGAATATGCCATCGGATAGAGTATTGCCCAATAACGATCCACCGATACCGCAACTAAACAAAATATCGATATCGTACACAACACCACCAACAATGACACAGTAAACAGGCAGGTATATAAATCATGTGGTAAACCAACGGAAGCCAATATCGCAAATGGTACACCCAACGAACCAACCAAAAAATCCGCAATCGCCAATGAAACAATATAATAATTTGTACGACGTCGCAATTTACGTTCACGTTGAAACACAATAATCACCATCAAATTACCAATAACAGCAAAAATAGCAACCAAAATTTCAAAAACCATATACGGTACATTTAAATCATCGGACATTTCATTATCATCGGCTGGTGTACTCTTCGTTGAGAGTGTAATGGGAAGAGTGAAGAATTCCGAATCATTGGCACGATACTGATAATCGGTGAATGAGAAAAAACGAAATTCGGACATGTTTCCTTCAATTTGATTAAGAGTGATGTTTTGTATTTCTTCGTGGAATGGGTGTAATTAGTTGAAATTTTTAGAAAAACTTGTTTAATTATTATTTTTTGTTTGTTTTTGCTGTGGTTGTAGATTTTTTTTTGGCAATTGTGATAAATAAATTGGGTCTTCTTTTTAACTGATTAGCTTATATAATGGTTGAGTGAATTGGTTATACTTTTTGTTGTAATCTATACTTGTTTCGCTATCCTTTTGGCGCCAATTTTATAATTTTCAGTAATTAAAGCACTCACTCAAGCGCACAGTAGCGCTTTGATCCAATTAGTAATTTCTTTGGCACGTCTTTGGCTATGTAGAATGGTCAACAATACCGGCGTCTCAATCGAATGGCGATTGGATGAACTTTCAGAAGAGTTTACTTAGATAATTGCTTATTTCCTTCTTGAGTTCTTGCGCTGCAGCTTCTGTTCTGCTTTTTCTTTTTCAATCTGACGTCTGCAATTTTTTATTTGTTTACGTTTTTATAGTACCGCTATCCTGTCTTTCATAGTTCGCGTAACGTAACGTCGTTAAAGTGTGATTGTATTTGTGTTTTGTTGTGCTTTTATCAGTGTCCTTTGTTGTTGTTTTAATGTTCGTAAAAAAGCTGTCGCTACCTTGCTTTAACAAACAACTCGCACTCTCATCGCTATTTTCTTTTCTTGTTATCACTTTGTTCAATTGTATTTGGTCACATTTCAACATTCGCTGGGAGAGTGCAATTTTCTTGTTGACACTTTTACACTTTTTGCTTTTGTTCAATTTTATTGACGTTCGTTGGTTGTAGAATTTATTTAAAGCCATATTGCTCTTGAAAAATTGTTGCAAGTTTATAGCTTACAAGCGCTGCTTACCTTGGTGAGCTGTAAGTAGAAAGAGGAAAAGGGATTTAAAGGTATTTTGATTTGAACAAAAAGTTGAGAATATTAAGGGGGCGTGTCAACTCCTACACAAACTTGATTTTACAGACGAAATATCTCTAGAAATGTACATGGTATGCATCTGAAAATTAGTATGAAGATATTCCCTAGCAATACCATAGTCACGGGAAAAAATGGGAGTTATTGGGAAAGGGGCGTGGCATCTCCAATACAAACTAGACGTTTCAGGTTGAATAGCTATAAAAAAAATTCATAATAGAAAGTAAACTGGAAATTTGTATGGAGATGTACGATATCAATAACATAGTCGCACGAAAAAATGGGGCGTGGCACCTTTCATACAAACTGAACTATTCTATCCATGATTCTAAAGGTATTTGCAGTAGAATATTAAAGCTTGGTGGGACACAATTTTTGGTAAAAGAACAACCCAATGTCGAACGATATGCGATCAGTACCAAAATTATGACAAAGATGGCAGTTATTTAATTTAAATTTTTCAAACTGCTAATATTTTTTTCTGGACTGTTTATCAATATTGACAATTTATTAAGGACACAGAATCGATTGTTCTATAGTACACAATTGAAATTGTGAATAATTAAAAAAAAAAAACAATTTAGTTTGGGTAGAACGAAGTTTGCCGGGGCAGCTAGTACCTCACATTTATTTAACAGTGACTCAATACTTAATGTTAAGCCATTACTCATACGCCGTGTATATCGTTACTTTAATACGTAAATCACAATTTAGCACCAAATACAAGCGTACATAATGGAATGACGTGTTGAGCTTGAGCTTGAGCTTACACATACTTTTTGACTATAAACGTAAATTTAGCGGATAAACACATTTATTTGCATTTTGAAAGCTCTATTAATACGTTAAGATTGTAAGTGCTCAGTTAATGCTAATTAAAATCGTTATGCCAAAATAAATATATAAAAGGGTATTCATATTATTGGATAAATCATATTACAGTGATATACTAAGAGCTTAATAAAATAGTTGCTAATTGGAAGAAAAATATATACTTATAAAAATGTTTACTATTTTTTTTGGATGACGTGACTTGATATAGTTTTTTTTATATGACAAAAAAGAACGTCAACCACTTGTGATTCGATTTCCTACAGGGTACATTTATACCCACATATAAATACGATACATCACTTCTCATGTATTTAATTGTTAACAAGATAGACAATCGAAATAACCAATAAAACTTCGAATACTTTGAAAGGGCCAAAGTACATGCAATCAATTTTTCACATACATATCAATGGCTGATTAAAACTCAACGCTTCCAGCACATCGCAGTTACTAGGCACGCGTGGAATTTAGCAGAAGGCAGCTAGACACACCATAAATTACATGTTGCTACAGGCCAATCCGCACATTCGTACAAGGTAGCGATGAGAATTTTTTATTAATATTTACAATCTCGGGATTCCGGGATTTGGGTATTAAATAGTTGCTCCTTAACTAACTTCAAAACATACATACATATGTAATGGAAATTTTTATAAAGAAATTATTTTTTTATAAAAAGGAAAGAAAATTTAGAGACATATCAAAGTTGTAATAGAATAAAATAAAATAAAATAAAATAAAATAAAATAAAATAAAATAAAATAAAATAAAATAAAATAAAATAAAATAAAATAAAATAAAATAAAATAAAATAAAACAAGTAAGGAAAGGGCTGTCTTCGGCTGTGCCGAAGGCTTCATACCTTTCATGAATACGCATAACTTTTTTAAGTGTCCGATCCTTACTTACAATTGGTACAAACTCTTCAAAACTGTTTGAAAATACATGGCCCAAACCAGAGTTATCGGAGCAATCGATTATATGGGAGCTATATGTTATGTTAGTCCGATCTGTATGATTTTCACTGCACACATCACATATGTAATAAGTACCAAACCTGCAAAATTTTACGTTCCTAGCTTCTTAACTGCAAAATCTATAGCCCAAAACCCATTTATCGAAACTATCGATTATATGGGAGCTATATGTTTGGTTGGTCCGATTTGAGTCATTTTAACTACACATGTTACTTATACAATATGTACGAAAAGTGCAAAATTTTGCGGTCCTAGCTTTGTAATTGCAAAATTTATAGACCAAAACCCGTTTATCGGAACAATCGATTGTATGGGAGCTATGCTTTGTATCGGTCCGATCTGGCTGGTTCCGACAAATGATTAATCCCATGTAAAATGGCGGCCCTATACCAAATTTCATCGAGATAGGTCTAAAATTGAGGGACTAGTTTGCGTTCAAACAGACAGACGGACAGACGGACAGACGGACGGACGGACAGACGGACACGGCTAAATCAACTCAGCTTATCATCCTGATCATTTCGGTATACTTAATGGTGGGTCTATCTCTTCTTCTTCTGATACTTACAAACATCGGACCAAAGTTATAATACCATTTCATGTTCATGAAAGGTATAATAAAATAAAATAAAATAAAATAAAATAAAATAAAATAAAATAAAATAAAATAAAATAAAATAAAATAAAATAAAATAAAATAAAATAAAATAAAATAAAATAAAATAAAATAAAATAAAATAAAATAAAATAAAATAAAATAAAATAAAATAAAATAAAATAAAATAAAATAAAATAAAATAAAATAAAATAAAATAAAATAAAATGAAATGAAATGAAATGAAATGAAATGAAATAAAATAAAATAAATTAAAATCAAAATAAAATAAAAGAAAACAAATGAAAATCAAAATAAAATTTTGTTTTTTTCAAAAGTTCAGAGTTCTGAAAGCATTTTTTTTTCAAATGCATAATCTTGAAAAACGAAATTTAGATGAGCTCCCGGGATTGACATCCCTATTTCGAAAATGTTCTTAAGACTGTTACTTAGCGCAAATCATACAAACGCTCAATATATCTATTACAAAAAAAGTAAAAGCAATAAAAAAAAAACCACATTGTACAGGCAATTAAAAGTGAGATACGCATAAAGATTATGACCATCAAAACAAATCTATTTAACTGAAGAAAAGTCTATTAAAATGGCGGGAATGAAAATACCCAATCAAATGAAATATACAAAGACTTGTTGTAAGGCAAGCAAAGCTCAAATCGAAAAGAGCAAAGTACCGCATAAAATACATTAATAAGCTTAAAGCCATAATCAAGGCTGCTGTTACCAGAACAAACAAAGTTAAGTGTGAAATGGTGCTAGATATCTTCTTCATTTTTCTTACGCAAGTGGTTAAGTTTTGTTATTGTTATAAATTGCTTTAAGCAGACTATCAAATTAGATAGCTTCCTACTAATTTTTTCATAAAGAGATTTGTTGACGTCAGAAATAGCATTGAAAGTGGAGTTGACGCTGGTTATGACGTAGATGGCGGATTTTTTTTTGTGTAAATAATGGAAGAAGAAGTTGCTAAGAAAATATTATTAATGAGCTTAGCATAAATCTATCAACACTATTTAAGTTTCATTCGATCATACCATTGCTATTCAGCAGTCTTTGTTGTACCAGGTGATATGTTTTTCCTTTCGGGCGGTATTCATTATGACGTGTAGTTTGGCGAATGCTCACAGAAAGCGACTGCGAGAGTTGTTTAAGGTCAATGTATGACTCCATGATTTAAGTTGATGAATTCTGTAGTCCGAATGAAAATTTTTAGGAGATCCTCAATGATGTTTCCAAAAGATACACATGTTCACGAAACACAACATTCGATAAGTTCCCGGAACCTAAGTAGAAGGATATGCCTTTTTTGTGAGAAATTAATCAGTGATCCCACTTGCTCCACATCTAAGGTTATACTACATTAAATATTTATTTCCTTCAAGTATTTGTACATATTTCATTCTTGGAATAGCAAAAATCACAAAGAAATAAGTAAAAAAAAAAGTCCTGACATATTATTTCACTTAATTTCCGTTTCTTGCCCAGTTCATTGGAAGTTATAACAGCAGCCACATGACCAGTTTTATTAATTACGCAATGCCATAAGCTTAGAAACAGAGCATTACAAAAATAGAATAAATGAAACTGAAAGTAGAAAATTAAACAATCCTAAGGCAGAATGACCTTACATAAAATATTTCAAGTTTCCTGCTACAGGTTGCTTTCCTTTTTCAATTTCATTTTCTTGTTCCTTCGCTTCCATTCCCTGAACTACAGTAATCCACTGACTCGTGTCATGAAGTTGCGTGACACTCTGAGTGTTGCTTTATAAAAAGAAATGAGAATTAATTGCGCCTATGTCCCACTCATTGTTTTATGCGACATAACTTCAAAAGAACAACGCAAAGTAAAGTCCATAACGAACAATTTACCTTGAGGGCTTTGCGGAGAAGGGGGGCAGGCAAACAATATAAACATTGGATTAGTACAAATTTATATTCTGTCAGGTTTTATATTTTACAGAATTATGAAATTATTATTGTAAAAGTAGCCGTCCTAATTATTTCTTTTAGGCCTGTATAAAAATAAAATAAAATAAAATGAAATAAAATAAAATAAAATAAAATAAAATAAAATAAAATAAAATAAAATAAAATAAAATAAAATAAAATAAAATAAAATAAAATAAAATAAAATAAAATAAAATAAAATAAAATAAAATAGAATAGAATAGAATAAAACAAAACAAAATAAAATAAAATAAAATAAAATAAAATAAAATAAAATAAAATAAAATAAAATAAAATAAAATAAAATAAAATAAAATAAAATAGAATAAAATAAAATAAAATAAAATAAAATAAAATAAAATAAAATTAAAAAAAATAAAATAAAATAAAATAAAATAAAATAAAGTAAAATAAAATAAAATATTAAAATAAAATAAAATAAAATAAAATAAAATAAAATAAAATAAAATAAGATAAAATAAAATAAAATAAAATAAAATAAAATAAAATAAGATAAAATAAAATAAAATAAAATAGAATAAAATAAAATAAAATAAAATAAAATGAATAAAAAGTAAATTAAATTAAATTCAATTAAATACAAAAAAAAACATAAAACAAGAAAAATAAAAAAATCTCGAATGAAAAAGTTCGCCTCTGTTGTTTTTGGCGCATTCTAATCTACATAGTTAGTATGTTTGTGTTGCTTTTGTAAGGAAAAATATTTTTAAATTGGTTGACATAGTAGCACTGTTATGAATTTTTACTCATGGTTGTGAATGAAAAAGGGCTTAACAGCTCTAGGCCGAGTGTGTGTTTTGGATGATAAATCTGATAGCCTTATATCACACAATGGGGGAGATTATGAAAAACTCAGTGTGTCATCCTGTAGGCCCCTATACAATGAAGCACCTTGCGTGGTATATTTACTGATAGGTACTAGTTGCATCACTTTGTGTTTTACATAGTAAGTCCGTTAATCTTTGGTGGCAAATACTAACTAAAGCTGATTTTGGTAATTTTTCTGATATAAGAAATTTCAGTTAAAACACGTGAACGCTGATTTTACAAGCTCAATTATTTAACGAGCTCAGCATTGGTTTAAATATAAAAAAAAAAAACTGCCAAGAGAACCGACTCATTTCGCAAAAACTTTTGTAAATAATAAATAATGGTTTTAATTGGGCTCGAACATTTTTCCTGTGCCAAAAGTTTCAAATTTCAGCAACAATTGTTGCAGTTTCTGGTGCTTGATTGTTTATTAATAGACATATGTACAAGTACTCGATATTCGGCTTGTTTGTTTTTACTTAAAGCCGTGTCATATTTCCAAACTCTTCGAAATTATTGTTCATGCAGAAAATAGGCCTGCTCCTGAACCCTTCTGCAATTCTCTAAATTTTCTGTACGAAAATAAGCGTGTCATACTGCGTTTTTTAGCTCACGAAAAAAAAAGAATTTTTTTATTTCTAACCGAAATAAAATCGCTTGCGTGAGTTGCTCTACTAAATGTTAACGACACACTTGCTCAGTGTAAAACGTTAAATCGATATATCACGCAAAACTAAAATTAGAAATTGAGTGTGGTTTAATTCAGGTGACTCTCACCCATATTGTATTTATGTATGTACATATATGTATGAGACATCTTATGAAACAAGTAACTTTCAATAAAATTTTTAGTGTTTGATGCAGTTTTTTTTCCATCAAGTTTCTTCCTATTAAATATTAACAAAATGAGTTGACAGATTCTTCCATTTTTATTCTTCTTCTTCCTCATACAAAGTGAAAAGTTCAGAAACTTTCCGCAGGCCTCTTTGCGTCAAGTTATGCCATGCTCGTTATTTAAATTTTCTTGCTTACTTTTCTGTAAACAAGTGTTGCTGTCACATATTGAATTACATACATACATATATATTAAAAAAGTTTTAACATAACTCTCAATTTCACAATTATGTATTTTGTTTTTACTGAGAAACAATCGGCTTCAAAAAAAACTGGGAAAAGTACATACATACATGGCAAAAAAAAGTTTGAGAGCTTGGATTGTCAATTGTTATTAGGGATAACAACCTCGCCCGCATGAAAATGTGTAGCAAACTCCGAGATTTATTTTTTAGGGTGCAGTACACCCCGTTGCTATCGTGGTAAAAAATTCTTTTTTAACAACAAGGAATTAATTTGAAAACTTTTAAAGACAAAATGGCCGCTACAGTTTTCGAAATCTTCAAAATGCCGTCCAAATGAGCCACCATAAAATATGAGACTTTCAACAAAAATTACACCTTTTTAACAAATTCGAACATTTTTTATAAAGGTGTTTAAAAAAAACTATAGAAATACTGAAAATCAAAGCTTTTAATGCAATTTTAACATTTTAAATAGCCAGTAGCCTCAGCAGCTAGTGCAAAATATGCTTTAAATATATAATTTCATATATTAATAGCTGAATCGAAAAAATAAATAAATAAATAATAACATTTTAAAATTACGGTATGTGTCTATGCTTGTGCTTGTGCCATTGCTTACTCCAAACTTGAGTTTGGTCGCTTATTGCTACAGCTATGCCATGGTTTGTGAATAAAATAATAAACACAGGGTGACCTTACAAAATATAAACAATTTCTGCATACCATCAACCAACTAAATTTCTTTTCATAAGGGGACCTTGTTACTTTTCATTTTAGCTTAAATCATCATTTGAATTTTCAAATTTTTTTACATATTTTCTCATTTAAGCGTCACATAAATCTATATTCTAGATTTTTAATTTTTTAATTTTTTAATTTTTAAATTCTAAGACTCTTTTTTATTATCAAATGCAAGTTTAGTATAGAAGTTTTGCTAAATATAAATATATATATATATATACCACAAAGAATTTAACCTACACACAATACTTCAATGGTCTTAGTCATAACAAATGATATTTTTCCAACACCTTCCCAACTACAAAATGTCCACAACAGACACCCAAGTAGCTCAATAAAGAATTTTTGGCCTTCAGCCAATTTGTAAGCATTCCAAAGTTTGCGTGCCTTCAATTGAGTACATTTTTTGTTGGACGTAAGTGTATGGGAGTTTGTGTGAAAGAATAAGATTTTGTACCATTAAAGAGCAGAGCTTAACATTTTTACTTGTAAATATATATGTATTAGCGTCGTAAGTTTGCTTGCATACTTGTTTCTGCATATTTGATGTATGTATGAGTAGATCGTGTATGTGACCAGCTGTCAGTTGCAGGATACAGTTTGGTAGCATATGTTGAAAAAACTAGTTGACTTCTTTTTGTAATCCCACACAATTGGAACTTTTAATCCCGAAACATATTAAAATCTTGATTCCGTGCATTTTTAGGTACAAAATAACGTAGAGGAAATGCTTTAAGTTGAAAACTTTAAAAGGTCCTTCCCAATTGTACCAAACCTCTAACTTGTCTACCTCAACAACGATACACAAAATAAAATCATGTACAAATGTAGTGAAAGTCTTGGGATTCACCGTGATTAAGTAAAAATATCCGTAATCACATTCTCGGGATTCGGGATCCCAGTGTTGAGTGCCCTGGTACGAGTATGTACGTAAATATTTGTACGCAATCGGGACTTGAAAAAATGTTCTTCGAAAGTCAATTGCATTGAAGCAAATATTTTGATTTAATAGAAAGCTTAAAGTTTTCAGTAAATTTGCTAAAAAGAAAAATTTGAATAAACGCAAATCGTATTTGAATCATTGATTATAGGCGTGCTCAAAAACTTGGTGAATAGAGAAACGATACATGGTTCTTTCTGAAATTTGTTTGTATAATTCACAGCAACAGCGTAAAAATTAATTTCGGCCAGTTTTTCGAAGTTCGAATTATTTTCAAAGTTATAAACTTATTTTTGAAGTTCTCTAGTTTTTTATAATTTCTTCTCATTTTTTGTTAATGTGTATGTAAATGTGTACATATGTATATCTTCTACGAAACTGATTTTTTTTGCAAAATTTAAATGTTTTGCCAAAGTTATTCTCAAATTTTAAATTTTTATGACTACCTCATCGCTCTTATCATTGCTCTAAGACGCGATTTGACCGCTTTGAAGAAGACAGAAATATTAAAAAATTTTGCCAAAAATTTTTTGAAAATATAAATATGCCATGAAAAGATATCATATTGTCAATATATTTCAGAAATGAGCAAAATCGTTTCCACCAATCGCGAGAAAATGATCAAAAACTGAGGAACTTCGAAAAGAGCTTTATGGCAATAACTTTGAAAATAATTCGAATTTGGAAAAACTAAAAGCAATGTTTTTTGTTATTTTTAACTATACGCACAAAATTCAGGAACTAAAACGAACTTCGAAAAAAGTGGCGCTCTTAAAAAATTTGTACTCTGCTAAAAAAATATTTTTTTTTAGGTTTTTTTTTTGTATTTTAAACCGAAACTAAAATAAATATCGAAGAACAAAACCGGAACTTCCGCAGTGCTTCCTAGAATTAAAATCATTTTGAACGACGTATTGCTGGACATCTTTTTGAACATCTACATTGGAGTCATTCTGTCAGTGCTGTTGTGTTAAGTGATACAAATCGTAATCCCCAAAAATGCAAATCAGAAAATAATAATATGTTTCTTCTAAAAGTTGCTTTATTTGCTGCGTATCAAAATACGACCATCAACCCTTTTTAGCGTTAACTGACACCAAACAAAACCAAAAATTCTGAACACGCAACACTTTTCTGCACCCACAATCGTACTATATTTGTTGTTGTTATGTGGTTTGTTCACTCTAGCGTGAATTCATTACTCATACGCCACAGCATGTCTTTTACTTAGCAAACAGTTGTGTACTAGGATTAAGTATTAGGGTGGGCCGAATTTTTTTTACAAGTATAATTTTGTAAATCTCGTAATTTCGGGGTCAATAGATATTTTTAAACAAAAAACTGTTGGCGAAGAATTAGTTTTATTAATGCATGTTAATATTTCAATTTATTCCGATAATTTTGTAATAAATTTGCTAGACACTTCAAGTTTTAAAAGTCGTTGCGGCATGATGAATCCTATGTAATACAATTTTTATGATCAATCCCAAAATTTCATTAAATTTACACAACCAAAATTAGATCCACCCTAAAATATGTATGTGTAAACAATAAACAAGAAAATATTATCAGTCATAAGAAATATTATTAAAACAAAATATTTTATGCTAATCATAATTACTTCTATTATACTATTTCCTATTTATTTATTTATACATAAATATAAAGTTACATACATACATAGATATGTGCCACTTTTAACACCCAAAGCACACATAGAGTTCATTGTACTTGGCGCTATAGGTTGTCAGTTAAATAAAATTTATTGAATGCGATTAGTTATTAATTATATGGAATGTTATCAGAATAATTGAACGAAAAACAGAATAATTGCCAAATAAACAGTTGGACATGAGTCACATTAGATTTCATGTTGAGAACTAGAGTTAGTGGCAAATATCAATAACAAGCAGTCAGTTCTTAAAAAAAAATGTTTATGTATATTTCTCAAGTTGAGAAATCTGGTTCTCTTTTTGGAATCAAATCTGTAATCACTATATTGAAATTTAAATAAAAATTTATAAATGAGTTTTTTCTTAACCTCGTTCAGACAACTATCAAGTTAAGAACTAAAAATGTTTCAAAGAAAACCTATATATCTAACGATGTTGGACTTCGACTTTAAATTGTTTTTTGGAAAAAGTTGTGCAATTATTAAAAAATAATTTTGTATATCAACTTGAGAATTTGAAACATCTGTAAAGTTGAAGAAAATTTTTTCTGATGTCTGTTGGGTGATATTGCTTCTCCAACAAAGTGTCTAGTTTACATTAGCCTGTTTCATTACCAAAGAAACTTTTATTTTTTGTGATAACTGAAATTAAAAAAGAAAAGAAAAAAGAAAAAACACAGCATCGTTGATTTTCGCTTCAAAGAGAAGTTTTTGGTACTAAACAATAAATTTAGTGAAGTTACAAAAACAAAAAAAAGCAAAAATAGCGTTCATAAACTTTAATATACGAGTTCTATAATTAAGAAACTTTTGATTAAACAGCATCAAGCCATGGTCTATAAAAGTGGAGAAAATATTTTTTTTTTTTATACCATAAAATCAAACTAAAGCAAAAAAAAAAACTAGCTTGTCAAACACTTAAGACTTATATAATTTTAGTTTCACACTTATTTTATTTTCTGTAGGAAATTAAATTTCCAGATATGACAAAAAAAAAAAAAAAAAAAAAATTACCTGAAAATGAAACGGCCTAATGTGCATACTACATACTACATACATATACATATGTATATACACAATATCAAACGTTGCATATCATTAATAAATAAACATTTATGCTGCGCACATAATCATTTCAATTTCCATTCAAATGTGATACAAATGAACAAATGTCGATGATTGACTTTGGTATGCATTGAGTGCATTATGATTACTATTTAACTAGGAATGTCACATATGTACATACATACATAAGTAAGTGATATTAGGTGTGGTCTTATTCACTTGAGATTTTGCTACATATATATTTTTTTTAAATTTTTATAGTATTTTATGTTAACAAAAAAAGTTCGGAAAGTGCTTTGTGATAATAACAACAATGGAAAGAGGGAGAGGGGGGGGGGGGAAAGAGAAGAAGTAAGCAATGAAATTAGTAAAGGATAATATTTTTTATTCCATAATCCTTTCTCAAAAAAAATTCATCCACTTTATTAACTTTAGAATGCTATTTTGATTAGAAAATATATTTACTAATATTTGAATGGAATTTTACTAATTTATATTTAATTCATTTTATTTTATTTTATTTTATTTTATTTTATTTTATTTTATTTTATTTTATTTTATTTTATTTTATTTTATTTTATTTTATTTTATTTTATTTTATTTTATTTTATTTTATTTTATTTTATTTTATTTTGTTTTATTCTATTTTCTGGATTCTCTAGAACGCTTTTATTTGAACGATCGAAATAGTGGTAATTTCTCCACTTTATTGACCTTAGAATGCTATTTTGATCAGAAAATATATTTACTAATATTTGAATGGAATTTTACTAATTTATATTTAAAAAGTTCATAAACTGTAAATTCATACAAAAAAATGCCAATAATAAAATATTTCATTATTATTTTATTTTATTTTATTTTATTTGATTTTATTTTATTTTATTTTATTTTATTTTATTTTATTTTATTTTATTTTATTTTATTTTATTTTATTTTATTTTATTTTATTTTATTTTATTTTATTTTATTTTATTTTATTTTATTTTATTTTATTTTATTTTATTTTATTTTATTTTATTTTATTTTATTTTATTTTATTTTATTTTATTTTATTTTATTTTACTTTATTTTATTTTATTTTATTTTAATTAATTTTATTTTGTTTTACTTTATTTTATTTTATTTTAGTTTAATTTATTTTATTTTGTTTTATTTTATTTTATTTTATTTTATTTTATTTTATTTTATTTTATTTTATTTTATTTTATTTTATTTTATCTTATTTTATTTTATTTCATTTTATTTTATTTTATTTTATTTTATTTTATTTTATTTTATTTTATTTTATTTTATTTTATTTTATTTTATTTTATTTTATTTTATTTTATTTTATTTTATTTTATTTTATTTTATTTTATTTTATTTTATTTTATTTTATTTTATTTTATTTTATTTTATTTTATTTTATTTTATTTTATTTCATTTTATTTTATTTTATTTTATTTTATTTTATTTTATTTTATTTTATTTTATTTTATTTTATCTTATCTTATTTTATTTTATTTTATTTTATTTTATTTTATTTTATTTCATTTTATTTTATTTTATTTTATTTTAATTTATTTTATTTTATTTTATTTTATTTTATTTTATTTTATCTTATCTTATTTTATTTTATTTTAATTTATTTTATTTTATTATATTTTATTATATTTTATTCTCATTCTTATATTGACTTCTCTAGAACGCTTTTATTTCAACGATCGTAGTAGTGGTAATTTCTTTTAAGCCGGGCTTCCCTTAAAGCTTGTCTTATTTGCGTCCAACTTTTAACGAGCTATATCATAATTTACGTAAAATGAGCTGCCTCTACGTCCCATTTAATTCATCATAAAGCTATACTTCAAAAGTTTTTTGGACAAATTATTGTTATATTTAGCTATAAAATTGATGGTATAAGTTTATAGACAGCAGCCTTTCAATCATTATTTATGCTTACTGCGTATTTACGAACATTCAAGTAAATTGAGTTATGAGTTAATCACTTCACTAAAGTGTTTGATTAATTTTCGTTACTATTACTAATACTCGTAAATATGAAATATATTTTCTTTTTATACTTAGTTGTGTTAGAGTTAGCTTTATTCAGCAACGCACAATAAAATTGTCTCCTCTCCAGTCCATAATTTATGAAAATTATTATTATTCATTTCAGTTTTTTAAGGCTTTTATTATTATTATTAACAGGTCTTTCGTTATTTTGTGAATGTGCCAAGATTGGCTATGAGTTTTAGGGATTACGATTATTTTGGAAATTTTATTTTTATTTTTGATATTTCTTAAGTTCATTCCAAGATTTGCTAGATTGTTTGAGAAATTTATTCACTTTTAATTACTGGACCGTTTTCTCTTAGAATTATTTTTTGGTATTATCAAGATTGTACAAATATTATTTAGGAATTTTCAGTATTAAATTTCTTTTGAATTTTTTTAGTTTTTTGAGAGATTTTTGCAATTTCATCAAGTTGGTTGAGGATTATTATTATTATGGGGACATTTTTGTGGGTTAAGCAAAACTATTTCTCGATTATTGGGATTGCTTCAAAAATATTTCGCGTTTTTAGGACTATGCTTTTTCAGTGCTTGGATGTTGTGATTATTTTCGAAGTTAGTTAGAAGATTTTTAATATTATTTAAACGATTTTATTTTCATTATTATTTACATAACATTCTACGTATTTTATCAGCATGATTAGTTTGTGATCGGCATTGTATCAATATAGTTGCGGAATACTTATTACTTTGGTATGTTCGGGATTATGATGAATCCCGATTATTTCGAGGATTATGAATAATAAGTTGTGTAGAGATTATTTTGGGATTTTTTGGATTATTCTAAGGATTTCTTATTTTGTATCGAGATAGTATTAGTATTTTGATTATTTCAATATTTTCGGGACTATCTATGATTATTCTCGATTATAAATTGTACCGATACTATTTTTGTATTTATCAATACTAGCCAACAATTAAAAACAAATTATTTTTTAGCGGCAGTCAAGTAAAATGTATTTAAATTTACTTAATTATAATAATTAATTTCATTTTTTTCGATATTTTATCCTGATTATTTCTGCGTTATCAGAGTTTTCCGTATTTTGACTAATTTGGTAGCATACTCGTAACTTTTTCGGAATTATTTCCAAATTGTTGGTATTCCTTTTATTAGTTTTTGGAATGTTTACGGTAACAAGAACGAAAGCAACAAAAAACCAGGCAAGATATGGCGTTGTTTAATATTTTACATAACCTCATTTTTTTTTTCAAACAAACGCAAGAGATTATATTTTTTCATTTAAAATGAAAGTTCCTTACTTGGCCCTTTATACGCTTAATAACTTTCATTCACTTACTTTTGCTTGAACACTTTTCCACTGTTATCAAGTCATTAATCAAAAAAAAAAAAAAAAAAATATGTCCGAAAAAGCTTTGTTAGCTTTCACTTCAAATTAACGGCCGCACTGTAGGCGCTGAAAACATTTGCTCATTTCCACAAATTAGTCATTATTATGCCGCATAAAATAAATATTACTTTCATTATACCCAACAATTTTCCCTATTGTGTAATTGGTTTTTAAATTCTCATAAATTCAAGTTATATTAACGGCGTAGTTAAACTACTTTCAAGCCCAAAAGTATGCAAGCATTTCACAACAAACGAAAACAATAAACTTTAATTGCGACTATTTGTTAGCCGTCAGCCACATATCGAGTAATGGAAACCGCACGAAATAATAGAAATTACTTTTTAGCTTTTTCCTTGTACGAAATATAAATCGCATTTTGTTACAAACGCACTCCGATTCAATGCCAATGTCGATTGGCAGCGCCTGAAATTATGCATCTACGTTTTAAATAAACTTCTCTTGTGTGTTGTGCGGTAGTTGTGGTTAGGGTGTTTTATTATATATTAACCTCGATTGTGTGTGAAGGAAAATAATTTGTTCGCGGATGAAAGTTTTTTTTGTTCATTTGATTTGCAAGACATAACGAAAGTAGATTAATATTGTTTTGCTTACCAACCAACTGATAAATAGACTTTATTGCAATTCATCCACAGCTTACGCGATTGCGCCAATGTTTTGTCAGCAGACATTTCCTTTTCACATTTTTTGTTTAATTCGAAGTACGACTAGAATTAGTTTTAGCAAGTAAGTGGAAGAGAAAATCCATGTATTAATCAGAGTTTACTTGAATATGGCATGTTCTTTGCTGCTATTTACATATTTAATTGCAAAACCTATTTGTATATACATACATACATAAATTGTTATAAAAAAAAAATTGGTCTTAAATAAATTATTTGCAACTGCGCAGCCTTGCTTGGTCCGCATTTAAATGACCATCAGCCTTGAATCGTCAATGAGTTCTAGGAATTCCTACATAAATATTTTGCACACGCAAAATGTAACACCTGCAGCCAATTACACACTTCAAGAACACCTATGTCGACTTTGGCTATTTGATATTTTTACATGCTGTCTATTCACGACTTCAACAAACGTCAACCAACAACTCCAAAAGTTTATCAAGAAGCTAACAAAAGATAGCCAAGATTACTGCGAACTGACGTCAGAGCAGAGAAGATTTGAAACTGAAAGACGAAAGCTAAGACGAAATGCAATAACTTTGTGGCAGAAGCAGTTGAAGATTACGCAAGTAAATGAATGTTAAATCAAGAATGCTGACACGGCATAAAATCCAGACGGAATGCTTTTATAAATGCCAGCATATATGCATACTTGTGTGGGAAATGTTAAGGAGTAGCTCTGTGATTTACTTTAGATTTATGGCGCACTTACGCTGCAGCTGAGAGCCAGGAGGATATATCTGGATTGGATGTGTTGCGAAATTCGCATCATTCTGAATCATTGTTGAACTACCAAACGCCGACTGTGTTGGGGTTATGTTTTAGGACTCGTACTTTGTCTTTAAAACCTCTGGTAAAATAAAAAATTTTTAAGTCACTCTCATTCTATCAAGTTTTTATGAGGAAATCCCATCGATCTCAAGTTTCAAAACCCGTATATAAATTTGTTTTTTCCAAAAATCTGTTATCGCCAATAATTTTAAGTGGGACAGGAAATATGGGACAAATTCTTTTTCATCGAAAACAGTTTTGCATGTAAACTAAAAACTCCTTAAAAAAAATGATGAAAGTGTAAATATTTTTTAACAAAACACTCCCCATAACCCAAAAATATATATATGTATATATTTTTTTTTTTTCAAAAAACTGTTGTCGCCAAAGCGGACATTTTTGGATCAAATAGTGGAACTTTTTTTTCTGAGCCCAAAACCTATCGAAAAAACGACGGCGCGATATCGGTTAACTTTCGCCCATACAAATCGACCCACCCTAATGTGCACATCTTATAGGCCTGTGGTGTATGTGTATAACAATATTAATTCAACTGTTGACGTCTTTAGTGGATGCGAATTTGGGAAAATTTCTAGGAACAGTCGAGGAATCGGAAAAAATTATGTTAGCTCTCTTGAGTACCTTTGGTTTGATACTCATATTGCTCACAAAAGTTATGGTTTATGGTGGGGAATTTTCGGAATACGTCTAGGTTTTATATAAGTTTTGTTTGATATCTACAGTGGTGGACATATATATAGACACAGTCGTTTTCATCGATTTTCACATATTCTAGCCTAGGCATGCATCAAGGTATAATACGGAAACTGTAAATTTTGTTTTAAAAATGTACTCAAAATTCACCACAATTCAAAGCAACTTTATTAAAATTTTGATTTTTTTTACAGATTTAAAAAATTTTTTTTTTTAGCTATTTTGATTTTCTGTTTTTGAATTTTTTTTAGGTATTTTAGTTATTTTTTTACTAGATTTATAGTGGAACGATTTTCCGTCATCACTTGTCAATTTTTGTTTTTCTACAAACCGGTTTCGGCGATCGGCCATCTTCAGTGTAAGTTTACGTTCTAAAACTTTTCTCGAGTATACAGTTTTGTAAGCCATTAAAAGGGTGTTAGTCTTGAGTTCGTGACACATCTTGCTAAATTTTGACAATTTTGTTTTTTTGGAGACTTCTATATTTTCCTCGACACAAGTTTCGGAAGGCAACTTCTTTTATATGAAAAAAAAAAAAAACACTTGATTATGTGAAAAAAAAACAAAATTTCTTTCTTGATATCTGTTTTTATTCCAAATCTTTGTACACCAATTAGAGACACACAGAAATAACCCATTTAAGGTTGTAAGGTATGGACAGAAACCCACAGAAGCATGATATTGTCTCACTCACACTGTCGTATTGGTTCCGGAATGGCAGGTTAACCAATAATATCGGACCTAACTCTTGAACGAACTTTTGTGATACAGGTCTGAACTATGCAGTGGCAATTAGTTCCCTCCCTAGATAACATAGCATTTAGTTTCGACATTTTAGATATAGAAGAAAGAAGCAGGGCTGCCATTTGATTTAATATTTTTTAAAAGCTATTTTCCTTGGCTGGATACTAATGAGACACTTCTTCAAACACACTCTCCAATCATATTCTACAGTGAAAGTCTACAAAAATCGTATTCATCTTTAACAAAACAAACTCAATTAATTTTTTTTTATTTCTATCTTTTTTTTCTTTTTTTTTCTTTCCCTTTAATGCAATGTAATGTACAAAATTGGTTTGACGGCCTATTATTTTATTATACGTGAATATGTCTAAATGACTTTGAAGAAGATTTTAAAAGCTTATCTAAAAACCGTGAATGTGGATCGTTGTGCATTTGAATTGAATGACAATATTACTTATCTCAGCATGCTATTCAAACGGGATTTTGTTTGCCATTTATGAAAACATACAAACAAATTGCACGTCATATTTATTAAGGCTCATTTTGTTTGTTCAAGAAGATGTTGCTATTTATTAAATTTTGCTTTAAATTTTGTAATTGTTATGCTTATTTGCCTCAGCATGGGTAGAAAAATGATAAAAACACAATTTAATTTTATTCATACCAATGAAATAAATAAATAGCGTATTTCGGCAAAAAAGTGAGTATTTAGTTAATCACATCTACGACGACCATATTTCGTAAGACGATTTTTATAAATTTTTTAAAACTTCTTTTTCAACTTTGATAAATCATAAGTCTTCTCCTCTTTGTACTAAAAATGATAGTCGGGACTGCCAAAAATTGGTGGATAATCTCGGCCTTAGCCACCTTGGAGTTATGTAGATTTTGCCAAATGAGCATTAATATTAGTAGAAATATTCAGGTAAGTTGAGGTGAGCTGAGAACGATATGAAAAAATCACCACTCACATGGAGTATTTAGTGATATGCTGTTTTCAGCGCCACCTATTGTGTACATTTCTATTGGGAACTTTTCCTTTTATAACACTAAAGCAGGTTACAAGCACGAAACAAATTGGTCCAACAGTTTAGAAGTTTGGTATAATTCGAACAAGCCACCCCATGCTCTCGGTGTACTTCCATGACTTGATGGACAGCTTATTGATTGAGCAAAGTTCAGAAAATATTCTTTGATATAAAATTATCTGCATAACATGTTTACTCACACCACAACGGCTTTATAGGTGAATATGTGTTTGACAGCTGTAGTAGTGTGTTTTTCAAACTGATTTACTTTAAAGAAAATACATTTTTTTAATTGACTTGTTTAGTTTAACCGTGATGTGGGACAATTTTCCTCAACATGCGCATTTATATTATAGATTAACCCTGTTATTCCACAAACTTTTACTTTGTTTTCCTTAATGATAGGAACATCTCTTTGTTGTTTTTGTACTTTAAAATTAATAGTTCCATTTATTACCATCTTACTTTAATAAAGTATTAATTGATATTTTAATTTATTTACAATTTTATACAAAATTTCTAGTGGAGAATGGTCCACCAGTACATATTCTGTTATAATTTAATAACTTTCAATAAAATAAATTTACTTATGTATATGTATGTATGTATGTTAGATAGTAAATGTTTTGATTTATATTTTAGGTTATGCTCTTATTTTGACACAAATTGTTATTGGAATTTGTATTTATTGCCTGAAACTTGTTTTATTTTGCAGCAAATTATCTAAGGTATCTAATGTAGACAGGATATCCAATGGTTTCCCTTTAAAAATAGCACCCAACTCACAAAACACACAGACATACGCAAATATTTATTTATGTGATTGTGGTAACAGTTGGTGGTTAAAAATTGTCATGGATACGATGTTTCTATAATTTCGTATTCAGCTGAGAAACTCAACCTATTTTCGTTTATCTCGTGTATCAATATAAAAGTAGTATGTACATGTAGGGATACATAAACCTAAATAAAGAATTTTTCACATACATACGCAACTCCAAGGTTGAAAATACATATTTAAACACAGTTGTTGTTTTTGTTTTAATGGTTATGGTCTTGTAATGAAATTTATATGTCTCCACAAAAAATCGGACGAGAAAAACTCATAAAATCTCTGCATATACCACACAATCATCACATTTCAAGCGTTAGCATGGTGGAAAGTGGTTGAAAGCAACAAGTGCTTCGAGGGCGTACATGGCGTATGAGTAACCACAAAATGCCTATGGAAATTTGAGTTGGCACTGTAACAAATTCAGAATGACTTAAAATATGAATTGTTTCTACTTGATTATCTATCATTCTAACCATGGCAGAAGTATTTGAAGGTAGTTCCACTTCTTCTTCTTCCCCGTTTGATTAGCCATCTGACAGAAATCGTGTTCCGTACTTTTCGTACTACCAGTTCTTTAAAAAAAAAAATCCACCATTTTTCCTATAGTTAAATGAAAAGCAATCGAAGCATTTTCTTCGGTATTTTTTTCCCTTAGGAGACAACTGCTAAAACACGACCGAGAATCCCGCGAGAGGTATCAAAAGACGCAGTTTGACCTCGGTAACTATAATGCGTAAGCAGATTTTTGAATGTTTGCTTTTGTGAAAAGATATTTGCACTTAAAGTTCGCAATTTTCTGTCATTTTCATGTGGACCTTACAATTACGAAAAATAATTGGGATCGCGTAGCTGGTGTTGGGCCGGCTGAGGGTTACTTTTTTAGCGCGCGGAGGCCGAAGGAAAGGTGTTCGGTACATAAAAAACATGGATCGGGCCCCCAAATCAGGATTTGACCTGGCTCATTTTTTGGCTTTTTGTTAATAACTTTTCACTGACACATAAAATTAAAATTTCGATTTCGGATCATTGATACCGAGGTGAAACCGCGTATTTTGACACCTTTCTGGATAATTTTGGACGAGTTTTAGCAGTTGTCTCGTAAATGAAACAAATACCAAATGCCAATTTTTTTTTAAATATACATTTTTACATGCTAAACCGCTGCTCATAGTTACCTCAGAAAATTTTGCAGTTTAATTACATATGTTATATATTTCATTTTGCGAATAACTACACATTTTTATATACAAAAAAATACCCAATATAATTTTGCAAAATTTCCAAATTTAATAACAACTAATAATTCAAATGTGGCAACATCACGCCCTCTTGGCGAACACGGTTAGTGTCAAACAATTTTGAGTGAAACTACCTTCAAATATTTCTGCCATGCATTCTAACGACAACGAAAGCTGCTAAGTACAATAACGAAATTTTTGTGTAGAAAGAAAAGCAAAAGTATTTAGAGCAATTCACTTTCAAGAGCTTTAAGAATTTTCTGGTTTTACAGGTTTTAAATTTAGTAATTTTTATTATGTAGAGAAATCACTTAATCAATAGTCATTTGAAAAGTAAACTTAGTAGCTTTTGTCAAGCTAACTATATTATTGTACGGGAATTTAATGAAGCTTACATTTCCTAAGTTTGTGGTACACCAAATATGCAATTTAGTACTAGGAAAAATATTAATAATAGCTATTTAATCTCAGATTTATGTATATAAGTAGAAACTATTTGGAATAAAATGACGCAAGCAGCAATATGGGGTGAAAGTTCGTGTACAATTTTAAACATAATAATTTGGTGTCTGTTTATTAAGCTTAAGTTGGTTCAGAGATTGAGCTTAGCAGTGACAGTTTCATATGTATGTACATATATCTACATATGTACGTATATACTTTATAGCTCAAAGAAAATAACATCACATTTATCCAACTATCTTCACAAACTATTTTAATTTTAGAATTACTTTTATTCCGAATGAAATTTCAATTTTGGGGCCGTCAAATTTCCATCAAGATTTTGATTTATTTGCTGAATGGTGAAACAATTTCGATTTACTTTTTCATTTCGGTTTTTTACTAGGCAATGCGCTTGTTTTTGCTCTGATTTCGGTTTCTACTCCGATTTAAGTTCCGGTTCCGTTTACAGTTCTGGTTTATATTTCTCTTTCTATTTAGTTTTTCATTTTGGTTCTTTATTGGGCAATTGGTTCGTTTTTGATTTTACTGCTACCTTAAATTCCAGGAAGTTTTAGGTTTGACTCAGCCTCCGGTTTCAGTTTCGGTTCTGGTCTTGCTGACAGTTCTGGTTACGATTACGGTTACCATTCGCTCTTATTGTTTCTTTATAAGGAAATTGGTTCGATTATGATTTAATACGACCTACATACATTCCCTTTTTAGACCCAATTTCAGTTCCAATTTCGGTCCAATTCATTTTAAAAATTCGATTTTAATTTGAATGCGATTTGCAGTTCCAGTTCGGCTTTAGTTCGTATTCGACTCCGATTACGATTTCGGTTCCGGTTTCGATTAAGCTCTGGTTTTGATTTCGGTTTACAATTCGTTCCAAATTCCATTTGGTTTTTAATTTTGCTTCTTTATAAGGTATTGGGCGATTTCGGGTTCGGTTTCGACTCCGGTTCCGAGTTGGCTGCAAAAGTTTTTCGTTTACAGTTGTAAATTTGATTTCGGCTTATAATTCGCTGAAGATTTCAATTTATCTCCTTTTTAATTTTGTTCCTTAATTGGTAATGTGATCGGTTTTTATTTCACTGCTTCTGCAAGTCTCAGTTTTGGTATAAATTTCGGTTTCGATTTAGAACTTGTCTAAAATATTTTCAGATTTAGCTTTTCTTCTACTTTTGAATATAGTTTTGGCTTAGTCTTTTATTACGATTCCAGGCTTGGTGTCCGTAACGTTTTCGGCTTGGTTTCCATAACGTTTTCGTTTTTGATTTTCCCCTTCGATTTCGATTGGAATTCCTGGTTTCGATTTTGAGATACGAACAACTTCGCTTAAAAATTGAATTTGATTTCCAATTAATCTCAATGTGGATTGCTTATTGTTTTTGTTTTAAATTCCGTTTACTCAATGGGTATACAAAGGGTTACATCTCTACTCTAACCAAACGCATTTTGACAAAACAACTTTCTTTCGATGACAGATCTACGGATTAGATGCTGTTTGACCTTCCATTAACCATTAAAGAGGGTATATTGTTAGAATTCAAAGAATTTGTAAAAATTGTTTTATGTCCTTCTTGGGCACACGCTAAATTCTCACAGAACCTTAAATGCAGATAAGTATTTTTGCACAAAGGAAATTAATTTTCAACTTATTCAGAAAAGTTACCTGCTAAATGTCAAACCAGCTGAGACTTGATTGATTTAGCTTGTTCATGCATGCGCATGATAACCCTCGGTAAAAAGTCTCTTCTACCAATTTCCTGTTGACGTTAAAGTCTTAACTTGTCGCACGCATTGGTTACCAGTTTTGCGACTTAAATTCGTTTTTGCTTCAAACTACTTTGCAATTTACTTAGGACGCGCCTGGCATTTGAATGAGACAAATGGTGCGACGATGCTGTGATGTTCAGGTTACTAGGAAACAAGTTGCTTTTATGGCACTTCTATGGATGTGAATATGAAACATTTTAGAGTTTTTCATTCTCATTAAACGAATTTGCCTATTTTACCGAACGCTAATGAGTGTGGCATCATAAACAAATTACGAGTTATGGAAATTTAAGGATGTAAGGAAAATTTTGTATTTAAACTCAATTGGTGGCCAACAGCCCTAATATAATATTAAATGTTACAGACCTAGAAGAAGCCGATGATGATATAATAATTTGATAATTTTATGGGCTTAGGAAGGGAGTAGCGCTAGATTTGAATGAATTGTTGTAGACTTGTCAAGGGCCAATGATATCATAATAATTTCATGACGTCATGTACGTATCCACGCTGTAGTGCAGCGGGCGTTTGCTTTGAAATATCTACATAAAAAATTATTTCGAAAATTTACAGTTGTGTTTAATATATTAGTAGTACAATTTAATTGAAGAAAAAACTGTGATTTTTAAAATTTTCATTTCAACTAGTCGAGTTCTATAACAAAATATCCAAAAAAAAAAAATTTCAAAGTTCATACAAAGTTCAGGAAAATTAATTTAAATTTAAAACAGGGCACTCAAAACTTTGCAAAATTTTCGACAGTATTTTTTTTGAAAATGTTTGAGTAGTTTTGTAGAGCAATAAAGTTAAGTGTAATAATATGTAAGGATGAACTTGCTAAAAAATGATCTGAATTTTCAGAATTTTTCTTGTACAATTGATTCAAAATTTTCTTTCATATAAAATAAATTTTTTTTCATACGTTGTATGAAAGAAATCCCTAAACACCCCATATGATAGTTCGGTGGATGAAAATTTGGAGTAAAACCTGTTTAGTCAGTGGCATTAATTCCATTGACACTATGACATGTCACCTAAATTGATTGTGCTTAACAACTGTCGATTCCAGAATTTTCTATTAGTTCTGCCAAAAAAAAATTTCTGATTTTGATGGCCATTTTTCAATTTAAATTAATTTTCCTGAAATTCGCGTAAGGTTTTTTTTTATGTTTTCTGTTTGAGAATTCGCTATATTTCAAATGAAAATTCTTTTTCTTATTGCGTTGAACGATATAAAATTTAAATTCACTACTATTGTAGCATTACATAAACACATTGCCCTTTTACTTTAATTGTCATGTGCACATAAAAAATGTATAAACAAATATGAATGTATATAAACAACATTCTGCCCAAATTAGTTACATTGAACTCAGCGGGAGTTTATACAAATAGTGCACATGCCGCTCATAACGAGGATCTTGTTACACTTGTGTGGACGGTCAAAGACACCGCCACAGACAGTCGCAATGACCAACTGAACACAACGTCAGTTTGTCAATGCGACTGACATCTTTATATTTTTATTGCAGTCATATGTTGACTTAGCATATTTTAGAATTATGCATTTTTATTTATATGTATTAGTAAGGTATCTATTTGTATATGTTTTAGTTCGTAAATAATTTGTAAGTATTAGTGTAAGAATTTTGTATAAAAAGAGAAAGTAATTTCAATAAACATTCAATCTGAATCTGCACGCTCAACATCTATGGAGTGTTTATATTACACTATTATATTTAACACAACTGTATATGAATTGTGATTTTTATTTCAATGGGTCATGGAGAAACTTTCAAATTCTTAAACAATTTTTTTTTTTTGTATTTGTACATACACCTTAAAGCTTCCACCACTTTCCTTGTAGAAAACAAATATTTTCAAGAAAGTAACATTTTGTAAAGCAAGCAAATGTATGTAATAAACAAATTTGACCAGTTGGTCATGTGCGAAATCCCTAATGATTAAAATTAAACCCAAAAAATCTGTCAAAATGCCACACAAATCCCAAAGCTTAAATGTAGGTTACAGTGGATTTGAGTGAAAGTTTTGTTACGTTATCATGGCAATCGTTAACAATGATGTCAGCTGCTGTTTGATTGATTTCAAATCAGTCAACTACACGAGCTAATCAAAGATATGCACACATACATATGTATATGAGTATATATATATAGTATATCTATATGCTTATCTATTGAATTCCTGGAAGTAAATATGATTGTGAAGTAATTTTTGTGAAATAATCTATTCATTCTCCTGAGAATGTAAAAAGTTTGTTTGAAGAATGAAAAAGATGACAAATATGTATATAAGCGAATTATGTTACTAAATTGATGAAAGCAAAAGTTCAAAGAAAATAAGCTGAATTAGAAAAATGTATTTCATATTTATTCTTCTACTCTTATCTATGCTCGCACAAATTGCTTGGTAGCAGAGCTTTTAATTTTTCTCAGAAAAAATAATTAGGAAAATCTGTCAGCCAGCAAATTAAATATTCTTTAATAATATATTTTCTAATTAGTAGGATCAAAAACGAAAATGAGTCATGTTTCCCACCTCTTAGCTAGCTAAAAAAAAATTACATTTCAATCATACTAAAGTTCTCCCGTGGTTAAAATGCAACCATAGACCTCTTGGAGCACTCAGGAGAGTAACTCACACTGCGAATCGTAACCAGTGATCAATGCAATAACAACAACTAAAGCTACCCACACAACTGTGGTGCTATAGTGCGAATACTTGTTTTTCATTCGTCCAATACTAACTCTTCGTACTAAGTGCGAGCCGATCGTACGAGTAATACAGCAATATGTAGGACTGTGCCCCTCAAAAATTCAGACAGAAAAAATTCAGAAATACAACTTTTCGGAAAAATTTTTTCAGAAATCATTTTTCAGAAACCAAAAGTCAGAGGGAAAAATTCAGAAAACTTTTTTCAGAAACAAAAAATTCAGAATCAAAAATTCAACGTTAACACATTGACGACCTCAATTTTCTTTTAACACTGAAATAAAACTTTTTCACATCAAAATAGTTTTACATATTTGTAAGTAGTTGATTTTAAGCACTTTAACCCGTTAAACGCCATGCCTTAACCCATTGGTGACCTACTTTTTATTTTTATAATCTCTAAATAAATTTTTTTGTATGTTTAGCGTTATAACACAAGTAATTATGCATTAACCCTTTGGTGACTAGTTTTTTTTTTATAGAATTCAAAATTAAAAAAAAAAATTGCCAACATTTCCCTTCCTAGACTTTCAATGTTTGTTTACTTTTTGTTTGTTATTGTCAACGTGTGTGAGTTTAAAAAAATGTGAAAATTGCTCACATTAAGACTCAAGCACGTTTTGTACTACTCTGTCAGTCGAACTAATATTGTGCGAGTAGTTTGACAAATCGATCACGTCACAGCAGCAGCTGAAATGTTTCGTCAGCTGATGGATTACTTATTTGGGTAAACGAATTTGTTGTTTATATTGTTTTGCGGTAAACACAATTTGAGCTTTTAAATATTTATCTTAAATTTTGATGTTGACACATACTATATAATCATAATATATTAATTGCTTAGATTCTTTCTAACATTGAGCAAGTTATGCGCCGAAATTGCAGTCATGCATGTCACCAAATGTGGTGTTGGGAGAAATGCTCGAGTGGCATGACAGTGTTAATGCTTCTAAAGAAAATGCATTAAAGCGTAAACGAGTAGATAAATGCGTCTTAATTTATTGTTTTGGGCGTGGTGAAAGCATATTTGTTATCTGCGAATGAGTTTTGCATGCGGCGGCAGAAATTATTTTAAGTGAAATGCAATGGAATGCGATGAGTGTGGAAAATTTATGGCAATCAAATGACATTTATGGTACTGAGAAAGTTTTATTTTTTTAATTTTTTTGTGAAATATTTAATTGAAAATGTTTGCATTTCAAGAGCGAATGAGAACATCGTGCAGCTGGTGTTGAATTAGAAAGACTTTGTACCACCGAATCAGAGGTGGATTCACAAACAACCAAAAATGCGACCAAACTCTTATAAGCTACTGACTGACAGCTTCCGCATAAGCTATTAATATGAAGAAGTTCAACTATAACACATCGACAGATCTCACCGCGGCTAGATAGTTCCACCCATAGTGGTAAAACATACCACTTGGGCGTATCATCATCATCATCATCAACATTAAATAGACGCCGGAGATACATCGAAATTGTATAAATTACAAACATTCATTGTGGGATTTTTGTTTTGCATAAAAAAAAAACTTTCGCAATGCTCCTCCACATCATGTTTGATATAGGTATTAAGTGTCAGCAGTTGTTATCAACTAACTCCATGCTTCTTGTTGGCCAATATTAGCAAATCAATGTCATATCATCTAAGTATTTGACGTAATAGCGATTTCGATTATCGGATATTTACAAAGGCTGAAAGAAATGTCCAACGTAATGTTCGTATATTATTGTTATTGATACAATGGGGAGGGGGGACAATGTGTGCGGAATGGCATATTTGCGTTTATTGAATATTTGGGTTATTTTGTTATTGTTTTGATGTTATTTTTGGATGATGGAATTAGTAGCTGTTATAGGCATGTTTGAGAGAAAGCGGACTTTTATTCTTAACAAAACTGACGACAATTGGATGAGCTGGCTTTGCTTCAACTGTATTAGTAGCTCAATGGATGTACTTTCTACTTTTGTTACGGAAATCGGGTGAGACAAGAAAGATCGTCCGGACATATATTTAAACTCATTTCGTAGGCTTAAAAGAGAGGGCCATGAGTAATGCGGAGATCTAATTTCGTAAGCTTCAAACTGAAACTCCATTAAATTGAGAATAATTGGGAGCAGGAAGAGATCAACTCTCGTTTACAAGTAAAAGGGGGCAGAAAAAGAAAAGCAAAAAAACCAAGGAAAAATCAAGTGAGATGAGGAAGAAGAGATAAGCAAGTCGGAAAGAAGAGTGGAAGCGATATTGGATGGGTGGAAAAGGCAGGCAAAAGATTACGCAGTTGGTATAAGGACGATGTAGAGGAAAGGGGAAGGGGGAATGAACGGACCAGGATCAGATCAGAACCTTCTATTATAAGGTTAGACACGAATCTTTATTAGGGTGGCTTTTGGAACTTTTTGGGGATAAGTTTTGGGTATTTTTCGGGATTATTTGAGATTACGATAGATATTTTTGGGATCGTGATATATTTATTTGTATTTTGTATTTCTATTTTATAATTATTATTTTATATGTATAATGTGTGTTTGTTTTTCGCTACTATTTAGAAAAGAATCACGAAATTGTCGTTAGATAGTCGCGAAAGCAATAAAGGAAAACGGGTTTCGAGGTGAGAGAGATGCAGAGGAGAGCTTAAAGGAGGAGTGAAAAGAAAAGCTTCTCATAAACATTTTTTTGGACTGCTTCTTGTAATTTTTTGTACATAATTTTTGGATTGTTCTCGGGTTCAATTCGGGATCATGATATTTTCGGGATCGTGATATTTTCGGTATAATTTGGAATTGGGTTTTGTACTTTTTCGGGAACATTTCGTGAACAATACCGAACTTGACATTGAGCAGTCCCGAAAAAATCCCGAAATGATCATGAAAATATAACACATTAGCTTCTATTACATGTGCTATGCTATGCGCTGTTTGTTTGTTTAGCAAAACTGTGTATCATGGCTTTTCCCATAATAAAATTTACTCTTGTAATTAAAGGTTTTTGGTTCTTTGTATTGCTTGTTTGGTTTGGCTGTGTTTGCAAAGCCCAGAAGACAGATGTGAAAAGGTGTGTATATTCGTTGAACTGATATTTTGTCTGTATTAAAGCATTTGTTTGTATTAAGGCACATATGGGCACAAAACATATGTAATTAAATAAACTTTTGTATGTATTAGGTAAAATTGTGACATTGTGTTTAGACCACGCATTTAAGTCAAACAAACTAAACACAAACACAAAGTGGGTTTCATAGTTATAGCATATTTAGAATTTTTTACACTTAAATTTGAATTTCAATATTTTTCTGGTAGAAAACCGTTCTCTTTAGAATAGCGGAGTGTTGCTCGCCCACCATGCTGAAGATCCCAGGTTCGAGTGATAGAATGGATAATATAAAAAATGTTTTGAAAAAGCTTTTCAAAAACGGCGTCGACCCTCAGCAGTGGCTATCACCCTCTAAGTGTATTTCTATCATCTATCTATCTTCTCATAAAAATGCCGTTCGGAGTGGACACAAAATTATATGTCCCGGAAAAACTAGAAGCTTTACACCACAAAAAGCTCTAAAAAGCTCAGATAAAATTTTGAAAATTATTCAAAAAATGTTGAGATATATGATGATATGGCTTTTACCTATCAAATTCAAAAACTTAAATTGAACGAGTGCTATATTTATGAAACGCACAATGCAAACAAGTACTTGCAAGTTAAATAATGTGATGTGTTGACATTTGTGACACCACGTCGTATGAGTAATGCCCACTGAATACTTGAAACATTGCAGTTAAGCACGACATTGACATCATCAAACAAAAAAGACATGTTGTCTATAACAAAAAAAGAGAGCGAAAATTGTGAACGCAACATTTTCTCTGGAACGTTTAATGTAGTTTATAAATTTATGTCTGTAATATTTACCAAGCATTGCCAAGTTGCGTGTCCTTTTTGGAATAATTAAGTCTACGCTAAACTTTTCTAACAACTGACAAGACAACCTGGAATACCACTGAAGACGAGACTAATTCGTTTGTTTGATAAGTTCTCACAATCCCATGAGCCAGTCTGACACAATGTAATGCAAAACTTGAAAATAATTCTTCTCTTTGATGGCCACTAATGCGCAGGATAACGTTTGTCACTTGATGGGCATAAAAAAGTTATCAGAGTCTTAGTTGTACAATGAAATGTAACAAAATAAATAAATAATTATATAAATACATAAAATAATAAGGAGGCATATGGGAAATCGATATTTTTTCAGGCCAACTTGGTATGCATGTCATTCACACGAAAATATAGCATAAATACTCATACTACGGATTAACAACGGATATATTTATATGCCCAATGACACTGGACCTACGGCCTACGGAACATTGAAACGTGACCTTTATACAAACTACAACTGACTATCTATAAAAATTCTGTATCGTATTATAGTTGGCTTAAGCAAAAAATATTAAAGTATACGTAGAAGTAAAAGTATTTAATGGTCTGTTCAAAATAGTTTTTGGAGTTAATTGACCTGTCATTTTAATGTTAAAAGCCTCGTGAATGCGTACAATCAAGCAAACATTAATAGTTATCTACTTATTAAATTCGTAATTACACACAACGATAAATTGTTAGTGATATCATTAAGTGACATCACAGTTATACGAAAAATACCTCGAAAAGAAAACGAAAAAAAAAATTCATAAAAAAAATAAAAAATAAAAAAAAATAAAAAAAAAACCAAAAAAAAAAAAAAAAAATTTAAATCAATAAAAATTTCCAGAAGTCGCATGACATTGCTAATTAACTAAATCGCTTCAATTGCTGGTACTCATGAAAAATGCTTTAATTAGCAACCAATTAGCGGGCGCCCCAAACAATATGTAAACATTAGGGGGGACCAGAAGAAATTAAAATTTGTTTTTTTCTTGAAACGAAGTAAAGTCACAGTCAATTCTGCTTTGCTGTAAATAGTCAAAGTTAAATACATTTTTGTTTTATCTTTCGGAGGCTAGTATGCAACGCGAAAGGGTGTCAATCGATGGAAACAGAACGTCGAACAATTATCTTTTTCATATACAATTTTAAATTAGCAACTGAAGCCGAAACAAATTTGGCCTTACTATTTTAAACGGTATTTTTCAGTCATTCAATATAAAAAACAATTTTTTTTTAAATTAGTTTTGATTATTTTTGATTTAAATTTTTTGTATTATCTTTGAATTTTTGTTTGTTTTTTTGTAATTATTTTTGGATATTTTGCCGTATGTGCTAAAAAAAAAAACAAATCAAAAAATAAAAATTAAATTTAAATATAAAAAGCTTTCGACTACTTTTGATTATTTTTGATTTCCTTTTTTTTATTATTATAGCATTTTTTTTGGTCTTTCTAGTGAATTTTTGAATTTGTTTGATTATTTTGCCGAGTTTGCTTATTTTTGTCTGCAATAATAACTATCAAAAAAAAAATAAAAATTAAAAAAAGAGAAATTGGGGTGATTTTTCTTTGATTACTTTTGATTCACATTTTTTTATTATTTTTTTTTTTTTAATGTGTGAATGTTTGTCTGCAACAATGCCAAAAAGTTATAAAAAAAAATCAATAAATATTTCAAAAGTTACGAAAAAAGTCAAAAGTATTACAAAAAAGTTTTGTTTATTTAGACTTTGGTATAATTTTTTGATAATTTTTAATTTTTTTTTGGTTTTTCTTTAATTTGTTTATGTATTTACAACAATACCAAAAAGTAATCAGAAGTAATCAAACAATCAAAAATAATCAAAAGTAAAAAAATATTAGGCTATATTGGAAATATAAAACTTTTTGGCCCAACCTAGTGTATATGTTTATATTCACAAGTGTTTACATCCTCGTGCTTGTTGATTTTAAATTACATGAATACACAAACATTTTCTGTATAATACCGAAAACGTTTAAGTTCACAAACAATGTGGCAAAATCCCAAATACAATTTTTTTTGACTGCTTGCAAAAAAATGTGTTTGAAGAAGAAAAGCATAAACAAAATAAATAAATAACATGAGTGACAAAATTTCGAAGCCTTTAGCATTTATATGTAGATCTATATATATGTATATATACATTGCATATGTACTTAGGGCATCGCATCAGCCAATAACCGAAAACTGAGAAGAAATTTTTGTTTACCATTTATTTTGATTTCGAGTAAGTTGAGAGCAGTGGTGCTCCACAACTAACCTCTTGGGCATTTAAGTCCACTCAGAATGTCAATTCGTTTACACATAAGCTTCCACTTCCTATCTCAACCGCTTTTTTCCAACCAAAAATGTTTGCGCACTCAATGTTGTTGTATTTCGGTAAAGATATCACATATTCGATTTCCATATAATCCTGCTTCAATCTAACTTTACTCTGCCTGTAAATGTTTTCGTTCATGAATTTTACATATTCGTTGAGTAAATCAAACTTCATTTTCGTACGTATGTTGTGAGCATCAAAACGAAGCATTTATCACAATCTTCATTGGCAATATTTGATTTTAATTTTAACGCCTTTGTTGACGGAAATTATTTGCACGCATAAATACTTCACTTTAAGTGCCCAATAAAAAATTGTGTGAACCATTATAAGAATGAGGAGAATCGCGCTGGCGTTACTTCACCCGAGGGCTTTATTAAAATTGTATAACCCAAGTAGTAACTTATAAGCTCAGCTCTTTTGTGAGCGTTTTAAATTAATTTGAAGTGCGCTGCTCCTTATTTTTCTACATATTAACAGGACCTACAATTTTTTACCCATGTATGTACATACTTCGAACGACAACGCAATTTTTGCCGAGGGGTGACCAAAAACTTTTTCAAATAATTTTTGATATTATCAGTCTTGGGACCTATTTTTAAGAGGTAGCTTGCTTTGATATACTTTAGCATATTATGGGTGGAGAGTAAAAAAATTTTAGATTTTTAGACACACCCTATTAAACAAATTTATAAATATTTATGCATAATATTGAAATTTGCTACTTTATGTATCTTTCTTGTATATATTTCATTTTGTCATTGAATTTTTGTGCTCTACCGTATGAAAGAGTGCATGAATAAATGTTAGGTTACGGAGTCAAAAAATTCTGAGAAAGTTGAGCGTACAGCTCTTACATGCTAGCTAGTATGAGAGGAAACTGGATTTTATAGTGCAGTACAAAAATTATATACATTTTTTTTGCGACAAAGTAATAATGGTATTTTTCTACTACCAGGCAATTCATTACCAGATTTGAGTAAGCTTCATTACATTATAATTACAATAGCATTCCTCAGTAATTGGGAGAAGTAATCAGTGCCATTAAAATCAAGTTATTTGCCCCTTGTAAATATAATTGATTTTGTATCAACTACTCAGATAAAAATTACCAAAATTAATTTGCTCTGGATTACAAACTTCTCAGTAATCAATTACCTTGCCTTAATCAAAAGGAATTGTTAACATTCCAATTTCTAAAAAAAAAAAACTATCATAATATTAATAATAATCTCCTCGTTTTAAGGCTGGTATACATGGAACTTTTTTGGATTACAATCACATTTCTGTGCTTTACATAAAAGGATTACATTTCAATTTAAAAAAAAAAAAAAATCCTAAAGTAAATTCTTTGTTTTGAGGTTGGAGTACGTTATATTTTTTGCATAAAACTGGATAAATTCAGTTCCATTACAATTACATTACTCAGTAATCAATTCCTGTGACACACACAAAATTAATCGATCATATTTTAAATTTCTCAAAAAAGTAATTACCAAATGTAATTTGCTCTTTTTGAAGCTCCAGTATTGTGAATTTTATCTCCATTACAATTTCATTCCTCTGTAGTCAATTCCCATGATTACAATTCATTTTCTGGAAAAAAATTTATAATAAGTAATTATCTCATTTTTAGGCTAGGGTAAATTGAATTTTTTTTTGTAAAGAGCTCTGTAAATTTTATTCCATTAAAATTACATTCGTCAATATAGAAGGAATTGATTACATTTCGATTTCTCAAAAAAAATTTCAAAGTAATTTCTTCGTTTTTAAGCTCGAGTACATAGCATTTTTTGTAATTGTGTTCTTCCCCACTACTTTCGAAAGTAATTACGAATTAAATTGAAATTGTTTCAATTACATTAGGAGGAGTCTCCAAAAGCATACGTTAACCAACATTGATCACTTTTTATATGGGAAATTGGAAATTATTTTCGGTCCAATTTTTTAAAAAATTTTGTAAGAGACAAAGTAATCGATTACTTTTCCAATTACTTGTAAATGGGAATTGTGTAATTTGATTCCTAAGATAATGATTACAACCCAAGCTCTGCTTTTTACCCATCCTTCCTACAGTATTGCACTCTTGAGTGCGCTTTAATTTCAACTTTAGTATAAGTAAGATAATAGACTTAAAGTTAATTAATGAAATCGTTAAAAATTAATTAAATAAAGTTGTTAATACATCAAATGCTAGACTTCTTATTCAATTAATTTTCATTTCTCTTTTCTCACCCGCAAAATGCATTTTTCTAACGAATTCATTTTATGACACACAACACCCTTGACATTGTCTACCATTTATCCATGTAAGACCATAAAATGTGACAATGCAATCAATTCCATATCAGACAAAGAATCTGACATCAATCGGATGATAAAAGCCAACCAGGGAGCTCAGTTCAGAAGAGGCAGTAAATGAGAAGGCAAATAAAGCAATATAAATGATCTCCAATCAAAAAGATGACACACTCACAGAAATACACATACACATACATACATGTATACATAGGAATATTTGTAAATGTATTTGTATAGTCAAAAGGTGTGCAGAAAGTTGTGGTAATAGTTGAGAATGGCAATTAATAAAAACTTTGTTATACCCAAACCAGTCTAGGTTTAGGTGAAATGGAATATTATATACCTAGTTGCATATTTTGTTCAGAAAGATGGAGTTTGGGACACTCATTGACTACTTAAAATGTGGAAAATTTTAACATGTATCAACTAACTATAGTTATGTATATGAAAGAATGCTGGGGGGTTTTTAACCGACTTTCAAAGATTTTGGGCCTCATTCTATAGTGCGAACGAAAGCTCAGACGAACGATTCGTCTCTGAGGCGAAAAGAAAGTTCGTTTCGTGATATAGAATGAGGCCCTTTATCGGTGGAAACCGCTGAAAACACTACCCATATTGTAACTTTTATGGAGAGAGGTGAGAAAGTTGAAATTATATTCTCTTTCTGGAAAAGAGAAAGAAGGTTACGCCTGGTCCATATATTGGCCTATAACCTGTCGTGATATCGTAGTAAGGGATACTTTTTATTTTAGGTTGGAGGTCTGGTAATACAACGTTGTAAGTTTCATTCAGTTGCATTCACCAGTTCGTGATTGATGCGCCACTAAACATACAGACAGATAGACAAAAATTTTTAAAACTCCATTTGCTTCTTTTTGCTTAATTGTGATCCCTCCTAAATATTTTACTAGAATAACTGCAATGTACACAAATACAACAAAAACAACAGTTTGGCAACAAATGTTTAGAATGCTCTTAATATATATTTCTATGAATGTGTGTTGTTGTCAAGAGGTAGTCAGAACAATAAAAAGCGTACATGTTTATGTATGTATGTTCGTCGATATGTAAAGGAAAAAGCAAAAAAAAAACCAAAACTTATTGGATCTGCTTCCATTGATTTATCAAGGGTCAAGTCTAAACTGATAATGACCTCACCATTGAAGAATATTTTTCTTTATATAAGATATATTTTTGAGCTACTTGATTAAAATATTTTTTTTTTTTATTGTAAGAAGATTTATGTATAAAATCAGTTAATTGGTAATGATTATTTTAATGTCTTTCATGATAAATTAATTATTTTTAATTTTTTACTGATTAATTTTTATTGTTGTTTTGTTATTTTGTATATGTATGTAACAGGAAAAAAGTGTGTATGAAAATCAGACCATTTCAAAAAAAAAAATAAAAAAAAAATTATTTGATTATTTTGGATTATTTTAAATTTTTTTTTTATCAATTAGTTTATGTACATATGTATGAGAGATGCTGAAATGCAGAGAATTTAAAAATAATTAAAACTTATAGAAATTAATGAATATTGCTTTATTATTTTTGATTTTTTTCTTTTTTTTGGAAGTTTTCGATTTTTTTTGGATTAATTTTAATTTTTTATAGCAACTTTTTTTTTAATTTTCTTGTTTTATATATTTATGTATCAGGAAATAATTGTATATTATAGCATAAGAATATATAAAATCAGGTCATTCAAAAATAAAAACTTTGCTTTGATTTTCTTTGATTGTCTTATTTTGTTGTTATGGTTTTTACTTGTTTTTTTTTTTAATAACTTTTTTCATTTTCATAATACAATTTTTATTTAATTATTTTTAACTAATTTTAATTTTTTTTAAGTGAATATTGCCAATCAGGCCTTAACAAAAAAAATTAGTTTTATTTATATTTTATTATTTTAATGTTTTTTGTTGATTATTTTAGATTATCTTAGATTTGTTTTGATTACTTAAATTTTTTTTTTAGTTTTTCATATACTATTTACATATTAGAATACCATAGTGTATGCATTTTTTGGTATTTCTAATTTTTGTATTTTCTAATAATAAACAGATTACTATTTATACTATTTTATATACAAAAACATTTTTTTTATTATTATTTTTAGTTACTTTTAATAACTGTGTTTATTTAATAATAATTTTTAAATATAATTTTTCTATATGATTTTTAAATACAATTTTTAAATTTATTTGAAAATAATCATTAAAAATTTAAAGTAATGGTAATCAATCATTAAATGTGCTTTCAAGAAAATAATAAATCAAACCGGTAATTAATACGATTAGTAATGATTGATTTATAATCATTATTCTGATTTTAGTTAATGCTTCCACACTTGAAATCGAGCTCTTTCAAGCTGGTTTCCATAGCAAAACATGTAAACCAGCATTTGCAACTTAGTAACAAAAGAATTCGGCATACATATGTTTACATGCAGTGCATTGTTTATTCAAAGCAATAAATTCATTTATTTATGACTATGAAATTGTAAAATATTCGCATAGCTTAAATTGCTTTAAAAATGTCATTGTATGTCTTACTAAAGGGGGTGTGTACTTTTTTGTTATTGTATACATTCCCTGTTATCAGCTGAGTGCATAAAATTCATAGCGCTACATGAGTACAGACAACCAGAGATGTACTGATAAACCGAATACAAAAGAAGATTGTGCAAAACCACAAACAAAACAAAATAGAACAAAAACTTAGAGCCTTGGTGGATCCACATGGGGGCAACTGTATGGTACTCGTAGTTAAGGCTTAATATTTACAACATAAACGAGCACATTAATGCAATGCAATCAATTTCTTTTATTTGTTGTGTCGCTATACTCCCGTGTGTAAATATATCATAAGCGCATGACTCTGTAAAATATCACTTAACCGCTGAGTTAGCAAAAATTACTTAAGTATGAATGCTATTAAGCGAACGAATATAGATTTATGTGCAGTTGAGTGCTTAGGAACTGCTGTCACATGTGTGTTTGTATGTGCGTGTGTGTGTGTGCAACTGTGTGTGAGATAAGCCTTTCATGGCAACCTCTCATACAAGGCTAGTATTTTATATATGTATGAGTATATATATATATGTGTGTATATCTAAGTTCCGCGTGGCATAACAAACGACGTATGTATGTATGTATGATTGTAGCGCACGATGAGTCGGATTAACAGGAAACTTTTAATTTAATTAATTTAACCATAAAGGCGCAATCAACAAAACGCTGTCTTACACGCATACATACATACTTACATTACTGCTCATATCATGTGCATTTAGAAAGTAATGCAAAATAAAGTTGCAGTGTTTGTTTGTATGTATGTATGTATGTATTTGTTTAAGTGATTCTAAAGAGCAACAGTGAATGAATGCTACCGACAATTTAGCACGTCAAACATTATTCAGTTACCCCGCTCAGTTCTTTGTGTACATTAGGGTGCACCGTATACATATGTGTGGGAAAAAATTTCAGAAGTGGGCGTAGAAAATTAAATTTATTTTACGGTAGATCTCTAAAAGTATTCAAAGTAGAATATTGAAAAGTAGTAAGGGGTTAAATGCGATCAATCGCTAACAACTCTAGAAAATATAGGAGAAAGATAGAAGTGGGCATGACAGTAAGAATAATCTCTAAGATCTCAAGAGAAAAGGCGAGAAAAATACTGGATACGATCTTTAGTTAAAGAATCATCACACCCTTGCCGTAAAAATGTTTTCGATTTTACTAAGGCGGATCGAAGTTACCAAGAAATACAACTCAAAAACTCAAAAGTAAAGGACAAAGAACACAATCCATTACTTTTTCTTCATAGTCTTGATGTACGGTTAGGACTAAAGGAAATTGTTGGAAGAAAGTGCAATGGGTCTTAGAGTATACCAGAGAAAAGTACTTGGAAAGATGTCTGTTCCTTCGCGCGATGTTGGGGGGTGAGTAGCTAAGGAAACATCACGCATATATACATAAATATATTCCAATGAAAGCTTTTAATGGCTAGATCATGTTATGTGATTCAACAAACTTTTTCTCTCGCCAACAGAAATTGACAGCAGAAGAAGGTGGAGGAACCAAATGAGATGGAAAGAAAGTTTGACTAGGAAAGTTTGACTCTCATTAATTTATGATAAGCCCGTCAAAAATCTCATAAGCGGGTAAGCATCAGTATATGATGCTTCGAAATAAAAAGGTAGAGGGAAGAATTCCTTACATAAATTACTCTTTTCAATTTTTAAGCTGAGTCGTCTGTCAGAATATTGCAGACAAATAATTAGACTTACGTGAGTGTACACTTTTAAAAATATTGTATGTTTCAAATAGCTATTGGAGGACGAAGTGAGCTCTGTTGTATTTCCAGACAAGCATGTATGAGTTTCAAAGATATGCATCAAGCTAATGAAGACACGCAATCACTCAAAGAAAGCATAGAAAAATGAAAGTGTTTGTATGTATGTACGCGTCTACTTCAGTCTTAAAACTTGCAGTGAGAAAAAAGCTCTTTGGTAATCATTTCAATTTCATTAGCGCTGTCGCACATTTGTGATGTATTAGCAAAGCTACATCGTTTGACTTAAATTCGTATGTGCATATGTATGAAATATATAAAATAAAGTCCATACATCTTACATAAGATGTATGGGTGTCCTAGCATTTTTAGACATCCCCAAAAGGCAGCTAAGCAGCCAACATAAAACCATTTTTATTAATGACGAGCGCCCTTATTAAAGTATTTCATTTCGTGCCGGTTACAGTGGCAGATTTGCCAATGATAGTACTACTGCGAAAAGTGAACATTATTAATGTGTAATAAATGTGGGCAAAGTACTTAGCAGCGTCTTTTATGAATATTTTTTACATTTTTATGCACCATAGATTGCCTCACATGCCACTGAATTGTTTAAAAATTATGATGGATCTCGTAATTTGAAAAGCTTTTAAGTCGAAAAATTAATAGCGCAAATTAAGCGTAAAATAGCCTTGCATTTGAGAGGGGGCTAATCTTTTTTTTTAACGCATGAGTACAGTTGCTTTCGAATAAAGTCACATCTGGTAGCTTGCAATGAAAATAATGCAATTGGCTTATCCAACATATTACCAAAAATTATTCAGCGAAACTCGTTCTTGAATCTCTTCTACATATAATAAAATTTTAACAGGTCGATATTTGTACATTGCAAGTATTTAAGAGAAACCGAACGCAGGGTAAATGAAATAAAATTAAACAAGTAAGGAAAGTGCTGTGCCGAAGGCTTTATACCTTTCATGAGCACACATAACTTTTTTAAGTGTCCGATCTTTACTTCCAAACTCTTCAAAACTGTAAATTTAAAGATACATAGCTCAAACCCCATTTATCGGAACAATCGATTGTATGGGAGCTATGTAATGCATTAGTCCCATTTTGCTGGTTACGACAAATTATGTGATCCTATGAAGAATAGCACTCGCTTAAAAAATTTGACACAGATATTTCTGAAACTGAGAGACTAGTTTGCGTTCAAACAGACATACGGATTGACAGACGGATGTATCTATTTAGCTTAGTCGACTCAGAACATCTCCCTTATCATTTCGGTATGCTTAATAGTGGGTCTATCTCTTCTTTTTCTCATACGAACAAACATTGAACGAAAGTTATAATACCATTTCATGTTCATGACACGTATAATAATAAATTACAAACCATAGAACCGAACTAATAATGCAGACAATGAATAAGCTGGTAATAGCAAAACATCACCGGAATTGCAACAAAAGGAAAACATAAATTGTGTACAAGAAACACGCTGAAGACTACACAAATCAACATCAAAGCATCAGGTTGTGCTGAATATAACAAAAACAAAACAAGGGTAAGAGAAGGGGAAGTGATGCAGATTTAGGTGAAAGAAACGGCGATGGAGCTGCAAAATATTAGGGTAGACGGAGATGCTTTTAAAAACAAAAAAAAAAAAATTAACTGAAAGCACAAAATACCCCACAATTTGAGCGTCGTACAATTTTGACGATCGGCAAACTAGTTCAAAGCTTGTATGTACTCCCAGCGCAGCTAGTCAACCAGTTGTCTTTTTTCATGTAAGCAACTGGTATTTCAAAAGGGTTTTCAAAAACGCTCCATCTCACCATTTCTATGAAGAACGCCCTCGAAATGCCGATTTGATAGATTTAGGACAGAAATATACTAAACTGAAACTAGTTCAAACATTGGCGGGATCACAGGTTTCAAATAGCAATATTGAAGTAAAAAGCTGATTTCGAAACTTGCACTATTTAACTTTGAATTTTTACTGGTACAAGAACTACATTTTTCTCTTATGTTCTCTCATCATATCATTCAGTTGAAATGGTATTATAACTTTGCTCCGATGTCTGCAAGTATGAGAAGAAGAAGCGATAGACCCACCAATAATAAAGTATACCTGTCTGTTTGTTTTTTTCTCTATTTCCTGGGGTCTTAAACATTTTTTTTCATAAAGATTTGGCCTAAGAGGAACTTTAGTGTAATTTTTCACAGTGAACAATTTAGAATATTTTAACAATTTCACGACCTCATAAATAATATTAGTATAAGTAAAATTTTAGAAAAAAGTTCCAAGCAGATGCTTTAATGAGACAGCCAGCTCGTTGAAATATTCTACAAATTTATTCTGTGTGTAACTTTGATACATGGCCCCAAACTTTATACTGTTATCCGATATGAATGTTAAAGCTTTTTTCAACTTTTTCAATAAAAAATTTATAAAAGTCTATTTAATTTACCAAAATATTCTACACCAACATCAAAATGCACTAAATTCATATTATCGTTAAAACAATAACATTAGTTTTGTCGCTACAACAACAATATAAAACAACAAAAATAGTTTCATGAAGCAACATTTTCACTGCAAAATATCAATCAATTAAACATCTCTATTATTTAAACACTCTAACATATATGAATAATATTCTAAAATATTTGTTGTTTTGTATATTTAAAAATCTATTAGCAATTTGTTTTATACAAATGTCCAAAATGATCTAATGAGCCATGCAAATATGTATGTAAGTACGTTGCTGCAAAATTAAATTTCTCTTGTCCATAGGGATGTTTGTGCGTTTGAGTGTGTCATGTCGTGTTCTGTGACGATGTGTTCCACCGAGCTATGCATTGAATTGGCTAGTCAGTTGCAACAATTTGCGCATTCTATATTAATTGTAAAATGTGATTTACATTGAATGCAATCTCGTGCATAAAATTACATTATTTAACAAAATAATAGAATACGTTCGTGATTGAGATAATAATAATATAGGTTATAACCGACATACAAGTGGAGCTGTGGAAAATGTAACAATTTTGTAATTTCTAAATAACTAGTTTTTAAGTCGTTAGCGTGTGGCAATTTTTGTTTTGTGAGTGGTACAACCACCTGCTTTCTTGGAGAACAAAAAAAAAAAAGTAGGTTTTAATACTAACCCAAAAAATATTTGTATCTCAAGAATTTTAGCTTAAGTGAAACTTCAAACACTTTTAGAGAATGCAATTTACAGAACTCTCGAAAGAGTTCAGAACCAATGACAAATGCAAAAATGTCACAAGCATTTTAGCAACTTTATTGGGCCAGTGTGCATACCAGTTTGTTTGTGATCCACAATTTTTCCTTTGCAACTCCGAAGTGATTGGGAGCGGATGCTTCCAATGTCTAAGGCAGGGATCAATTATTTGAACCATTTAGAGTATACATATATTTTCTGATACTTATTTTTTTGACTTTTGTACTTTCATTAACAGAAATTCTCTAGAGCATTATCGGACGTTTCTTTTCATGCATATGAATATTTAAAATTTTACAAAATTTCGTAAAAGAGTACATTAAAGCCTATATGGTTTCAAGGCGGATCCAAACCCCATTAAAATGCAGGCAATAATTTACTTAGAAAGAGTTATAAACGACACCAAAAAGCTTCAGAGAAGCAACAATAACATACTCTAATATCAATCTGAACAAGACTCCAAGATGAACTTAGAAAGAGTCACAAAACACTCGAAATTAATTGGAATTTTGGTTTTTTTAAGACTCGTTTTAGTTCATTTTGGACCCTGGCAAGAGCTCATTTCTGGGGGTAATGCTCTGAGAAAAGTACGTTTAATATTTCAGAAGGGAGTAGTTGAGCATTTTTAAGGTAGAATTATAAAATTATATATTAAAATTATTTTAAATTTTGAGAAACAAAAAAAGCGAGATTTTGAAGTAGCAGTTGAGCTTCCGTTCAGCATTCGATTTTTACTTTAAATGTTGAAATAAGCTGTACATTAATTGACTAATATTTTTTTTCAATATTTTTTTTTAAATTTTAGTATGTTTTTATAAAAATTTTCCACACTATAATTTTGCGCTGGTTTTGCATGTAATCATAAAATTGATAAAAGTAATTAAGCAGCTCATAAAATAGTAAAAAAAAAAAAAGTTATGCACATATGTACATACATACATACATATGTATGTACATTGTTTATTTTGATTGTTTTGCTTAATAAATTTTTGCACACAATGAATGAAATGAATTAAACTTACGCATTCTAATTGATTTGTTAACTCGCTTAAATTGTCACTAAGCATTCGGCAGCTATGATTAATTAACGCCAATTAAATATGCTGGTGGGTTTGTATTCTGTTTGATTTTTTTTTTTTTTTTTTTTTTTTTTTACTTTTTGGTTTTTGCCTAAATGCCAACACGTTTATTTATCAACCAAACCATTTTGCCCATGACACTGGACAAACGCAAAAATTTTGTGTGGTCGGTTTTTGGGTTTTTGGTCGCACTAAAACCTCATAAAAAAAGCAATTAATATCAGTGCACACTGATTGATACGTTACTTAATTGCTTTTATGTTTAATTATGCATTGACACTTTTCATTTCTTATCAGTATCGGCATTTATGGCAGCAAACACACACTAGTTGCCGGCGCCACATTTTGCAACTTTTAAACACACACGACACAAATTAGAGGAAATTAAATGTGCTGATTGCTTTTCAAAATTAAATTTATTGAAGCAATTTAAATATGTTGTTGTATTTTTTTAAGTAATTCTTAAATTTTGTCAATTTTTTTAAAATTGTTACTAAACTTTTTTTCGATTGTTAATAAATTTTTAAGAATTTTTTAATTTTAAAAGAGTATTTTTAAATATTTTCTTGCTTTTATATTTTTCCAAAATTTAAAAACTTTTCCCTTTTGCTTTTTGTCACTCACTTGTTGAATTTGAAATTTTTTCTTGCTTTCTCAACACTCAAAAATGAAACAACTGTTGCTCCTCATCTTTATCAGCCGTTTCATGTTGTCACTGTTTTCAATTGCTCAATTTTAATTGTTGTCTATATCACTATTTTTGCGTTGTTAATCCGTAATCGTTTTTGGTAATACGCGCACTCGCCGCATTACGTTGTGCTCCGGTCAACGCTTCAATACGAAATGTGTGCGCGCCTTTTCTCGTTTGGCCATAGTCGCTGTTACTGCCACTGCCTGCTGCTTGCAGCGACGTCTACTGCTGCTACCGAGCTTTGGCGTTGTATAGCATCAACATATGAACACCAACACTATCGCTAACAACACCCACGAAATGGTGCTGAAGCCCACTGGAAGTTGCGTTGAAACTCCCTTCGTTATAGGCACCGGCAACACGAACACTTTTGCTTATCGGCTGCTAGCTTCTCTGCGTTTGTTGCTGTTAGCAGCACGGTCACTGCACATTTGACTCGAGCTATGGTGAGTTTTGTTTGTTCTCAATAGCTTTGTATATCTACAAACAAGAACACATAATTTAGCCACCAGTGTAGTTTTTGTTGCTTGCGAAAATTAGAAATTAAATAAGATTTTTTGTGGAAAGAAGTTTTAAAGTTCCAATTAATTATGGTAAGCGAAATGTTGTTGTTGTTGTTGTTTCTTATCTTTGCGCTCCTTACATAAAATTGTCACCAGTCTCTTCTAACGGAGGTTCTAGAAAAGTGGCTGTTTCTTAAACTTGGGCTTTAGTAAGGTTGTTGCAAGAAGATTCTGTTCTGACGAATAGATAAAAATATGGTTGATATCATAGGAAGACATTCGACATGTCTAGGTTCAGTCCTGATAAATAAGAGTACATCCTACTAAAGTTTCCAAAGCGATGGCGATGACTTCAAGCGGAGATAGCGACGTTTTTGGTAGAAGAGTTGGCACCGCAACGCTTTCTGGCGACAAAGAGAACGAAACGGGTTGGTTATCGGATAGTGCACACTGAACACTTACATACGTAGTCTAGGGAGCATAGCCGAGCAGCTAGGATTGCTTGTCCAGCTATGAAACGCCTACTACACTGATTTCCCATAAAACCCTGAAAGCTTATACCAAATAAGTTTGAGACGAGCTCAAAACTCTTCAAGAATGTCGCTAGTGACTCTTTTATATATGTATGTATGTGTGGATATGTATAAATTCTTTCAATCTTCCTTTGTAAATGAATGTTTAAAATAGGCAATTAAATTCGGCCACTGGTTGCAGTTTCATTTCCAAAGCGCAGTCGCTTGATTTATCATGCTAATAAGCTTAATCAAGCTCTATTAAACTTTCACCAGTCAACGAGATGGTTAATAAAGCCAGGAAGCAGAAAAAAGCTTAGTGAAATACAACATAGAGTGTGGTGGCTTAAAATGGTCTGTGCATTTGCTAAACTTTGTACAAAAGTCCTTTTGGTCGATTTAAGTCATCTAAGGAATGCTGTGGCTAAGACCAAAATTTCGAACCAAGTATGGTAAAGTTACTGTACTGTTGCTCTACTTTTAAGTAGAGAAAATTACTTTATAAATGAACAAAAGTTGTTGATAACCACGCCCACTTTTGATAACATTACCAAAAAAGTGGCTAGTAGATTTATAAAAGCGAAGTAGATTTGGAAAATTAAAATTCTGGAAGGGTGAAATTTGTCACTGAAATTGGAGCCTTTAAAAGGAGTGCACAAACTTTTCTTTTGGGGATGTCCTGGCGTATGAGTAACATATTGAAACAAAACAAAGAAAATAAATATAGTACATAACATTTCGTAAGATTATCTCTATATATATTAAATTGTCAACAATTCTATTGTGCAAAAGAAGAAAAAATTAAACAGCCAATTAAGTGTAAGCAACTACACGTCTAGGCGCGATTTTAAGTTTGGGAGAGCGACACAACTTGTAGAAGCTGAGGCGCGCAATTGGTCGGTGTGTACGTTACCTCTGACACGTACACCACACACCTAATACGGATTGTCCAAACAAACACAACAGTTAATAATAACCTTTTAAGCAATCCATCAGTAATGTATTTAATGACATTCCCACCCATTTCAACGCACTAAATTAGGCAAACCAAATGCGCCAGCAGATTAAATGCCCACCCGGCTGACGTGAAATATTGCGAGCATATAACTATTATAGATTGCTAGAGTACAAGTGCTTTTGTACTATGTAAGCATATTGGAATGACTATACTGAATATTCCCTCAAAAAAAAAAAAAAGGTTTTTTTTTGTGAGATATGGAAAAAATTTTAAATTTATTACAGCTGGACCTCAAAAGGCTTAAACAGATGAAAATTTAAACGAAAACAACTTTTTTCCTTTTTTTCTGAATTTTTTCAGGATGTATTCGGAATTACTGTGGTATCATTTCAGGATGTTTACGGGAACTTTCTCACATCAATTCGGGATTATTTTGAGGTTGGGTCAGGAATTTTTTCGGGATCACTTCCTTATTTTCTTGACTTTTTTAGTATAATTTTTGGAACGCTACAAAATAATTTCGGAATGGTTTTCGGAACAATTTTCGTTATATGTAAATTTGGCATTTTATAAAGAAATTCTGGATTGTTGTCGCATCCTTTCGAGTTGATTTTTTGAAAAACTCTGGTCAACTCCGCCAAGATATGTGAATTTACCATCCCATGTTCTTTAGAAAAGATATTGAATTTATAAAAAGAAGTGTATTAACAAAACCTGTTGATTCAAATTTTCAAATGAGTTTTTTTGTTTTGCTAGAAAATATTGTTGAATGCACTTTGCAGCTTTTATGGTAGTTGCACGGATAGGTACACATACCAGACTTGAAGGTTTAATAAATAATTTATTTACCATTCACAATTTTTATAAATAATATCAATGTCAAAAATATCCGAAAACAAATTATTATGCCCATATTATTATATTATTTATGCGAAACGCCAATGGACATATAATGCATAATTGGTAAATTTAAAAAAAAATTGACATTTTTATTTAATTAATTTTTGCTAAAGAGATGAGATTTGATATAATATTCAGCTATAGATAGCCAGTAATCTTTTTACATATATATATAAAGTGAGTAAAATATTTTTAATAAATTTAATTTATGCATATCTCTTAGCTCATACAAATTTAACGAAATTTCTATGCATAATTGTTGTTGCTATTTTTATTAGTTATTATTGCTTACCGTGCTTGTGGTACGTGTGTATGTATGTTTGTAAGTGCTCAAATACATTTTGATCAATTGTTATCATAATTGTTATTGTTGCTTTTATATCACAATTCAACACGTGATATGAATAATTATAATTTGAAACTACAAGATGTTATGAATTAGCAGAACAAAGTAAAAGAACAAATATTTGTTGGATTACACAAAAACTAAAAATTCAATTAAAAATATTTGTTAATCATAAATTAATTTTTCCTAAATAACAGGGCCATGTACAAATATTTTTTAAGAACGATTTATGTAGTTTTTGATATGTAGATACTTAAATAAATTAGGGAAAATTAAAATAATTAAATAGTTTTTTTTGCGACTACTTGGACCTTTTTTGGGGTGATTTAGGGATTAGTTATACACCATTTTGAGAACAAGTGTTTTCGAGCTTCCTTTTCCGGGATCGTTTCCTTGATTTTTTTTTGTATTTTCAGAACTATTTCGTGACCTTAACGGGGTTGCTTTAGGAAAGTCTTACAACAATATTGAAATGATTCCGATAACAATCAAGAAATGCTATTGAAAAAGTCCTGAAAATAATCTCGAAATTTGCGGGCAAAATCAGTGATTTTGAAATGTTTGAAACGTCAACCACTAATTCTTTGTATCCCGAAATAGCCCAAAAACTCTTCGAAAATGAGTTTAATTGGAGTTGGGCGAGGTATTTCAAAAACACACCCTTCGAATCTAACACAATAAAGCATCAATCTGCATTTTTAAGCATTGGCAGCATTAATCGATAACATTGACTTTCATAATTTTTTTTTCGATATGTTTCTAATGCCATCTCTAATTTGTGCAAGTTTAACATTAGTTATAGCTAAATGCCGTACATATGCTGTTTTTTCCAAAAAAGCTTTCTTCTTTCACATTTATATGAGCTTTTATGAACAGCTTTAAAGTTAAAGCTCTGACTTAACACGTTTGTCGTGAAAGTTAACGAGCACATATGTGCAATCGCTCCCCCGACAGTCAGGCAGTACCGCAAGGGAGTACCGGAGCGTACCGGATTCATATCCGGCCAAGGACTGTTATTTCGACAACACTCCCCAAAACCTTCGGGCAGTGATTTTGTTGTTAAAACAACTACAGCACATATCTGCTGCAGCAATACTGACGCCATTTAATTCTCCGTGCAAAGCTCTATGGCCATACACATTTTCACGGATCTAGTTCCACAAAAAAAAAAAAATTCTAAAAGCAAGCTAAGTCAATACTGGTTGAGCAAAGCTGTTTTAATAATTAGATGCAATTTTATTTGGGTGCTTTTACGATATGTTTGCTCAGTTACTTTCCGAGTAAATACTTTAAAAAAGAGTGTAACTTTGATATGAACAGTAATTTTATTAGAAGAGAAAATTTGAAAAATAAAAGTGAATAAAAATTGACAAACAAAAAACGATTGGCATGTTTAAAAAAAAAAATTCTTTTTGACTGGGGAACAACTTAAAAATGGAAAAAAGATTTTGTTTAGCTGAAATATTCATTCGGATACAAAATGTTGCTAATAAATTAAAGTTAATAGCTTTTTTAAATGAGGTACAATATACAAAATAAAAAAAGCTGCACCAGTTAAAAATTTTTTTTTATTTTTTGAAAAATAAAATTAAATATTCTTTTTATTTTATTTCAGTTTAGGTTTGACAGCGAATTTTTTAAGTTTACAAATTTTTACTAGCAAAATATTCTCTTGTAAATATTAGTAAGTCTCTCAAGCTTTTACGGTTTCGAAAAAGAAAATGGAACTTAAGTTAATAATAAAAATTAAAAAAAAAGTTAACATACTATTTTGTTGCAGATCTCCTAAAAATATTAAAGTAATTATTAATATTCATGTTTAAATAAAATAGTATTCTAGAATATTATTAAATACTTAAGTTTCAAATGAAAATGATGATTTCCTGAAAACCTTCTCGTAAAGCACAATTTTAAATAAAAAGGAAATTTAATTGTAAGCTGGGTTGTTCTCTGTATATTTCCAGCACTTTTCAAGCTGAGAGCTTTTAGTGGTAAGCTTTTAGTAACATCCCTCCCAAGCCTTTTAAGTTATGCTTTAAGCTTTTTTATGTTAGCTACGGTACTACAGATGTCGCGGTGACTATTAGGTAGGTATTCATTGCAATGCTTAAAACTGAAAGTCCAAATTTTCAGGGATTTCGGATGAACTTAAAATTTCACATAGCAGTATTTATATTAGCTGTTTAATTTTCAAAGTAAATTTTTTAGGAAATATAGAATAATATGTTAAGTTTCGATGTATGTAATTAGTAAAATAGTTTTTTTTTTTAAGTATGCAGCTTCTGCTGGCAGAAATATTTTTCTGTAAACTAATTTAACAACGTGCCTGTCCCCATACAAAGCGCTTTGTGAATGACCCACGTCCACTACTTTTTTGTATTTCCTAACTGAGTAATAGGAACATATATTATAAAATATTATTTTTATAAAGAATTTTGTGAGTCAAATGTGACTCATGAACGTAGCAAAAAAAACCATGTTTACCACTTTCAATGAGTCACATGTGAGCATATAGGACTTTCTTCTTCTGTAAGTTATATAGAAACTATTATTTTTATAAATAATTTTGTGAGTCAAATGTGACTCATGAACGTAGCAAAAAAAAACCATGTTTACCACATTCAATGAGTCACATGTGAGCATAGCACCTTCTTCTTCTGTAAGTTGTATAGACAAATGAGTCACATGTGACTCATGAACTTATTTCAATACACTATAGTGAGTTACATACATATGACTAATTGGACAGGGAAGTTGTTAATATAAAAAATATTGTTTCTTCAACAAAAATTTTTTTCGGTTGCTATAAGAAATAAGAACACACATTTTTGTCCAATTAGCTTAGAAATTTGTTACTACAATGGCTTCCATGGACTGGCATTTGGTTATTAATGACAAGAGCAACTGTGATTATAATAAAGTCTTTCAAGAGACATCTCAGAAGTGGAGACATTATCAAGATACGGAGCGCTCTTCAATCTGTCCCCAGTAGTCACCGCCTTGTACTTATCGCACTTATTCAAAATATTATGAAGACTAATCTCAAATTCGTAGTGAACAAGGAATCGAAATTGAAATATATTGAACAGAATTGGATTTTGTTGTGTAGCATTTGTTTTTGCGGGGAAAGAAATAAGCCGTACGAAAGGATTCTGCTTTAAGTGCCGGGGAAGGTAGCAAGTGATCTAACAAAGTAGTAAACGGTACGGCAATGATCAGACACACTTCTAGCGTAGTTACTCAGGGAATAGGCTTCTCGATAAAATTCAAACACATTGGCAGATGCCGCTCGAAGTCGATATAGAACATGTAGATCGTGACAATTTGAAACACTCCACAAAGAGCATCTCGACTTTTAACTAGCCTCCTATTAACCAATTTTTCATATAAAAAAGAAATTGCATTCATAAACTTGTGTAGAAAAAAATGCAAAAACCCCCAAAAAAAAAACAAGTTTACATAAATTAGCAAATTTGTCACGAGCTTAAAATTAACACCCCATTAACTATAACTATACTAAAATTTAATGTGCTTCAAAACTGCATAGGTACTTAAAAAAAAAAACTGAAAATTCTGTAAAAAAAAATATCCTAATTTTGGTAAATCTTCTTTGAATTCAAAATATGTAATTGTTGTATTACACTTTGACATATGTTTTATTTATTTATTTATTTATTTTAAGGTTACAATGGTTGTACATATACGACTAGCGTCTCTTTAGAGTACATCAACTTACATTGAGTAAAATAATTATGTGTATATTAAATCATATAGATTTTCTTAAAATAATTTTATGTATGTACATACATTTATATCCGCCCCTGTAGTTTTGTTGAAATACCTATCATTTGATATCCATATTCGCACATTTTATTTCATTCAAATTCAAATACCCAACCACTACCTTCGCAAGAAATCCAAAGCATTAATAACTTACTCACCAAATATCATGCAAAACGTTTGAGCTGCTTCTATAATAGTACTTGATATACAAATACATACATATGTATGTATGTAAATATACAAATTGTTTACAGTTATAAGTTACTCGGTGAGCTATGCTTAAATGAGATAAACACAAAAAGGTTTTAATGTGCCACCTGATTACAGAGCAACGCTAAAGCAACAATATTCACTGTGCTAAAGAACCGTCATGTAGAGCACAACAGTACAACGGTATATTTGTGGAATACTCGTAATTGCGTAAATGTCTCACCACTTAATTCACATGTATTTCAACATAAATGAATTAAATTTTAAGATAATAAAAGTTTTACCGAAATACTGGAAAGCGCACGATATGACAAAAGAGGTTTACTTTCGCTGACAATCAAATATATTGAATGATATGCGCCAGTAATGCTAAGAGAAGAGTAAAATCGCCGAAGAGCGCTGGTAGCAGTAGATAAAAAAGGAATACAAAGAAAATGATGGAGCATGAGTTAAAAGTATTGATGATGCAAGGCAATCCTGCAAGCAGACTAATTTGTTATAGACTACTTCAAAATTAGTGTGAAGAGCAGCCGTCACTAGTAAGCTAACTAACTTTTTATAGACCCACTTAGAAGTATGTATATGTTCAAGGCGATCAGAAGATTCAATTGAACCAAGTCCGCATATCCGTCTGTCTGTTTGAACGCAAACTAGTCCATAATTGGATAGTTCACTATTTCCAAAAATTTCATATATTTTGCTAAAAATTCTGTTCATTTTCGGACTAGTCTAGTTTGTAATAGTTACAAACAAATATTTTTTTGCACTAGTAAGTACGCTGCACAGTGGGCTAGGAAGGGGTCAAAAGTGGGCATAATTCAAAACCTTATCGAAATAGCGTACAAACTGCTAACTTTAGATTTTTAATTTTTTGGTTTCAATTTTCTTAACTTTTGAATTAAAAAATTTTTATTTCTTAATTTTTTTTGTATATTTTTTGGTAAATTATTTATTTTTTTTTTGCTTTTTTGCTAACTTAATATTTTTCATTTTTTGGTTATAATTGTTGTAAATTTTGTGTTTACAAATTTTTTTGTTTGTAACTTTTTTTATAAATTTTTTTTTTGTTTGTTTTTTTTTTGCTTTTGCAAACTTCAGATTTTTATTTTTTTGAAATTTTGAGTTAAAAATTTGTTTTTGGCTGATTGTGGTGATCTGTTATTCCACAAAACATTATTATTTACGGTTAACATTCATTGTGGAATTAGCATATTTTGGTCAGTTGGCTTAGAAAGATTTTCATCAGGAATTGATTTAGAATTTTGCTTATAAGCTGAATGATCAGAACTGCCAAGTCCCCATGAACATATCGCTCGTTCTATTGTAAACAGGGTTAACTCAAAATTTTAATTTTTTTTTAGATAGCTCGATACATTTTAATAGCTACCCAGTATTACTATTTTTTATCGTAATGAACAGTGTTAATAAGAAAAAGGAGATAAACATTAAATATTTACTATTTTAGGCATTGAAAAATTCAGTTTCAATATACACCCCACCTGGGAATTTTAAATCCAACGCTCTTAATCAGATTGAAATTGTGACCTTAATAATCAAGCAATTGCTAAAATATTTTACGAACAGTTACCTTAGTTATTATATATTTTGGCTAATAACACGAAAAATTTAAATTCCAACATGGACTTTTATCCGTTTTTGACCCCGTTCTGGCCCACTGTGCGCTGCAGGCAATCGTTCCGTGCTGTATGTTATAAAACCGATTCAGTGATTTGTTTGACTGACTGCCTTTTTTGATTGAACGCCTGCCAAGTGAAATGACCATTTATGCCTTTTGCAGTGAATTCCTTTGGTTGGGTTTTTATTGTTTGTGCGGGCAATTAACAACAACCAAAAGGGCGGCTTTACATTTATTTATAAGTACATACAAACATACATCACTACTTTTGCTGAATTGTTGCGTGCGCGTAATGCCTTTGTGTGTATGTATGTATGTATGTGTGTGTGCATGTTCCAAAAGAAATGAAATCTCGAGTTGTGGTTGAGCGTTATCCCTCGATTGTTTTAATTGTAAGAATATTGGTTATGACAGTAATAACGATAAAACATATTTGTTCTTAATTGCATGGTAATAAAAGGTGAGTCGACAGCTCTTTCGATTGAATTCAAATTGAGTTAATGTCGAATTTTGTTTTATATAATAAAAGCTGTCAATTAAATAAGTTTGTGTTTGTGTAAATATTATTATAGAAATGTCGCATGGTAGTTTAGCGTGGGATTAGCGTATTCGATGAATGCTTTTGTAGAGGAATTATTGTCATGGTGATATAGAGTAGAAAGGTTCAAAGTGAAACAATTATACAAAATTAAGTGAGGATCGAGTATCTTAGAGAAACACTTTTAATCGATTACTCCAGGAATCATCACAACTTCTTCGTTGTTGTTTTTGTTATCTTAGAGAAACATTTAACTCGCCAGAACTGTTCCATCGTCTCTGATTGTAGTTATTAACAAAGAGAGTCGTGATCCATTTGGTCGAAGAAAGGGTAGAATTTGAAAATTGATGTCGGATGCTGTCTCCCTTGAAAGAGACTGATCTAGTCCTAAGCTTAGTGTTAAACCTAACAAATAAACATACATTTATTTAATACTCAAAAATTGTAAAATTTTTTATTTAGTTTCCAAATTAGTTATATTAAGTATAATATATATGGAAACAAGGCACAATGCGTTATGGAGGACATTGTTTGTTAAAGGCACATTGGAACATGCTGAAAATAAATCTACAACTTGGTAGACATATCTCGATCCTCTGCATCTGGAGGCGTAGTTATTTTTGGAGCGCATGTACCAAATCTGTATGTAACCATGTGCTCGTATAGCTCGCCAGGCCTCAATATGATTGGGGGAAAGTTGGGCTGTAAAATGGAAAAACGAAAAAGTTTTAAATTTAGAAAATTTAAATTTTTTTTTTAATTTTTAATACTCCATGAAATTTGTATAAAATGATAGTACTGAAATGAAGTGCCGTCTTCAATATCGGACGGATTGTTGTTTGTGTTGATTAAGTTCACATATATTCTGTTTATTTTAGAAAGTTAACCACTCGAACTACGTAAATAACTTGAAAATATACTAAACAAGGTCACATTCTATAACTCACTTATCGTGCTCTGTAATATGCTGAATGAATACGCGGAATGGGAGAAGTTCGAAAGTTCTTGTTCCTCATACTAAACTGGAAATCCGTCTCTGTATCCTCACAATATTAGATAATTTAATACCATTGAAAAATTAATCCGAAACTATGTATATCGATAACACTCACTAACAGTAAAGGTAACATCAAAATGTTTATAAAATATTCTTTCAACACGTGGTCACTCTGCGTCAATGGATTGTCACCACAGAAGAAACACAAGGCGATTCAACTCTTTAAAGCTTTCCTTATTTTAATCTCTTTTTCGACTTTGTTATCATCTAATATGGCAAAAATGTCACTTCTCTTTGCGCCTATACTTGTCCAACTTGATGATGTACAAATATATGTACGAGTATGTACGTATGTATGTATGTATGTATGTTTGTAGTTATATAAGTACGTAGCATATTATTAAATATTCTGTATGTGTTGAGAGCATTAATACTTTCTTTTGACCTCTGTCAATGTCGTCCCATTTGACTTGCTAGCAGTTACTGGAATTTTTCATCATTCTTCTTCTTTTTCCTTCCTGTCATTCCTTAACCTATTCGTTCATTCATTCATTCATTCATGCCACAATCATACAAGCCTTTTGCTATTGTCACTGTCACTCACACCGTACACAAGTTTGATGAGAATGAATGTTTATGCTTTTGGTTTTGTATGTTTGTGTGCTTTTGAGAATTCTTATATGAAAATCTGTATTAATGTGTGTGCGCGTGAAATGCCTAGAATACTTACGTGATTTGGTGAGTCGGGAAACTTTTGAGTTTCAAAACAAAATGCACCGTGTTTATAATAGCAGGCGCCCCTTTTGCCTATAATTGGACGCTGAAACAAATAAATTTTTTTTTTTTATAAAAAAAAGCTGCATTGAATTGGATTAAATTATTTTAGTTAACTAAAATTTGTAAAAATAATTGTTCACGAAAGATTGTTACCTTTGATTTATTTTAAATTATTAAAGGTTAATACCAAAATAAATTAGTTCCCAATCTGTCAACTTCCAAGGGACGACATCGCTGGTATTATCATTTCTGAGAGGAGATTCGAAATACAAATGGGAAACAGAATAACCTAGGATGCATCCAAGGTAAAGATATTCCAACAGGAAACCATTCTACTTGGAAGTGGTTGTGGCTAGGTTATCTGGTTTCCAGATCAATAAGTCCCTGCCGCTTTAAAAGCTACTTAAGTACTTAGCTATTCTGTATACAAAAATATAATTCCTGGCTTAAAACTGTTGCAAATTGAAATTTACTGAGAACGAGAGAGTAAGTATGGGATTGACTTCTAGCAACTTATGACTATTTCTGCCTAGTTTTGGCTCATACCGCATAGCAACCGAATTGACATCTTGCGGTACTATCAATCAGAATATGCAACAAAAATGAATAAATAAATTTATTTTCTAAGGGAAGTTGACTTCTGAATCCGAACTAGATATCATAATTATATAACAATACTTATAAAATAATTACTTAGGTGAAAAAATTTGGATACAAAAAATTTTTTTTTTAATTTATTTGAATTCAATGTATGTATGAACGATTGCTTGTAGAGGAAAGAGATATGTAAAAATGTAAACATTTTATTTAGGAAAAAGTGCAATAGAACAGTTTTGTAGAAAATATGCAAATAACTGGTAAACATGTTTTTGGAGTAAGAGACACATCACACTCGTTTTTATTTCAAATGCATGTCTAACTTGATTTGAAAATAATTGTGATACACATACATATGTATGTAGTTGTGCAATTGAACTAATTCTTTTTTGGAAATCTATTATTGTGAAATATATCACAGCAAGCATTAAAGTAAATACTTTTATAAAATTTAGGATTTTTTTCTTGTAGAAGTGTATCAGCCACTGACTAATGGATAAAATATTTGTGAACAAATCTTGAACAAAAAAAAAAAAAAAAAAAAAATATTTGTATAACAATGTATGTATGTAAAGTGAAATGCAAATGTTCAGAAAAAAAATTAATTTAAAAAAATTAATTGGTAACTATTGAAAATTAGAATTTATTTAAGTGAATCCATTAAATCGAATAAAAATAAATATGGAACAAATTTTCGCAAAAAAAATTATTTGTAAAGTTTTTCAAAAAAAAATTTTTTTCAAAAAAATAAAAATTTGTTTCAATTATTTTTTTAAATCGAATGAAAATTAAGCTAGAGAAAATGTTTAGATAATGAGCTATAAACTTTGGATGAAATCATACATACATATGTTTTGTAAGCGTAATGTGCGTACTCTAGGTAAATTTTTAAAAAGCTTGCTTAAACTTTACTTTGCTTGCTGGGACGTATTCTAAATACCATATAATATTTGCCATGCATTGCAATACAAGTAGGAGATTTTTAGTTAGTTAGTTTTAGTTAGAAATTATTCCAGAAAGAACAACAAATGCAAACCATGTACATACATACATACAAATGTATGCACCATTTAAAAATAATACTCATACGCACTGGCGTACACCAAACACTATGTATGTATGTGCGACAAATATATTTTCGAAAATATGTTTAACGCTTTAACTTAGAAAATAATTCGAATTTCGAAAAATTTAGAAATGATAGTTTTTGCTTATCAAATATCAAATATCGTTTTGCGCCATACCACCCAATTTCATTAAAAGACGTGATCTTAGAAAAAATAGTAAATGGAATTTCGAAAAGTTGTTTATATTTATAACTTCGAAAAAAATTCGAGATTCGAAAAATTTTGAAATTGAAATTTTTGTTTGATCATTTTCACTGGCCAATCACGAGAAATTAAAAACAAACTTTGGAATTTCGAAAATACGTTTATAGCAATAACTTAGAAAATAATTCGAATTTAGAAAAAATGAAAGATTCTAATTTCCTTTTAATAGTGTACCGCCCAATTTCATTGAAACACATGACCTTCGAAACAACTTTAGGTGGAGCTTCGAAAATATGTTTATAGCTATAACTTCGAAAACAATTCGAATTTAGAAACTTTTAGAAATTCAAATGTTTAAAAAAAATTAAAATACATGATCTTCGAAAACATTTTATTGGCTCATTTCACCCATGTTTAAATTACTTTCACATTAGTTTTATTTCCTGCAGGGTATTTACTGCTCTAACATATATTATTAAAGTAAATGGTTTTGTTTATGTTTATATCACTTGAATCACATGTAATATTTGTCCACGTAAGTCATGTATTATTATAATGAATAGCCCTGCAGCAGAATCAGTGTTGCCACATTTGGTGCATTTAGAGCTAGAATAAGGCCGAAGAGAACTTCACAAAATTAAGGCGTTTCGACTAGAGAGGATAGGTCTAGAACTGGCTGTGTATTTTCCGAGCACATGGCCTTTGTAAACAGGTTTGCTTGAAAGACTGAAGCAAACTTCACAAGAGAAAATTGAAGCTCGTAATCAGTGTTTTTTGAGAAAGAGAGAAGAGAATAATCGAAAGGCTAAAAAGTAAAGGGAAATAGGAACATTGAAGGAGGAGGATACGACAAATGCGGAGAGATGAGAAATTCGTAAAGTAAAATTATCAGTCAGAACTATTGTTCATTCATCTGGCAACACTAACCACACCAAGTGACAGCTGCATGAATAGATAATACAACGATGAACAATAGAAAAACATTGCTTTTGGCAATAACAAAAACAAATACCAATCGAAATAGAAAATATATGAAATGAAATCATAATAAATTCAAACACTTGACTCGCTAGCGTTTTTTTTGTTCGCTTCATAGTTGCACCGAGGCTAACTGCAATTGCTGTTGTATGCGCATTTTACAGTTGCTTGAAGCAGCAATTTCCTATTTTGTTTTGTTCTTTATTGCATGAAGCACTGCTTTTCGAATAAAAAAAAATTAAATAAAAAAAAAAAAAATCAACAACACTTTCAGCTGCAGTATGAATATAAAGGGCGAAAATGCGAAGGGCAGAAATACACTTTGTGTTGGAGCACAAGCACGCGCCAGTCATAATAATGTCCACTTGGCAGCTAACAAAACCATTTTCTTGGTTGCGTGCAATAAAGGCATCCTGCTGCACGCACGTTAAACTACACACACACTCACGCATACACAAACAATAAAAACACGTTTATACACAGACACATAGTAGATATGCTTGTATGTGTATGCATTGTTGCATAGAATGAGATAGGTAATGGGAGCCCACAAGAAATGATGTGAGTGATTACAAGCAACGAGACATTTTGAGGAGAAGAAATGCGAATTATGCTCGAAAGTGGTTTTTGTATTATTTTGAGAGTATTTATGTCACCAAACCATGAAACAATCAATGATTTCTTAGAATTTGCTCCTTGTTTAGATTAAATTGCTTCCAAATGATTTTGTGCAATATTTTTGATATTCCCATTTAATCAACTTCAGTGAAACACAAAAAAAAAAAATACATTCTTAAGTGAGGCTGTCCTAGGCAATAACGTATGAGTTTCCAGAAATTATAATTATCAGCCGTGATATGATTACTCCGTCTACCTTAGTACCTATTTTCCATTGTTTGTATGTCTTGTTGGAAGTGTAAGTCTTTCTCTACGCCTATTAAAAAACTTCGTCTTGGAGAAAGAAATGTCAAAAATCATGATCTGTGGTTTTTTTTTATTTTGTGTATTTTTGAATTTGTTTCGGGATCAATTGATACGATCTACTTCAAGTATTGTGTATATGTATGTATACTTTGTTTTCTGGATTGTTGTATTTGTATGCTGTTGTTGTTTTTTTTTGATCGTTTTTGAACTATTTTGAGTCCAATTCAATACTGCATTCGCCATTTTTCGTAGACTATTTCTGAATTTTTTTCTTGTTTTTGGGATCAATAAAACAATACCGAAAATAGTTTAGAATATTTCTAAGAATAAGTTTGAAACAGTTTCAGAATTTATTTAAAAATAAAAGTAAAAGTGAAATTTTTAATTTTGGTTGCTAAACCCTTTATACGAATGAAATAAGCTGTATATAAAGCCCCCTTTTTTTCGTGTTTGTAAGAGTCAAAGGGAAACGGAAATTGTATAATCATAAAATGGTCTGTTGGCCTTCAAGAAAAACATATGTATATAGTTTGAACGTGTGCTATTGTATGTACGTGCATTTAAATCACAAACTCAACTCGACATCTATAAGTGTTGTGGTGCATGCTCTTTTGCGCGTTTTATAGTCACTTAATTAAATTAGTAATAAAATATGTTTTAATTGAATTTTAAAGAGCTTCTTTTGTGATTTCGAACAATCTTGAAATTTGTAATTCTGTGTTTGTATATTTGTTTTATTAATAACACTTTTTTGGCATTTTAAGCACGTACTCACTTATAACGAATTATAGCACGAGAAATAGTAGGTGACGATTAGTTCATGATTGAATTTGAGGCATGAGCAAGGAAGGAGGCCAACTATGCAAAACGTGTTTAAATTTATGTGCGATTGAAAGTGTTTGACCTTGATGGTAGTGCTTTGTAGGGGATGTTATAAATTTCTTCGATTAAACGTACTAAAGTGACATATGCACTATGCAAACAGTAGTGGGTAATATTTGAAAGGTAGGTAGTGAATTAACTGGTAATTAATATATTTTCTAATCACTTTAAAGTAATGTGTTAGCTAATGTTAATGTGAAAAAATACTTGTTGCACTATATAACCCCAATTTGAGTTCAAGTCAAGCTTACGAGAATTGTCTACTCTGTATTTCGAATACACCCTCAAAAAAAAAAAAAAAAAAAAAATAGAAATCAATTTTTAATATATCTCGTTTTGGTTATAAAATTTCATTATAGTTAACATTTTATTTATTTAAACCAATAAAATTTCATAACTAACAAAAAAAGAAAAAAAAATTTTATTTCTTTCTAAATCCTTTAAATCGTTTTCTCAAATATTTTTTTAAGAAATTTTTGAAATGCGAAATTATTTTGTGAAAACAATATGTTTATATTTTTATGAAATAATTTCGAAATATGTATGTATAATTATACACATCACATACATCTTTTTCTTTTTAATTTATCTTTTCATCTTTAAATTGAGCATTTAAGAAAAGAAAAAAATATCTATTTTTATTTTATTTTAAATTTCTAAATTTAAATTTAAATTTATATATTTGAAATACCAATTTTTGATGTATTTACTATATTTTAGTTCTTACTTATATTTATTATTTATTTTTCTGCAATTGTAAGACTGTATGCGTAAATCAAAAAATTGTTAATTAGCTGAGCTAACCTTCTCTTACAAAAATGTAATTTTTTGAGAATTATATGTGTTATTTTATACGTATACCTAACCAATTAAGAAAAAAAAAAAATAAAATAAATAAATAAAAAATTCGGTCTTAGTAAAAATTTTTCCAATCCCGAATATCCCAACTTTGTTGGCACCTACAAATCAGTAAATTTATTGTTTTCGTTTAATCCTTATTTTGTTCTCTTCTTCTTACGAAATGACATGGAGAATAATCTCAAACGTATCCTATTCACTTCCAGTTAAATAGCTTTCATGATGTTTTTACTTCTGTCACTCTGGTAGCTATAACTTTAATCACATTTATTTAACTCTACAACGAAACTCTCAACGGTAAAAATATATATCATTCAACCGTTTAATTGCTACAAAGTTTTGCCACACAGAGAGATCGCTTTTAAAAGTTTTATTGTTAATCCAGCAATGCTTATGTTTTTCATATAATATAAAAGTGTGGTGAGCAGTCCTAGATTTGGTTTTTTAAACTCATTAGGTTTTCATTATACTCAGCTGAGCAGAGCACATAATAAATAATTCGAGTAACGGCATGAATTCTTTGGCTAGGTTATGAAGATGCCCAATAGGTGTTGTTTTAGGCATCTCCCCGTGGAAGCAGATGAAGATGGAGTCAAAAATCGTCAAAATTGTTTCGAGGGTTAGGTTTTTGTTTTTTTGAAAATTTAAAAAAATGAGCTTCTACTTGATAACGGACCATGCCCATTTTTATAACTATAATTTTCGAAAAAAATAAGTTTGGTATCACTTCTCAGTCGTCTTCAGTGTCGTTATAAAAAGCAAAAAAAAAAATAAAATTTTGAAAATAGTGACAACAAGGAGGCCGTGACAATTTGGAAAAACAGCACCTCTAAAATAAATAAATTTTTGCGAAAACTGTAGTCAAATAACTACAACTGTTTATGCCAAAACTCACAGCTGGGTACACAATGTTCAGCTTGGCCCAAACTTATATACCTTTTTCTAATACTATTGACGGTTTTGCATTATTTTTTGTTGCTGCATTTTCCGCTCAAAAGTTGTGTGTTTAATTTTTATTTGCTTGCAAAATAAAGTTTTAGTTGTTTGTTTGTTTTGTTTTTTTTCATACCCACAATACGCAAATCAAACAACATTTTATGAAAGTTCTCAGCTTTTTGCAAGCGCTCAACATGCATCGAAATGGTCAGCATTGTTAAAGCCAATGCACACGTCCACAGACACAAGCAAGCACATTAAACTGGGTAATTATTATTTTTTTTTTTTTTTGTTATATTGATAGTGGTTTTAAGAATGCTTTAAAGGTTGCTAGCTTGAAATTATAGTCTAAAGCTTTTTAGATTTTTTAGGAACAATATCAATTTTGGTGCAAGACAAACAAGCCATTGCAGTAAAAAAACTGCCTATCAATTTTCTATTAACATTATTAATGATTAAATCTTTGAATTTTTTTTTAAATTTTAATAATTAATTAGTTTGTTGGTATAAATCAAAAATTTTAATTTTATTGTTTAATAAATTGTAATTTTAATTATTTGATTAACTTTAATTAGTTAATTATTTCAAATCTCGCAATAGGTTTTAGTAATATAAAATTTTTCATTTAAAAATCATAAACATTTTTTCAATAATTTTTGATTGTTTCTTTAGAGTATATTTATAATAATTATTTTTGATTATTTGTTTAATTTATTAATTTTGATTGGTAATTAAATAAATAATTATTTAGTGATTATAATCAATAATAATTGAACAAATTCCTATCGTTTTTCATTTGAAACATTTATATTATTAAAAGCAATAAGTTAATTAAAAGTAATCAAGAAATTAAAATAAAACAACTAATTAGAATTTAAATTTAATCATTTTATTATTTATAATTATTTACAATTATTTTATCATTCCTAGTTTTAGTATCATTTAGTATCAAAAAATGAATGAAATTAAACAAAAATAATAATTTAATTACATTAGTTAAATTAAATAAATTTTCAATAATAATACAAATTAATTAACTTTAATCAACGAAAATGCAATCAAATGACTTTTGAAATAATCAAAAATGATCATGGAAGTTTAAATTAATCGCGGATAAAAATTTATCAAAAATTTTTTTTTTAACATTAATTTTATATTTTTAATACTAATTGTATCCAAATTTGTTATAATTATTTGATAGGTCTGGTACATGGTTTTTTATGAAATTGAATTCCCACCAAAAAAAAAATGTCCTTTGGTAGACCATTTCCCTTGCTTACATCAAGCTTACTCATCGTTCATATGGTTTTCTGTTTTCTAGATAACAATTAAAAAATATGTTTAAGACGCAAAACATTTCGCTTTTTAAGGATAGGGCCGAACCGCGAGTCGTGTTCTAGTTCCCAATTTGAAAATTCGTGTGAAACGTAAAAATATATAAAGGAAATAGATAAATTTAGATTAATAAAGCAATTCCTTGTTTTAATTTTTTGAGGTTATGGCCGAGTCGTGAGCCGTTGGAAAAATTTAAATCAAAGATTTGAGTGAAGCGCTTGAAACGGTGCAGTGAAATAACGCCCACTCAAAAAGGAAATTACGCCCATGGTGTTATCACCTTTTGCTGATGGGTGTTATTTCCTTTTTCGAAGAGAAATAAAGTCCACGGACGTTAAAAACGAATTAAAACAAGCTGATTCAAGAACTAAGTATATGGTTCTCTTTATTTCAATAAATTTTAACATATTTGTTATGTTTTTATAAGGCGGGGTGCAATAGAGCCTTGTGAAATAAGCCCTTTAAGGCCTTATTACACTATTGAAAGTGAAATAAGGCCTTTATTTCAAAAAAGGCTTTATTACACTTCGAAAGAGAAATAAAGTTTTAATGGCCTTATTGCTCTTTCATATTTTTAATGAAACAATAATATTCTAATTCTTTTTGTATTTTATTGAATAGTTACTCACAAATTTCACGTTAACCAAAGTGGGAAACGTGGCACGCGGAAGGATATCACCGTGGCGGTAGCCACGGCTATGGCACACATCCGGAGTTGGAATGGCGTAGCCCAGGGTAATTTTTTGAAGCGCGGCCGAAGGCCGCCTACGCGGAAAGGTGTTCTGCACTTAAAAATCGTGGATCGGGCCTCAGTAACTATAATCCGAAGGGGGAAAAGCAATATTTTGTTTCTGTGGAAAGTTATTAGTGAAAAACCGAAAACCGGTCAGATCTTCAATTCGGGGCCCCATCCACGTTTTTTATGTGCAGGACACCTTTCTGCGTAGGCGGCCTTCGGCCGCGCTTTAAAAAATAACCCTGGGCTACGCCATTCCAACTCCGGGTGTGTGCCATAGCCGTGGCTACCGCCACGGTGATGTCCTTCCGCGTGCCACGTTTCCCACTCTTTTCTCACAGGGTAATTTGTGAAAAAAATGCTAATCAACAGTTTGTGTTGCTCGCGTAAAATCCTATGGGCGTTATTTCTCTTTTAAAAAGGAAATAAGAGCCATGGGCTTTATTTCTTTTTGCAGATGGGCGATATTTCCATTTAAAAAGGAAATAAGGCCCATGGGCGGTATTTCCTTTTTGAATGGGAAATAACGTCCATGGGCGTTATTTCCTTGGGCGTTATTTCACTGCACCGTTTGAAACTACTAGCCAACGCACACATCCAATTAGTAGTTACTTTAGTTTACTACAAAACTTAAAAATCTGTGACTGGTATAGTCTTTTTTAGGCATTCTAAGAGTATCAATATAATTAAAAAAATTGCTTTTTTTGGCATAGTCTAATGTAGATTTGCAAAAACTTTGAGGTGTACTTAATAGCCCTAATAACAACTACATGCATATTTATTCATAAACTCTCAAATGCGTATGTGCATTTATTAACTGCCTTATATGCATAACCCTATGTATATATATGTGTGTATGTAAGTATTTGTAAATAAATGTACAACTACCCTGTAGAGGAGAGAACTAGTACCCACAAAAGAGTCTTTCTTCATTAAGCAGTCGATGAGAGACGGTTTGTCGCCAACCCAACAACAATCATCGAGCAGCAGAAGACCCCTACTTGTTGTTGTAGTGTTAAAGGCAAGCACAAGATAACGAATTGTATTACGCTAAACTCTAAATCCAAATTAATTTTCCTTGTGTTTTCTACTTAGATGCTAGTAAGCAATCAGAACTAGTACCGCAAGTAGTGCAAATGCGCAAAATCCACTTAACCACTATAGGGTATATACATACATATATGTATATACACATAAAACACAAATAAAGTTATCCTAGAATGGAGCAACTCATTTTTGATTTGAGCTTTGAAAAGTTGCTCAATTGCGGTTTGCTGCCACATCGTTGGCTAATTGAGGACACCACTCAGGCGTGTGATATTAACGTAGGTATGTTAATGTTTCATACACACATCCAAATGAAAAGCACAACAAAGCAAAAAAACAATAAACTAATATTAATTTAAATAACAACAAACAGGAAAATTTTGTAAAAGTGTACTTAAAGAGTTTAGCCCGATGTTTTTTTTTTACTTTTCATTTTCATTCCTTTGTTATGGTGAGTTGAATGCATGACTTGGTTTTTAACTGTAAGTAATATGGAAATAACTGCAATTCATTAAGTTAAATATGTGTTGATGTATGAAAAAAAATGTTAAGAGTTCGATGGAAAAAAGACGAGAGAGACATCATGTCGGCACTTTGACCCTTTGATGGCAAAATGATTTAAGTGGAAAGATGCATGATTTTTTTTTTAAATTTCGAATAGATGGCAACCGGGAAAACATTTACCAAGTGGCGAAATTTTTTTAAAAGAGATTATACTGTAGTAGACCAAAAATTTGCATGGAAATCTTTTAAACGATTTTTGAGTTAAAGCGAATATGAAAACAAAAAAACACAAATTACAAATACAGAGGGATTGGGTGGCAACACTAAATTATAACTCTAGCTCTAAAATATCGAATACATTGCGTTTGAAACCCTACAGCGAACATTTCTGACGAACCAGTACAACATCCACTTAAAAAAGCTAAGCAACTTTGAGGAGCGTGAAATTTTCCATATTCGTCCTAAGCCTGATTTCAAATGTTGCAAAAGGTGGCTAAGCTTTTGAAATTTTAATAATAAAACAACAGAATTGTATAAAATTAATATTAAGTGCTAAGAATTGTTGAGCATTTTTTTTTACTAAATGTAGATTTATATTGTGCTTGGATACTTGATGAAAAAAATTAAAATTTCCAAAAAGTTCAAATAGGTGGCAACACTGAAAAACTTTTCGTATCATTAATTGAAGTTCATAAATTATTTAACCCAGCCACTGATGTGAAGAAAAAATTTCAAACATTAGCTAAATCGACTTAGCCAATTATACTTAATAATAAACTAATTTTATCTTAACCCATACAAGCCCCCTTTGGCCATAAAACTACAAAGATAAAAGTCTGAAAAAAAAAAAATAAGTTTTTGTTTTTGTTCTATATTTAATTAAAGTGAACAACTCGTTTATATGATTTATAATTAATTTTATGTGCCGAATAAATTAAATACCATCTTATCATCTCCCAGGGAACCAATAGTTAGAGTAGCCATTTGTTGATAACAAGACACTTCTAAGCAGAAAATACGCAAGCAAATATTATTGAATACCGAGCATTACTGCTCAGATATGTTATAAATATAAACTGGTCGGTTAAGGGTTAATCGATAAACTCAGTGGTTTTCGTATGTTTTGTTATTCTTGTTGCTTCACCTTTCAATTCAAACCCATTGCACTTCTGTTGCTCGCCAATTGACCGTAAGCCCCCTGCCGTGCTTTTTTTTTTGTGTTTTTAAAAATTCATCAAAGTTTTTCGTACAATCACAACCCCTTAAGTGCAAAAAGCTCGGAAGCATATGTACGTGAACGAGTATCGCTGTTTCGAAATTTTAACGCTTTTCTTTATTTTCTTTTTCTTCATTTTTGCTTGTTGTACAACGGTTCAATAAGACGGCTAATTGCTTGCTACGTTTCGTTAAAACAAAAGTATATATGTATGTATTATAGCTGGTCGATTGAACGTGAATTATTGCAGCAACAATGGGAAATGTAATAAGCAAGAAATAATAATTGCGTGAAATTTTTAAAATACGTTTAAAAGCACAATTTGCAATGATGCGAACTGTAACCAAAACTAGGGCATTGTTGTGCACGGTGTACCCAATTTTTAGTGTATTTAATACTAGTACATGAAGTGAGCAAAAAATAAGTACAAATAAGTGTGGATAAAAACTTACTATTCGATATATAATTAAAAAATTTACTAAGTGCTTTTTGCCCAACTCTGGATACTCATCGATATATTAATTTTAATTATGTCGTACCTATTGATCTTAATATCAACCCTCACTTCCATTCTTTTTTCCAGAATTTTACTGAAATTTTACATATCTCTTTATTTTTCCCGCTAGGTGACGCTGTTGTCACAAAAGCCATAATTATTGTGATACGACTCTGTTAGTTCTTGGAAAAAAGGGCTCTTACTCTATAGTTCGTTTTGAACGAAAATTTACTCGATTTCGAGTGACGCATATTCTGTAAGAAATTTTCGGGTAGACCCCATACGTTGTTCGGATTCCGTTTGGAGCTTATTTATGCAAACTTCTGCTGTAGAAATTTTGGTATTCCCTAATTCGAAAGCTTAGGCCAAAATGATCGAAAGAAAAAGCTAAGCAATCGGTATTGAGAGAAAATAGTTTTAATATTATTCAATTATAATTGAAGAATGTTAAGTAAAAAATTGAAAACAAAAAAAATATAATTTAAAAATAGAAGTATTTTGATATTTAAAAAAAATTAATTTAATTAATTAAAAATAAAATCAAAATATTTAAATTAGTTCTCCGAGAACCTACGTTCAAAGCTGCAAACGCAGCGATGCCCACTATTATCGAACATATTCTAAAGAAGATTTCGAACGAACTGCAGAGTACGAATGTGTATCACAATCGATTTTTCATCTCGACTAGAACATCCTTTCCAAAAACCCACAATTACATTTTAAATATACAATTATCCTGAAATTTTTTTTCCATCAAATATGACCTTACATAACCTCACAAAGATTCATAAAATATTATTGACTTACTTCATTCTTATTTTTATCCGGCAAATAGTTACCGGTATAAAATTGTAAACCTGGCTGATTGGTGGATATTTCCATCCACAAGCCACTTCTCGGATGATAGGCCCTAATGGAAAATTTATATTAATTCTTATTGAAACATAATTACAAACAGAGTTCCTTTGCTGCACTCACCTGGCTACTGGTATTACATCTTTATTAGTCAAATTATAACGGTGTATGATAAAGTTATCATCGAATCCCAAACTACTTGCTGGTAGTTTTTTTATAGCATCACCAAGATTTCTTTCAGTACGAAAATCATAATTGGTGAAACTCACTGGCAGACGCACACCAGTTGGAATTGATTCCTCATCAGTTTCGGTAATGTCGTTGGCATATATAGTGATATTATGCTCGTAAAGAGCACCCGGACCGGCATCCTAGAAGATTCAAGAAAGAAACAAAGAAATGCATTGAAGTTGGTATGGCTAGTAAGTATGTAGAGGAAAGAAGTATCTTTTAGTAAAAAAAAATCTTAAAGAAGTCTTGGAAAGCTTACACTTCAGCGATAAGAAGAAAACACATAGTCTTCAGTCTTCAAAGCCGATAATTTTGTTTGATTTCTAGTTTTTTAGTCACAATATTTAATAAGTTATTTTATTTCAAAAACTTTTTACCAGAATCTCCATTCAACTAGGAAGCAAAATTCGTTCTGTAAAACTGACTTCTTCAATCAATAGGAATACCTATCCCCCTTTCTTCGCTGCCTCACAGTTCACGCATTTTACATTTGCTGCTCCAATCCTTAAAGACACAATTATAATTTTACTTCGCGTGCAGAAAACGTGGACACAAAAGTACATTCTTGCCCATCTAAATTGTTCTAATTTCAGAGCACGTGACACATAGCTATTCGGTCATTGTGTCAGTGTTGCAAATTGCTGTTGATAATGATGAACGTGTCTACATGCACATGACTTGACCGTGTGGGGTAGCAACCGCACACATCATTCATCTACGCCTAAAAAGGGTATCTAAGTGTTTGATTCTTAAACACATGGTTGCCATAGTACATTTTTTTTTTGGTTAATAAAAATTGAAAGGTAAAGACAAAAAATTAAAAAAATTAAATTACCTCGTCCTCTCTACGGGACGGCATAGATATTTACATTCGATAACTGGTGAACTTAGGTCTAGTCCTCTCAACTTTAATAACAACTATCATTAGAGCATAAGGGCGATTGAGCTGCCTAGGCGAAAAGATTGTAGATAGCTAGCTGCAAGTTGTGATGCCATATCAAATGTTCCTAGTACTTGGCATCGATCAGATTGACGAAGTCTTGTTAGAATATGGTTGTCCAAATATTGTTTCGGGAGCTCTACAATTTCACTGTGAGCAGCCAAGTCCCTTGGCATCACTAATGAAATCGACCACTCTCTCAACCAAACCAGAACCAGAAGAAAAGAAACATACAAAAATATTAATTGTATAAAAATAAATAAAAAATATTTATCTCATAAACGGACCAAGGTGGCAACTGTGATCAGAACGTACCTTAGCGCAAATGTGAACAGAGCAACTACACTGCAAAAAATTGTGTGTAGAAGTATTATAGAGCGGTTAAACCCGAGGCTGAATTATAGGAAAAATGTATAAAATTTTGTAATAATTTTTTTTTATGTTTAATAGAACTTAAAGAGTCTTTTTTTCGTAATAAGTATCAATAGTTGCAAGTTTGAATGGGAGTGAATCGCGAAAAAGAGTCAAAAAAGACTCTAAAAAACTTAAGAAAACATAAGCAGTAAGCTAACTATAATATTAGTGCAAGAATATTCTGGTATTCATTTAAAAAAGTGTCATAAAACGCTCTAAATTCCTTTGATTCTTTCTTTTGACTCATTTTGGTCCACCTGACCTGTTCTCACTATGTGGCCAACTTCGCTCAGCTGTTCCTTTTCCCATTTTTATAACTTTTTGAAAATAAATAATCATACTCATACTCAGGTCATATTCATTTGTACACTTACATGGCCAGCCAAATTGAAATACATATGATTTGTCAAATTGACGACGGTTGTCATTCTGGTCAATGCCGTCATCATTACATTGAGCGTGTCATCTGGTGAAAGTGTATAACGTACAGTCGCAAATAATTCTCCCGGATAGCCTTCATTATTGTGTTCCGAGAGATGACAAAATTCAACACCATCCCGATGTATCTCCTTAATACCCCAAGGTATTTTACTAAAACCATAGAAGCCACCATGTAAATGATGTTTGCCAATATTTTCTGTAAGTTGTATCCCTTCGCCTTCGAGTTCGAATCTTCCTCTGTTAATGCGATTACAAACACGACCAATTGTTGCACCAAAATGTGGATTCTGAATACTTTCGTAATCTAAACGTAAAGAGGGAAAATAAACAAAATAAATTGAATGGTATGTATAACTAAAAAGCGAAACTGGGCTAAGCATAAGTGGTGGCGTGGATTGGCTCTTGATATTTCACAGACGAAACAGATCTTTGCACCTCTGGGACTTCTCAAGGGTCAGATCTCTCAGCAGTCTTCTAGCTAGGCTCAAAATAGTTGGAAGTGTTTGCAGTCATGCAGAGTGTGAATTAAAGAGTCATAAAAGCTCTTTGCTAGAAAAAAAAAGCTCAAGTAGCAAATCGACTTTGACCTAAGACCAGTCAAAGCTTAGTGCCTTTAACGCGTTTACTCAGAATAAGTTATATACACACATACATATATGGATTATAGAAAGTAAATTATAAACAGGAAACGCGAAATAATGAAGGAAGGTCAATTAAGAAAACTTAAAAAAGGTCAAACGGTGTGCATAATAAATTTGAAGTTGAAATACAAGAAAAAAAGTATACAAAATTACAACAATCAAAAACAGCTGCGGTTTCTCAACAAAGCCCCAAAAAAACAACAGCAATAATACCAAAAAATCAACAACAATAACAACAATAATAATACCAACTGCACAGCCACTGCAGGGTTGTTGGCCGGTAGATCGTAAGCGCGCTTTGCTACATCAACAGATGTTAGTGCGTATTAGAGTGAAAGCGAGAGAGACAGAGAGAGAAAGTAACAGCGTTAGTGCAGCAAGACAGTGGCATTCAACAGACCAACCGGAAGTAGCTATGGCATCCAAAGTGGCACTACAATCAGCCGCCATTCAGGCATCCGTCCTAAGTCAGCTCTTGATGTCCACATTAGTGGCAGATGAGAGGCCACTTGTTTCTCGGTTGCTAGACGCCGGTAGTTGGTTATTGGTTGTTGCTGTTCGTGGCTTCTTTTTTTTTTATTTCTTTCGGGTTTTGTGAGTAGTTTTGTTGTGGAGGTTTTGTATGTGTGCGTAATTAATGGTGTTGTGCGCTATTGAGGAATGTGAATCGGTAGCAGCTAACCGGGTAGTTTTAAGAAATCGATTAAATAATTTTTGACAAGACCTCACAAGCAGGTTCGATGATAAATTTAATTTGAAATTTAATTTGAAATTTATTTATATTAAAGTGCGGTAAGACTTAGAGTCTTTTCTTTGCACATATTTAAAAGAGTGTTTACAAAGATTCGAAACTCCAAACTGGAATTTGATTCCAAAAAGATTTGTGAGAATATGTTATGATGTTTTGAGAGTGCCGAAAATCGATGCAAATATGCACAAAAATGGTTATACTACTTAAATACCCTCACGGCATATTTGTTCAGTTTGGGAATGAAACTAGTTCTTTTCCTGTCAAGAAATGGCCTTATGGACCTCAATACTTCCAAAACATCCCCGATAGTCCCTTCCAAATTTGTTGTCTTAAAAGAATAACTCGGACGGAGTTGTCTATCGTAAATATGTTCACTTAGGAGCCTTTCCGATCCCTCTTCTTTCCATCAATAGTGACGAGACTAATGCCTCAGCAGAGATGAATTCTGAGATAATACAGGGCCGTACTGCTGTACGTAATTAATCTGGAAGACCCTTCACCAGTAAGGGCAGCCGCTAAGCTGATGGGCTGTCAAAGTATAGCTGAACAATCGTCGGATTTGACATTTGATATTGAGTTCGTCATGTAGGTCTCTACCAGTGAGTGAGTCCTACAATTAACTTGAGTTAACTACAACTTGCTGAAAATCCATTTCCGTTCGTTACCATACCCGTTAAACCCGGTTACTAGCATACCTCACTTCACACAATACTAGAACTTAACCCTTTCTGTGTAGTCACTTGACTTTATAAAACTAACATCCATACATAGTGCCGTATTTGTGTTACACCATCATAGGAAGTGGCCAAAAATGAAGTGCTTGGTGGCTTAGCCATGCTGACCAGTCCAATATAGACCACATCATATCCGGTGCACGACCTCAGCTCACCCAGACGCAGACGCGACGCAGTTTAGTGTTGAGGTCAGTCGAGTTGAAGCGTCGCCTGTTAGCTTTTGTGTTTGTTATTGTGCTCCGTTTCGTTTTTGTGATTTCCATTTTTGTTCTTGTTTGGCTCGCAACCCTTACCCACCATGCCTTTGTTTTAACGTTGTGCATTTTTTTATTTATTTTTTTTTCCTGCTGCATTTTGCTGGTGTGATATGCAATTTTTGCTTTTGTCTTCGGTTACGCTGCCGCAAAGCGTCACTTTCGCTTAAGTGGGAAATTTGTTATACTCGAAATGTTACAAGTGGCAACACCAAATTGGTAGTACTCAGCAAGCAAGCACGTATGTATGTAAGTGTATGCGTGGAAAAGTGTAAGGAAGAAGCAGCAGAAAAAACTGTATGTCGAAAAAATTTTGAGGAAAATAAAGTAGCTCAGCGAAACGGTTAGACAGGCGAACAAGCAGTGCTTTTCGATGGGTGGTCAAGAGGATAGGTGACAGGCGTTAGCCGTTCAAGCTATAGCCGACCATTCCACATGTCAGAGTGCTTATGTGTATCCGACATTTCCGTTTGCTTTTGTGTCTCTCCTTTATTCATATTTTTTCCGGTTTTTCTTGGTGCAAGTGTCGTGCGCGGCTTTCCTGGATGATCCCTACATAGTCATAGCCGCCTGTGCATAGATTTAATGTTGACACTGTTTTGCGCTACTTTTTTGCTTTTGTCATTTGTTTGCTTGTTCGCCTGTCCGTTGTCAGTGGAATATTTGTCACTTTGTTAGGGGAAATGTGTTCGCGTACGTGCAATGGAAAGTATGTTTGTGACACTTTAATGGACATACGCAAAATCCATATGTACGGAGACATTGAGTGTGTACTCTCAACTGGACACTGAGATGACTATAAAATGGAATATCACTATTTTCATTATTTTTCACCCTTTCGAGAACTATTTTAGTGTTTGTGGAAAATTTTTGAATAATTGCGTCTTGCGAGAGGGAGAGAAAGGAGTAAGAAGATTAGTACTTGGAACTAATTAGACTAAATAGTTGAGGGGGATAAGCTCGGGCTTAGTCGGGCAATTTATGCTTGCATGAAATTTACAAGAATAAAAAGACGAAAATATTGAGTGACCGTGGTATCTCCTTTACGGGCTGATTTTCAAAAATTTACAACAAAATAAATTCGATAAAATACAATTTCAATTTTGTTAAAAAAATAAATTGTGCACAAGATCACTTGAGAAAATATTTAGATAAGTCAATATATTAGTTTGTTGGCTCATTGGCACTCATAGTAGAATGATGGCCATACAAAGTTACAAACCGATGTATGTACATATATCTCTAAGTTAATTAGAAATTAATTAATCGGATTAATTTTATTATGATTAATTACAAACTAATTAGTCAGATTATTTGGGCTATGATTAGTTAGGAAGTAATCAGTCGGATTATTTGGACTTAGTTAGTTAGAAACCAATCAATTAGATTATGTATGTTATGATTAGTTAGAAACTAATGCATTTGTTTATGATTAGTTAGAAACTAATTTATCGAGTGAATTGGGTTATGATTAATTACAAACTAATTAGTCGGATTATTTGTGATATGATTAATTACAAATTAATTAGTCGGATTATTTGGGCTATGATTAGTTAGGAAGTAATCAGTCGGATTATTTGGACTTAGTTAGTTAGAAACCAATGAATTAGATTATGTATGTTACGATTAGTTAGAAACTAATTTATCGAATGAATTGCGTTATGATTAATTACAAACTAATTAGTCGGAATACTTGGATATGATCTATTGTTAGAAGCAGAAAATAAGACTAATTGGGTTATGATTAATTTAAAACTAATTAATCGGATAAATTCCTTAGTTACATGAATGTTGTTTAACTAGTTGATTTATTTTTTCTTGTAACAAAGCACGACAGTTACTGCTAATTGACAACATATGGTTGACAGCAGGAAAGGTAGATGTGAAGCTTTGACCGGTTTGTTGTTCGTCAGGGGAGAACTAAGCTTCAATATAACTCGAAATTACTCAATTAAGATGCCATATTTCTGTTGATGGAACTGTCTACGAATGATATTACAAAACTGAATTTAAGTAAAAAAAGTTCATATTTACCTTCAACTGAATCATACCCAAGCGTAACTTCATGCATCTCTCCTAAAGCATTTCGTACCGTCATGGAGTAAACTGCAGCACCGTATGTCATGACCTGCATAGTGGTTTAATAAAGTCACCGCATCGTTAGAATATTTTGCAGAAAATAATGAACAAAAGGTTTATGGAAGTAAGCCATCAAACCGCGGTAATGGATGATGAGTGGTGGAAACATTTGATGTCAACAAATCAGCAGCGAATGTAAAATGTCACATAAAAAGAAAATAAGTAGACAAAATAAGATAGAGGAAATAAAATAAATCGCAAAATAGATACATAAGAAAGAAAAGTAAAACTAGTGATAGTAATTTGTATGTTGATTATAAGCCTTTTCAATAACCAAAAAGAAATTGTATCTAAGTCTATTGTAACAATTATCGGTGTTTTTAGTTGAAAAAGATTACTACGTCGGCTTAGGTCGCAAAGGTGCTAAGTCCACCTTTTGGGTTTTTTCAGGTTTTGATGCAGAATGCTAGAAACAGTTAATATACACTACTTACATCATGAATTGCATAACAATTCTGTTTTTAAATGCGTTTTTTGCATTGATTAGAAAAGGTGCTAAGTCCACCAATGAAAGGAAAAGGTGCTAAGTCCAAGCGAATTTGAAAATTTAAAGTTAAAGTATATGTGGCATATTCATATTCGTAAAATAGTAGCTAATAAAGTTAGCGTGGGTTTTTTGACACAATTTCCAACGCCCTATATGTCATAAAAACCGACATAAACTTAAGTACCTACTTTATTTCGACTATGAATGCATATGTTAAATGGGATCATCTACGTCAGCTGACCTCACTTCTCCTTTTTAACTGACACATAACTTTTTGACTTTGATTAGTAAAGACAAATGTTTGGGCTATCATATTCAGACTTCCAAGAACCTAAATCACATTTACTTGTCGACTTTCACAAAAGTCCATTTTCGTCAAAAGTTGTGCAATAAAATCTACTCCTGCTTTTCTGCTATGAATCGGCGATAGTAAAACGCTGTTGTGTGATAAAAAGAAACGCCTAGGGTTTTAGAATAATGTATTTTGATCCAAATATTGCTACTAATTGAAGAGTAACAGAGCTTCAAAAAATAGGTCATTTGAGCTTTAAGCGCGGATTGTGGTAGAACTAGGCTTAATATAAGAAATCTAAGACCAGGTAAAAATTCTACGGAAGAACCTCTAAGAACCCTCATACTCAGAAAATTGCTTTGGTTCACTCGCAGGTGTTTTGATTTGGGAAAAGGTGCTAAGTCCCAAAAATGCATATAACTCGGCGAAAATTAAAATTTTTTGTTTTTTTATGAGCGTCCACTTATTGTACTCTAAAATTGAGTAACATGACGTAAAAAACCGAAATCCCTAATTTAAATTTATGTTTTTATATTGTTTTTTGTCTCTCCTGTAAAATTTGAAAAATGGTACTTAGCACCGTTGCGACCTAAGCCGACGACTAGGTTTAATTTCCAAAGTAAGAAAATATTAAATATCAAGAAATCGGCTAAAATAGAACGGGGCCCCAATAACCCAGCTCATCAAGCTTTTCATGTTCCTGGATCGTGTGGAAGGGGGCAATTGTGGCGGGGCCAAGAGACATTTACTCTCGTAATTGTTTTATGATTCTGTAGGCTGTTGATATCGGAGCTCTTTCAAATAGATTTCCACCACGCCAAAGAAAATTTAGTCAGCACCAGCTTCGACTTTTAAAAATTTGTGAGTTCGGACTCAAAGCGAATTGGGGTCAGTGTATATTTATGACCCATAAAAAATAAGAAGAAAAATATATTTATAAGGATAAACTTCTTTACATTGTTTTTTATCCAGTCTCGCTTTTTCCGCAATTTACTTACACCCTTTGTCTATAATCTTTGACATAAAGTCCTCTCTCAACAATTTTCAAATAAACAACTGAAAAGCGTATAAAATCAGTTTCCCTCATTTCAACCATTTGTACTGCCCCATTGCTTTTGATTTCTTTATTCATTTCATACTTCACTCACTTTTCATTTTGTATTCAATGTTGTATGTATTATTTGCTAAAATCCAAAAGTGGGTTTGTGTCACTTCAACCGATTAACCCTAATAAAGATGCCAATATCGCTTTACGAATCTTAATCGCTTTTCATATTTGTTTGTTTGTTTGTATGTATGTTTGTTTGTTTTATTACCAAACTGAAAACCCCAAAATGATTCACTTCATGCCATTCAAAGTTTGTCACTTGCTTTGGCCAATAATTTTAGTATCACCATGCCAACCACGCCTAAATTGTTAGATTATATTACAAGTTCATTGGACTTGAATTGTTTAGTGGTGGTTCTGTATGTATTTGGTACTTAGCTAACGCCAGCAGTCATTGTCTCGGGCATGTGGCTAAAATTGCTTCTTTAGTGTTTTGTTTAAATGTTAAAATACAAGTCGCACAAAAAAACAATTTCACCTTATATAAGGCTTATAGCATTAGCTAAAAATTCAATTAGTGTCCAAATTAAAATAATAAAACTTAAAAACTTTTCATATGAATAAATATTTCGAATTTCGCCTCTGAACGAGTTTTGTAAAAGCACATTGTATTAAATAAAGCTTAGATTAACAACAAAAAACGCCTAAAATTATGCAATATAATTTTTATAATTCAATGGCGAGCATACTGGTGCAGCGTAAAAAATATATGTGATTCATTTTGAGTACATGTTTAATACTTTCTGAGAGATATTGAGCTAATAAACCATACTTGTATAAAAAAAGTCATCTTTAGAGATTTGAGATATATTATAAAAATCTTCGTTTGAGATTAAGGTTTTGCAACATTTTTTGATGGGTCAATTCTAGCTTTGTCAATAACTTTTTAGGCGCCGAAAATTAGGGGATTTTTTTAATGTAATTCGGGATATTCGGAATATGAAATATATTACTAAATAAGAATTATACATATATTATAAGAATTATATCTTAATTATCTTTTTGTTGCATTGAAATGCTTTTGATTACTTTTCTTTTACTTTTCATATCGAAAATTGTATTATTTGTTAAATGGTTTTAAACTTAGATATTTTCTCAAATGACTTCCTCACTCTTTTTAAGCTATATGGGTATCCCGAAATCGTAACATCGGAACCCGAAAATCCCTGGATTACAGCAAAGGGACACATTTACATCCCCAATACATACCACTGCCACGAATTTGTGCATGTGTGCAACAGCAAAAAGGGTTGTTGATTGCCTTCAGCGTTCTAACTTTTTCGTCGCGCTGGTTTGTCATTGACAACTTCTTGTTGGCTGCCCCCTTTTAGGTGTGAGTTATCTCTGGAAATGGTCTATGCATGTTGTGCAAATGCCATTTGCTCTATGTTTATGTCTCTTTTAACTACTTCGACAAGGGACTATTAAAGGCAATTGTTGGCGGAACTTTATGGCAATACTACTTTGCCTTATATGCTGTTGCTTCCAATACTCAATTGTCCAATAAATGTTTGCATGCAATTGTTAACACAGTGACCTTTTCTACTCTGTGAATGTGTGAATCAGTTATGCTGTATTCGTGATGATGTGATAAGATGCCTTAGTCCAATTGGAATTGTTGTGTTAAATGCAGCTTAAACGGATTTTTTGGTAGAGCTGTAGACAGAATTTGACTTAAATATGTATACGTTTATATACATACTTATGTATACATATATATTAACATGTTTGATACACGTTATCTCTTTCTTTTTTTTAATATCGAACAGATCTTAACTATACGCGAACTCCTTCAGAAGAAGCTTGATAAAATAAATAATATTTTTTGGCTGAGTTAAAAAAAAAATAACTACCTCCTTAGTAGATATTACGAAATTCGAAGTAAAGAACTTGGTCTATTTAAATGGAGAATTACTCGCTTTGGACTGATCTGTAAGTAAACTAAAGCTAGAGAAGATGGTGTCGAAAGAAGATTTGATGCCACTTTGAAGTATCCGAGCGGTAAGTTCAAGAGAAAATTTACATTCATTTATGTTATTGTTGTTGTTGTAGACAAGAAACTTTACCCAGAAAGTTTGATGTATCTGTTTGTTATAGTCCGACTGCTATAGGAATGAGTAGCCTTATTCTCTTTCCTTTGGAGACATTTAGAGTTATCGAAAGCGTTGAATGAAAAGCGTCACAAAAGTAGATCAATATTGTGTTCCAAGTCACTAAAACTTTAAGAGAGGCACGCCTTTGCCTCAAAACACTAACATTTAATGCCCCTTTTACTGCCACACTTTAGCTGCAGAAATTGGTTTAGCCAAATCTATACTTGACTTTGTAGAAGTAAGTCACCTATAGGATAGGTTTATCTTACCGAATACATATTCTAAACCCTTGTTACGGAATTTTGGTGTCCGAATATTGATAATGATGAGTTTTTTTTTACTTAGCGAATTGCAGCCCAACGACTTCGACGTTCCTGCCGAGCCTTTGCACCACCCCTCTGTAGAAATAAAATACTGAGAGAGTACGTACTTCAAATCAAATATCAAAAAAATTGCTTTCAATATAATTTTTCGAATTAAAATTTCAAAAATAAAAATTATATTCGCCAACACGAAAATTTCTAATGATAAACACAACTGAGTATAAAACTTGTTGTTGTTGTAAACTATTTGCAATGACACAAATTCTGAAAGTAACTCGCATTTGAAAGTTCAAGCTCAACTTGTTTTAAATTAACCAAAACAGTCAAGGTCAAAGCAAGCCAAATAAGCACTCACTAAATAGCTAAATGTTACCCAATCAAGTGATTCCCTCAATTGCAGGTACTACAGATAATAATGAGTACTTGTTGAGCTTGTCGGTAATACTTCATAACTCACCTGCACATTCATTTTGGTCACATCATTTACCATAGTAAAACGGTAAATGAAAGCATATTGATTGGTTATGGGATTCATAACTCTTCCAAGAACATCTTGGGAAACGTGTATCATTGTCGATTTGTTAAAATCAATAATTTGACACTGAACGCAAACAAAAAAATTAACACTTCACAGACACAAACAAAAAGACAAATTGAAAATTGATAAAAAAAAACTTTTACCGGCTAACCGTAGAAGGTTTAAAACGGAATGACGTTGACAAGTGCGAACAACAAATCAGAATAAACAACAAGTTGATAAATGTTAAAAGGTAACAGCTATTGTAGAGAGCGTTGCTAAGTTTATATTTCTATATATTTTTAGATATGTATATATGTACATATGTATATATGATTGTAATTAATAAAAATGTGAGTAATGTTTGTATGAAAATAAAAAAATTGTTGAGAAACGAGGCTTTTGTTTTGTTTCAAGCTTTCAGAGTAAGAGAGTATTGTTGCAATTTTTTTGGAGCATATTTTAGGGTTGCCAATTTGCATAAAAAAGTTATTTCGAACAAACTACAGGGTGCCTATGTGTAACAGAATAGTTTTTTGCTTTCGAGTAGAATAGTCTTTGTAATAAATGAATTTGTATAGACTTCCCCTTAGAAGGTACCAAATGAGGAGAGAAGTCGATTGGATGGTCCAAATGCTTCTTTATACTACAGCTTGGGTAATAATATGGTGAGATAGTTCAATATCCCAATGCTTATACTTTTTTTATGAAATTCCCTTTAAATGCATTTCTGTTTATTTTAGTCTTCTCTAACTTTTAGGCTGCAAAAAAAAACATATTATTGGCAACCCTAATAGTATAAACATGATATTGATTCCTAATAGGAAAATTGGGCACATTTTTTTTTGGGTCGCCTATGAAATGCAAGGTTTTTCAGAAAAAATTCATCGTTTTTCTAGACAAAGAGTCGACAAAAAACTGTAGATCCCGCCAATACAAATCAGCACACCCCAAATTGAAGGAGAGGCTCATGTCAAAAGACTCCTCTTCCCATACATTTCAACTTAAGCTATCAAGCTCCCAATATTTCGCAAGTAGAGCATTTAGCGAATATTATTTCCTGCTGGGTAGTTTTGTTAGTGGCTTATCAGAGTATGCGATAACGTGCTAATTGTTGAAATGTTTGAAGAACGTTTGAAAGCAAAAACACTTTTTAATGAGAGCCTGAGAGAGGAATGCTTGAAAACAGTAAACAAATTGATTTGTTTTGCTTTTGTAAATACATACCCAGCAAAATTTTTGCTTACCTAGAATCGGAGCTGTAATCCAACGAATATTGTGGAACTCATTACCAACCATATGAAACCACCGATTATTTTAACCCAGGCATGTCATTAAGCGAAAGCGCTTGCTCTTTGCCTTACTGAGAAGGATTTTTGCAATGCATATTTAGAATCTCTTTTTTTATATTACTCGCTTCTCTCATGCATTACTCAGAATCGATTCTGTAATGCAATGCTGTCATTGTAACTGGTAATGGAAATAATCATCGGGAAGTATTTCTTGATTACATAGGAACTCATTTTGTAATCGATGTTAGGAGAAGCGCTTGCCAAAAATTTTGCTGGGTATATTCATATGTAAATACATATATCATGATATACATATACCCTGCAGTACAAGACCAAAGTAATTAGAAAAAGAATTTGCTTGAAATTAGAATCTACTAACTAATATCCAACTGAGCCGAAAAAGAACAAACAGCATAAACTCAAATTTCATTATATTACTTGATTGAACAGAAGTCCAGGTTTTTAAGTTTTTTTGGAGTAGATGTACATTTATAATAATACAACGGAAATACAAAATTGTAGCTAAGTATTGTATACAAAGTTAGGAGAAACCTCAATCTCGTAGAACAAGGCAGGATTCTTATCATTCGAGATGGTTTTCTGAACTTTTTTGGAATCATTTAGCGACTTTTTCGATTTGAATTGGAATTAAATATATGGCAATTGCTTTCGGGACTATTTTGCGATATTTTCAGAATCACATCAAAATTGTTGTCGAGACTTTTTTGTGAGTGGGGACTTAAGAGTGTTTTAGTAACATTTCGGAAATCCTTCCCAACAATTTTTATCGTTTTTAGGGATTTTTTCGGTATAATTTCACTATCATTTTGTAACTGTTTTTAGTGAAATTTTTTGGTCTTTTACGGGGACAACTCCATATTATTTCTGAATCAAATCGGCATTGTTTTTGTTTCAGAATCATTTAAGCTTTTATTTTCAGAACAGTTGCGTGATCATGAATGTTTATTTAGACCACCGGGTTATCAATTTCCCACCGAGAGAGAATGTGTGCTATATAAGAAGGTAAAACAAAAAAAAAAAAAAAAGAAGTGCAATGATTTACTTAAAAGATTCATGCGAATAATAAAAAAACATTAATGAATTAATAAACCGTATCAACTCTGAGTAAATATTGGTTGTCACAATGTTTAGATAAGTTTGGGGGTTTTTATAATATGCACCAATAAATAGAAATAATTTCATATTTTATGCAAAGTTTGTTTATTTATGCCATTTTCGAATTGACTGTTAAGGGAGGGTGATCTACCCCTCAACCAACGTCTGCGAACTATTTATTGAGCGTACCGGATTCATATCCGTCCAATGACTGTTAATTCGACAACATTCCCCAAAACCTTGGGGGAGTGATTTTGTTGCTAAAACAACAACAACGACTATTTATTGAAAAGCGTGTGGATAACGTTGACCTAAATTATACGAATACCAAGACACTTTGAAACATCTGCTTCCTAGAAAGATAAGATTTGTCTTAAATTCGAATATATTAATTTCAATCGCTGCTCTTGTCTTTGCTTCTTATTTTCTGCTTACGTTTAGAGTAAATATTAATATATGTATGTTTCTATTAGATATCGTTTTAAAACTAGAGATTAGCTTTACGTGAACAGTCGGGTATAAATTCTGGCAACGTCTCCCTTTCATGAAAAATCTACATATATCCGACTTGGCTTTTAAAATAATAATCGTAAGCAAATTTGAAACAGGCACTGGCTATCTTCCAGGGATGGTCATAGGCTAAAAAATATTTCGATGAATATAGAGGGCGTGGCATCTCTGATACAAATGCAAATTTTCACAGTCCATATCTCTGGAAGCATTAAGGTTAGACCGCTTAAATTTGGTGAGGGGTTATATGAGATTAATCCATACCACCTTCAAAAGAACTGGTAATTACGAAAAAAGGGGGCGTGACACCTCCCATACAAATAAAATATACATCTCTGGCAGCATTTAGGTTAGACTACTGACCCTAACGCCTGCATGAAAACTGGAGAGAACGTAAAAGGGGGCGTGGCACCTCCCAAACAACTAGAATTTTCCATAGCCCATATATCTGTAAATATTTAGGTTATGTTGTGTGAAACCCACGGGTATAAGCTAGTAAAAAATTAAAAATAAGCGATTCTAAAGGAAAAAAAACTACAATTTTGTTGCAATTTTTCTAAAAAAAAAAGATCTAAGCCGTTTATTAAGTCAAATAAACAAATATAGAAAAATCTTTTTTTTTTCAAATGTTTGACTTGGCTCATATTTTCTTGAGATTGCTATTATTTTCATTCTGTTATACATTTCTTGTATATTTTAAAAATTTCATAAACTATTCAGTGTAATTACCCATTTCTATTATAACGCACGCAACTGTACACAAAAAAAAAACACATACCCATTTTTCAGCTTTTATTGTATATTTTTTTACATACCCTAAACAAAATGTTTTCAAATAATTTAACCTTACGCTAAACTAAAACGAAATGACATTATTAACAAAAATTATTTAATTTATTTGCGCGTGCTTAATCGCCCGCAAACTATATTTTAATTGTACATTTTAAATTTTTTGTTGGTTTGTTTGTATAATATTTAAGTTCAACAAAATTGCAATTTAGCATCATAACTGATAATTTAGGCCAACAAAAATTTTATCTGCGGTTAGCAAATTATTTATTTATACAATTTTTTTTGTAACTGAATTTTGGATTTTTTATTGTTTTTTTGCCTACCAACTATGAATGTAATGACCACAATAATAATGAAATATGTAAACAGGTAATTCCTTGAAAATTGGTAAATATCGCAGTGAAGATTTTTTTTTCAATTTTTTTGGTTTTTGGTTCATTATTAGTTGCATGGTTAAAATTTTAAGTTATGATACCAGTCCTCATTAAAATTCTTTGAAATTCATAATGCATCTTTATGTTTAGCTTACTCCAAAAAATTGCAAGTGAAATGTTTCATGGATTTACCCATAAATGCACATATGTTTTTCATGCAGTAGTAATAAGTGTAGCACTTGTTTAACCGATAAAGTATTTAGCTTATGGCTATATGCGCTTGTTTCAATAATATATTTAAAATGTAATTTTTATACAAACGATCACAAAAACAAAAAACAACAAATAATTACGACTACTTAAAATCTTGTCAAAAGCTGCATTTGTGGCATTACTGGTTTGCTGATAACTAAAAGCAAAAAAAAAAAAACAAAAATAATAACATTATAAAATTAATTATGATAAAAATTTAAGATAGAGCGCAAATCGTGATTGTGTGGAAAAACATTTAAATAAAGAAGATAATACAAGATAATTAAATTAAGTTAGTTAGCCATATAATTTTAACTTTTAGCCTAAAAGTATGCAATTGAATTTGTAAATTCTCTTTTTTTTTGTTATTGCCAACTCTCATAAATTTTTCTAGTTTTAAGTATCATTTGCAGATTATTAGCTATCCATTACTTAAGTAAAGCATTTGACCAAAGTCCAATTACAGAGACAACAAGCAAGTAGCTAAAGAAAATGTTTAAGTAAGCTAGCGAGAGGAGCTATTTACAATTCTCGGTAATGACATTTAAAACTTAAAGGCAATAAATATTCTTTCAAGCAGCAGCAATGACTATAAAAATGTTGACAGACAGCAGAGCTTAGCGGCGATTAGCTGCGCCAGAAATGTGAACCAAATTGGGATGAAAAAAGTTTGAAAAATTTGTTATGTGGTGATCTGGGTATAAAGATTTACTAGTCACAATTTTGTACATCTAACGGTAACGGTAAAAATGCGGTAAAAAGTTATAAAAATAGATCTAGTTTTTCAAAAAAATTTCTTTGAAAGAAGAGCGGAATCTATTAAGACATCCGTGCGTAGATACGTTAACTTGAATAAAAATTGCGATATTTGACTGAAGTGGTGGGTTGCTATGGTCGAATTCGAATTATAACCACGCCCTTTTTTCGATATCGAAAATTTCGAAAAATGTTTAATTTAAAATAGTTCAAAATGAAAGCAGTAAAATTTATTGCTATTTAAAATGGCATAAATCGCATACAGTCACGCCTCTTTTTTCGATATCGAAAATTTCGAAAAACCTTTTAAATTAGATAAATGAATAAGAAGAAAAGAAAGTTGAATGCTTTATTAAGTTGGTGCTCTTATTGACGATTTTACTAAGTTTTAGGAAAAAGGGTGTGGCACCGTCCACATAGATAACTTATTGTGAATACTGAAAGGCCTATATCTCATTGACTAATACAAGTACCATGATTTAATAGGTATGTTCCTTTATGGGATTATCCTAAAATTTAGCAAATTGGGTGTGGCACAGCCCACTTGTGAGACAAGCAAATTTTAAATTCGGCGACTGTTAATAACTTCAGAATTGTCCACGCCTTCAACTTCCCATTTTACCATGACCAATTTTAAGCAACTGGGTACTTAATGTTCATTTTCAGCCGAGCTTAGACGTTCACACTTGTTCTATTCTATTTTTTTTGGTTGCCTATGGGGGTTTTCAAAAACTACATTAAAGTTGATGGTTTTCTTTATTTTTTTTCTATTTACTCTATATTTCAACATGTTTATTAAATTTCCTGTATTTTTGTTTTATTGATGTGCTATTCAGTCTTCTTCACTCATGCAGCTTGCACGACACATTCGTTACGTCATGGTTTTCCACCTAATTTCGTAAGTTGCTATAATTTCATTTGCTGTCTTAAACGTCTGCCGTTGGGCATAAATTTCAGTTGAATAATGTGCGGCGATTTTGGTGATGTAACGATGTGTCAATTTTCTTTTTTTTTTGGACTTATTTTTTTATACTAGCCTAAATTGCCATTTTGGTTTCTGGTGGGGCAAGTTGTTTCTGGCAAATTTTCACTCACTACCACATGCGAGCAATTTTTTATTAAGAAAAGTACGCCTTTCATAATATATCAACATTTTTTCTAACCTCAGGCTTAGTAAGCCATTTGTCACAAGTGTATAAGAGTTCTTTTCTTTATAAGTTTCTTCTCGTTCGGTACTGTGAAAGTTCGTTTTGTGCTTGTGTGTGTCTAGCTTTATGTGTGTGTGTATGTATGGCAGACAACACATGTGACTGATAGCAAGTGGGAGTGTGGGAATTATTCAGCAAAATTTATTATTGGTATGCCGAAAAAAAAGGACCAGCTTTAAATAAGGTTTGTTTTGTACCCAAAATAGCTTATAGCTCCAGCTTGAGCAGAATGTCGGGAAGGCGAGAGAGTTGCTAAACTCTGTGTGTTTGAACGCAAAAAAAAAAAACGATTTCATAAAAATTTTGTTTACAATAAAGAAAAGCTTTGAATCCATCCTCGCTTAAATTTTGAAAATAGTTTTGGTATCATCTAGAAATTTCACTTCACTACAGAAAAGTGAAGAAAGTGATTTAGGATGTTTGTAGAAAAAACTTAATGGAATCGACCAATTTAGCAAAAGTTTTGAAGGTCAGGCCAACTTCTAATAATAATAAGAAATTAGCTCCAAACAAAGTTAATCCTCCTCTTGACATTTCTTGAACTTGAAAATAAAGTGGTAAAGGGGAGCTGAAAGGGAAAGGAAAAGAGAGATTGAAGGGTTAGCGAAAAGGAAAGGGAAAGATAGAAAGAGAGAGGTATAATATAATACTATTTTGACACCATACATATACTCACATATGTACATACATATCGCTCATTTGCTGCAACGTCGTCATAACTCAAAAATTTAGATTTTACAGAAAACGCATTTTTAGTTTTTGACTTGATGTATACTTATTAAATTTGTGTACGAAAATAAGATCAGAGTCCAATTTTGACATTATTCTAGAGAACTTAACGATGTTGACCACACAAAAGCCAAAGTTCAACTGATATAATACGTTGTTACAAATAAGACGCAATAGGATATGTAAATGGTGCAAAAGGCTTCTATCGCGATTCTGCGTGAAATGTTCAAACCTCGGATATAACACTTTGTCAGTTGATCAAACATCTTATTTCCGATATATTAGTGATGTTAACTAAAAATTTGAATTTTTAATTTGAGTTATGACGACGTTGCAGCAAATGAGCGATATGTACCTGTGAGTAGACTAAGGGGTTGTGGAAAAAACATGTTTTCTGTTTTGGGAACCAAAAAAAATTGTATGTTAAAAAAAGCATTTTGTTTGGAAAATAAAAATAAAAAAAATCCCAGTAATTAATGAATAGAGAATGTGCTGAGAAAAAAATTTTCCCTAAAAAAAATTGGCTGGTAATTAATAAATGAACTTTAACATCAACTTAAATAAAACAAAAATTTTGTGTTGGAAAAAATAGTTTGTTTGAAAAAAAAAACCAAGAAATTTTTACGATGAAAAAAAAATTTTGTTTTCAAAAAAAAAAAAAAGACAATTCCAGTAATTAGCAAAAGAACTACAACATCAATTAAGAACCAAGAAATTTATGTGCTGAAAAAAATAAAAAAGAAAATTTTTTGTTTGAGAAAAAGAAAAAAATGACAATTCCAATAATTAACGAAAGAACTAGAACATCGACTAAAAACGAAGAAATTTTTGTGGTACAAAAAAATTTTGTGTTTTGAAATTTTTGTATTAAAAAAAAAACTTGTAAAAAAACCCAGTTGTTATTATTTTTGTGTTAAAAGAAAAAAAAAAAACGTTTGTTTAAAAAAAAAAAAAATTCCCGTAATTAATGAATGAATAACGACATCAACTTTAATTAATAAATGAACTTCAACATCAACTTAAACAAAAAGAAAATTTTTTGTTTGAAAGAAACAACAATTTGTTTCAAAAAAAAAAACAAAGAAATTTTTGTGTTGAAAAAAATTCAAATTTAAGAAAAAATCCACTAATTGAGGGAGGAACTACAACCTCAATTAAAAACCAAGAAATTTTTGGGTTTAATAAAAAATTTTGTTTGGAAAAAAAAAGTTCCAGTAATTAACGAATGAACTCCTATAACATCAACTAAAACAAAGGAATTTTCCAGAAAGTTGAGACACGTGAACAGGGTGCTGAATGGGAATAGGATGAGGGTGAGAGTTGCGGTTGGAAGGTGAAGAGTATCAAAATAACCAATTAAATTCTAAGTAGAGAGCTTCGAATGCTGGAGAAGCAGTTTGTGTATAACAAAAATTCTGCCAGACTTGCTGGTTACAAAAATTACTTAAAATTTGTATAGAGTTTTTATTGATCTCAAGGTCTTTTTTAAATTTTAAATTCGTGGATACTTCCAACTCAATCTGAGATCATCATTAGGAAACAATTGATTTTACGAAAAAAAATAAATATATAGCCGTTATCGGATCAATTGGACTAAATCGACTTAACTCATTCCGTGTGCTGATTGAGAGACCCATCCCTCTTTCTTTTCGTACTTACAATAGCAGACTTGAGTTATTATACCATTTTAAAATCATGAAAGTTATTTATACAAATAAATTTTTATATTGAAGAAAACGGGGATCGCATCATTTGTTGGACTAAATAATTGCGTTTTCGTGTTTCTGGCTTAAAGTTTTTTTTTTTTTATATTTGCAAAACTTATTGTTAAACAAGTTTGCGATAACTCAGCTTTTTTCAACAAAAAATTAAGCTATATTTTCCATAAATAAATGATATCCGCACCATATTAAATCGTGCTGCTAGTACGTATGTACATATGTATGTGTGTATGTGTGTATGTTCGTTTATCCAAATAAGTACATTTCCTCGTTTTATTCTACTCAGCTGCTAAATAATGCTACTCTCAAACCACAATAACAAGTATCATCACGTTCAACACTTAACAACACTTCTTCATTCGTAAAAACGTGCAGACAACTACAACAAATCATGTGATTCAAGAAATGCAAAATGAAAGCAATTTTTAAGACCCTCAGAGCGGCAGATATAAGGCACAAGTGCTAACAAATATATATTTGCCAATGTATGTATGTACATACTAAAACGAATTGATTTGAATGAGTTGAGTGAAGTTTTCAATTCTCAATTTTGCCATTTCATTATTATTGAGATACAAAATTTATTTTTCCAGCCAGAAATCACACAAACTTAACAACAGCAAGGAAATGAACGAGTATAAAAGGAAAGAAATGTTAAGTGAAATATTTAAAAACTGCAAGAACTTGCAAAAGACTCACTTGGCATTTGAAAATGAAACGTGAAGTGGTATAAGTCAAAGTTGTTGTTGTGTATGTGAGTGTATACGAATACATATACTTACGAACCTATATTGATGTACAGCAACGGAAAAGTTAGTAAGCACGGTACATTAACTAGTTGGGTGCAGTTGTGTAGCCCATTATATTTTACTATTAAGTGTTAGGCTTGAGTTCGAATATTACTTTGAAAAATAATTTTATTATTAGTGAATCTGTATTGGATTCTCTCTAACCTAGAAATTACATGGAAATTTGTGGAAAAATCTTTAAGCTCTTGGTTAAACTGCTAGTCAGCAAAAACGGGGTCTCATTCCTGCTATAATTATGGAAAGCTAAATCTTTAGCTTTGACAAATGCTACTTTCTCCATTTCGAAGACTGACAATATCAGAATTTTGGGCATCGTTCTTAAATAGTTGCTCAATGGTTGCTCAAAGTGAGCTAAATAAAATATAACACATACTACACACAAAACGTTAGAAAAATTTTATTTGCTTGAGAACAAAAGTGTGAAAACGGAATTTGTCAGTGTGCCTACATTAGAGTGCATCCATCTCCCAACTCTTTATAAAAATTACTTAAGAATTGATTACGTATCGTAATTTTAAATTCAGAACCCTTTGCACCTAGTGCTCATATACGACTAAATAGTACACTATGTTAAAAAAGAAAGTTTCTAAACTCCGCCCCCAAATTTGAAGCTTATGTTGGAGAGGATTCCATCACGCTTTTGGATTGCCTTTTTGTATAGCATCCAACGCAGTCTAATGTCTATGTTGTAGTAAATATTGAAATTGCAGCTACTACTATTCAATGTCTATATAGTCTCTTAGCTCAATAACACTTAAATGCGTTGCTTCTAACGATTTCTGCTAAGCAAATATTTGAAATGCATTGCAGCAATGTTACTCATACGCCGTGTACACTAAACGACACACTAAATTATATATTTTCGAAAGTATGTACTTGAACTTTCGATGTGCTTGTCTAACTATAACAATATAAAAGTCGATTTTGTGTTGTGCATGATATGCAAAAAAAAAGTTTGCACCAATAATACATTACAACAAAAGCACGAACATGAAAATAATTTGAGATATTTTATTGCTTGTTTGCATTGTTCATGCCATTGAAAAGAAAAGAAAAAAAGAGAGAAAAAATAAAAATAAATAAAAATAGTGCAATTTATTTTCTATTTGAACAACAAAATCAGAATCGAAGCAGCTGTTTTAAAGTTGAAGAGGCATAATTTACATTGAAATAATTGTTCAACAAATTTTAATGAAAATATATATTTTTAGACCTTTTATGAACATGTCGCCATGATGTTGGAACACTTCTGAAAATTTGTAAGTAAAGAAAGAAAAAACAGACAGGCAAATTGCTGTTGGCAAAAATAATGTTTTAAACGCAACACGCAGACTAACACAAAGCCTTCATCTTTGGAAACTGGAAAAAGCCCAGAGCCAGTGAAGAAGCAGCAAAAGCCCTTGAAAGTGTTGCTTGAATATCGCATTTCATTTCATTTCATTTCATTAATTTTATTTTTTATTTTATTTTATTTTATTTTATTTTGTTTTACTTTACTTTATTTTATTTTATTTTATTTTATTTTATTTTATTTTATTTTATTTCATTTCATTTCATTAATTTTATTTTTTATTTTATTTTATTTTATTTTATTTTGTTTTATTTTACTTTATTTTATTTTATTTTATTTTATTTTATTTTATTTTATTTTATTTTATTTTATTTTATTTTATTTTATTTTATTTTATTTTATTTTATTTTATTTTATTTTATTTTATTTTATTTTATTTTATTTTATTTTATTTTATTTTATTTTATTTTATTTTATTTTATTTTATTTTATTTTATTTTATTTTATTTTATTTTATTTTATTTTATTTTATTTTATTTTATTTTATTTTATTTTATTTTATTTTATTTTATTTTATTTTATTTTATCACCTACTTTCACGCCGAGACGCATAATGCAAATTTGAGACAATCTCTAATCCACCTGCCTTTATATTTTAACTATAATGAAGTGTCTTTTTTTATTTAGACACGCTAACGCGTGTTAAAGTTTTATGCTTTTCTCATTATTTAAAAATTTCACGTCTTAAGAAAGTTCTAACCATTTGCTCTGCTCATAAATGCGCTGCTGGCTTAAAACTTTTGTTTGCAAATATTAAGTGAATTAAAGTATGTTTAATGAAAAAGTTTAAGACCATTTGGTATTCATTTTTCAATATATAAAGTTGAAGCTTCCTTGGCAGTAGAAATTTAGGTGTGAAATTATGATTGTCTTTGCAAACAATTTTAATGCAAAATAAAAACTTGCAGACCACTTTTAAAGTGGCGAATTAAGCTGGATAGATATTATTTATAATTTACTTAAAACTTGAAATTGTTACTAAATAAGGTTTTAAGAAAATTTGTGACAGGGACGAAGTATCGAAATATTTGAAAAATTACCTAAATTTAAATACTACGATATGGCTCAAACGATTTCAAAGCTTTGTATACCATGTTCGCAGCCACTAAACACAGCTTTATTGATACAGGTTTGACTAGGAAATATGACCGGTCTCCAAACCGTACGGGATGCCTCTTGTAGTATTAGAGAGGGCTTTCAGAAAGGCCTATGGGTTACGCAATTTCAGAGATAAATGAATGAATATTAAATATGCAATTAAATAAATATTTACTAATTGCTAAACATTATATCCAAAATTACCAAATTCGTATTGCAATTACATGCAGGTATTTATTTATATGTGCAAATAAATAAATATGTTTAATGCATTAACATGGTTTCACTAATTGTTAAGGGAACTTCATTAGACCGATTCCGAAAATTGAAATTGCCATCAAAATATTAAATATTAAATTTAAAAAATACCAAATAGTACAAAACTTTTAAAATCTTACAAATAAGTTTTAGTATGCAATGAACTCTTTATAAATAGCAAATGCGAATAAACACCGTAGCTTTTGGGATAGCTTTATTCACAAGCTGTTTAACTGCACTTATCAATCAACTTTTGATGCGCCACCTGGCCATCTGGGCGATATTCATTTGCCTGCTCACATTTACTTTTCTATTTATTGTTGTTTTTATCTCACCTAAACAAGTTATCTGGAAACTTTCAATCACCTTTTGAGAATTTTAGCTTCTGCTTTATGGAGGCAATTTTCTTGTGCTCTGGACAGAATTATGTTTAAATTTATTTGTCTGTGAACGTTATTTAATGAACATAATACATTTCGTATAAGTCATGTTAGTCTAAATGAATCTGTATCTAAAAGCTGGTAGACGTTCGATCTTAACCCCTAAAAGCTGTACGGTTACAGTTTTTGAGGTTAGGACCGAATCACGACCTTCTTACAAATCAGGATTAGGCTGTAAAATTTAATTAATGCGGGAATATTGGATAGTTTAATAATTTTAGCATCAGTATTTAAAACTTTTACAACAATTTCTACTTTTTTATACAAAATTTTATAAAAATTTGTTTGGCCCAGTCCAATGTGCACTTTGGTATTTATTTTTATGGCAGCTAAATCAATATTACAAATTATATAACCTTACCCCAAAAACCATATTGGTTTTACTAAATTAATTTCCAACAGAACTAAGCACACAAAACAATTTCTAATAATTATACCAATCCCAATTTGTACCACTCAAATGCACAGTTACCTAATCGAATTTCATATGCAATTTAAAAAGCGATTTGAAAAACTAAAATAAATTTCGTCGAATTTGTTTGAATATTTTGATTTTGGTTATATGTACATATTATTAGTTTTTTTCCAGAAGTCGTTGAAAATTGAAAAATTCTCAGCCTTTGCAAGCGAAAACGAGCATGAGAAACAAATTCATTGGAAGCAACTGAAGGTGTGAAGGTCACAAGGCATAACAGTGAATAAACACCTATCTCACAGCTGAGTATATAAAATTCTATTACTCCTGAGCCTAAATGTCCTTACATAATAGTCTTGGCCATGAGAAAATTTAAACCTACTTTTTTGCTTAGCATTGTACTTACCTATACGTTTGTGGTAAGTTTGTGTCCAATTTGTACTTTGTTTATAATTAGATATGCTGGTCAGAATTGTGAACATAAGCTTTGGTTACCATTAGAGTACCACAAATCATTGTCTAACTTACATAATTTATGCTTAATTACCTTAAGGTAAACAAAATAAGTAAATTGCTCTAAATAAGGGATATTTGTTGGTAAATAAAAGGAAGTAGCAAAAGTGAAATGAAAACGAGAAAAGCTTTGTATCGTTTATAACTCACATAGTGAAACTCAAAAGCTCACCTAACTCGTTTAATGGCATACACACAGTCTATAATATCCCCGCAAACAAAATTTTATTTATTTTATTTTTATATTATAGTAAAAGTAGTGAAAATAAAGGTTTCACATTTTAAATTATTAAATTTAGTTTGCATTTAGAGAGCATCAAGAAATCAGCTAACGAAAAGTGTGAATAAGGACTCTATGCGGAGCCATAAAACGCACATTTCTCTCACCTTTACCCTTAGAAATAAGATCTTTTCGTAGCCCAAATGACGAAGACATTGAATTTGAAGCATTTTATGGCTCTTTTAAAGTAAACTTTGCACTCTACGGATGTTTTTTTTGGAGTTTTTTTTACTACTTTCAGTAAAATTTTTTGCCTACAGCTTTTGGAACCTTTTCAATCTTTTTCCATTAAATTTTCTTGTGGCATTTCCGAATTTTTTTTGGTGTTTTTTTTTTTTACCCTTTTCAGACAATGTTCTTGGCTCCATCTGGAAGTTTTTATATCATTTTTGCAGTCACATTGGAGATTCATACCTGTGTCTTACTTATGATGAATTTTGTATAAAACCCGATATGCATTGAATCTGACTTGCTAGTGGGGTAGCCGGTACTTTTAAGCAGTGATGTACTATGCTAACGGCTAAACCGCTTTCAAAGATCTTTGTACCGTTAGAAGGGCATTTAAATGAAATTGTGAAAATATACACTGTAAAAATTTTATGTTGCACTACACATCTTTTTTTTTATAAAAATAAAAGTTTGACACTTAGAAAACAGTTCAAAGGCCAAGCGCTAAAATTTTTTTTTTTTGAAAAACGTCTACTTAATATACATACATACTTATATTACATATCCAAAAACTAAAATGGTGTTTTTTGCTATTGTGAGATTATTTAAAACTTCATTTGCAAAAAGATTACCAAAATGTTTGCTGGGTTATTCGTGGATTTGTATTTATAAGCGTACGCTTATGTTTTGATATTGGTATATTTCATACCAGCATAATACGATTTTGTATAGACAGCTGTTATTAACGTACAAATATTTAATACACTTACATATGTACATACATAACTATTAAACAATATGCTGTTGTATATATAGACATGAGACTGCAAAAACTCGCGCGACTAAGCTTTTAAGAGTATGGTACCTGAATAATCTAGAGTGGGAATATTTATTTAAGAACAACTACCCTGGTAGAAAATGATCAGTCACATCGTATCCGTTTGGGTATGAATTCGTACAACAAACCTTTAGATAGCACATGCTCGAATCAAGGTAAACAGCTCAATTCATATGAAGAGTTCAGCACAGGCATTAGTCGCAAGCTCTTTTGCGATTAATTACAGTCTCATCATAGTCTAAACGCACATTCGGCTGTGGTATAAATATATCTATACTCATATGTATGTATATGTTTGTATGTGTCCATAAATATTTATTTATATCATGTTTATATTTGTTATATAGCTTGTATTTTGTCAGCAACGATTTCCTCTTTATTTTCGACATATCAAATATGTCATTCATGCGAAACTGTATGTACATCCTGTGGTACTGTTGCCAACAACACAGCTGCATACATATGTACATACACTGACCCTTGATTAACTTGAAAAATAAAATTAGTTTCTGGAACTTCTCTATCATATATATATATAACCGATAACATACATATATGTAAGTGCAATCAATCGAAAACTTATTTCACTTCAGTTTTTATGGGGGAATGTTGAATTGTTAGAGGAAACTTTTAGCTCTAGAATACAAATTTGGAAACATTGAAATTTAGTTTAGAGCTTGCAGCATGTTCTCAAGGCATTAACAGTGAAATCGGTTGAGCATCCTTTGTGAGATATTTCGATTCCTTGGCATGGCCACAATTTTTCACAAATTCATTTTTAAGGCAACAAGGTTATATATCATGTAGTTGAACTCAAAAGAAAAAAAATGTTGAAAAGGTTTTTCGCAAGAAGTGCCACACAGTTTTATTATTTATTGAAATCCTGCTTCCGCTGCTGTAAACAGATATATGATTGTAAAAAATATACGTAAATATTATGCTAAAATTATAATATGTATATGCAATGGAATAATTAAATTAATTAACCACACAAATGGTAGATATACATTAAGGCGCCTCACGCTCCATACAAAAAAAAAAAAATGGACACCCTGTTTCCATCGGAATTATAAATTTCAATGTATTCTTAGACCTTGGTCAAAATATTTGGAAAAAATATTAAGATTTATGCTTACCTTTTGCACTCTATCATCCCAGGTGCTTTTTATTAAAAAAATATTTTTTCATACTCCTTTTGTACATAAAAATCGGTATTTTTAGCGTTTCTTTAACGCGGTTTAGCTCCGGTAAATCTTAATATTTTTCGAAATATTTTGGGGGAGTCCTTGGAAAAGAGTGAATTTTGAAATTCCGGTGGAAACGGTGCAACTTTTTTTTGGCGAGGCACGAGGCACCTTAATATACATACATACTAATTTATTCACCTAATTCTTCCCCTGAGTAAAATGTTTCCGGTTAGCAAACGGCCCAATCTCGCGTATTTGCAATTATGATAAAATGGTTACAATCAATCTAATTGTAAATGATTGAAGCACCGCTCATTATCAACATTTTCAACTAAGTAAATAGTGTTTTTGTCTACAACAACAACAACACCAACTCACACAATCACAAATCCTGTTACAAATCCTGTTACAAATCCATTTCATATTTATTTTCCTATCATTTTATCATTTTACGCTCATCGTCATCATCGTCTGTCACCTGTTACTTACAAATTATGCATTTCGCTTTTAAGCAACCACAAATTTGATTGAATTATTTTGAAATTTATGTCACGCCAATGATTGGCAAGCAAAATGGATAGGTTGTCTTTCGTTTATGTTGGCGTATGAATTAGTAAATAATTGCTGATGTTCACCAAATGCTCATTTGCCAAAACGTGTTTAACTATGATGGGAGTTTCCTGTTTAATATTGCGCTCGCGGTAATTATTTCTAGTTAAGTGGGAATTTTGTTAATTATAGTGTAATAACATAGATTTCTTGGTAATATGTAATGGAAAAATTATTTCATTTCCGACAGACTAATTGAGTTTTTTTTTTTTTTGCAAATATTCTGCTCTAATTTGGTTACAGTTATTAATTATGAAAAAAGCAAAATTAATACTGAGAATTAAAAATAGATTAGCTTCGCCGAACGCATGAGCGTTATATTAGGAAAGTAATATAATTCTGTTCCCTTCGAATTTGAATTATTTTTCTTTCGATTTTTGCAAATTTGGTATTCCCTATTTCAAAGACATGAAAATGACATGATCGAATTTTAGAAAATTTGTTTCGACAACAATTTAGAAATTTACTTTCTTATGATTATAATAAAGTTATTAGTATTTTTTTTCACTCAGAAATGAGTTTTATCATAGAAATATAGAAAATAATTCGAAAATGTTAGGTAAAAAGTTGAAAAAAGCTTTTAAAAAAAATTTTCACTTGAAGTACTTTTGTACACATACATATTTTGAAAGAAAATATGTTTTAACTTAACAAAAAAAAATTTAAAAAAAAACTTGATTATGAGCGAACTTTGTAATAGAAATAGACTGAGGGTCTAGGCTTGCAAAAAAGTATACGGAAGGTTGGAATGCTTTAAGAGTGTTCGCGCTCTAAATAACAAAGTGGTGACGGTTGTGCATTCCGATTTCGTTGCTTCTTTCCGAGAAGTGCCTTTCGGTTATGTAAGATATTTTATCACCTTTTATACGTCAGCTCAATGTAATGAGTGTTATATTTCTTCTGTTAAAAGGCAGCTGTCTTTGAAATTTAAGCAGCAAAAATGTGAGTTAGAAGGTAGAGAGAGCAATAAATAAAGTGTCTACAATCAGTCAACGGTAGCGCATCTTGACATTTTAAGAAGGCTTAGCATTTCCCCGAACAACTTATGTTAACTTATCTTCTAGGAATAAAATATAATTTTCCATCTACGCATCAACGCTTTAAAGTTACCTACACATCAAATTTAAAAATCAAGAACCAAATTTCTAAACTCCTTTTTAGAACTCCTTTCGCATACTAGAAAGAACTACAAAATTACCACAGTTGACTGACTAATATTGTTAACTATACATTTAAAATTAATTTTTAAATTTTTGCAAAAGGTGGCAACACTTTTGATAAATGTTAAATATAAATCTCAATTTCTTAAATATGGCATCACAAATTTATAAAACAAAATAACAATAAACAGATTGAAAAAAATTGTAATTTAGATTTGAAAGTCATTGCTAAAATGATGAAAAATTGTTTAAACCGCTGAATGCTTTCAAATTCAAACCAAAATTTTTAACGGTGTACTTGCTGCAGAGTCAAAATTCGTTACTTTCGTTGTGAAAAACAAAATTAGTCATTACTTATTACATCACTTCATTAAATCAAGCAAAAATATATATGTAAATAACAATTGAACCATCAAAAATGCATTTATTAAATTATTTAGCTTCACAAAAGTTTCTGAATTTATTCATTTATGTACATATAAGTATGCATGTAAGTAAGTTAGATGAAAATTTAAATAATTGTAATATGTAATAAGTTATTATTTTACACAAATGTCATAAAGGTTTAAAATCATTTTAATTGCCCACAAAATGTTGTATGTATGCAAGTATTTTTGTGTCAAACTGTTCAACCACAAATAAGTCTCTGGTGTATACATACATATATGTAAGTGCAACAGCTTAGTGTTTAGCAAGTTCATGGCTTAATTGTTCATATGTATGTATGTCATTCTATATACAATGTGCATATGTAAAAGCAAAATTCTATTTAAAACTTTTTCAACTATGCCAGCTGCTACAATTTACTATAAATGGATTATATAAATTATTAATTTTTACATGATTTTTTGAATAGATGAAATTCTTCGAAAATGTGTGAACTAAAAAGATTTACAATTTCACTGATGTTGCCTTAAACTTGTTGCAGTAGCGGTATGAGATGCGATAAATAGCTGCAATGTAAGTTTTATACGTAAAATAGGTAACTTTTGAGATGAAAAACTTGCGTTATGTATATCGGAGGTTATTTTAACCAAGACTATAAATGAGCTCAAGGCCAAAAAGTGAAATTTTTTGCTCTAAATTATTATTGTTATTATTGAAAAGAAAAATTTTATAGGCAGCCGCCATAGATTTTCGCAAATATCTATTTCGGTAGTTGTTAGTCATTGTCATTAGAGAAATTTTTGACTAATTTGTACTCAACTCAACATTACTTAATGTAAATAAATATATTTAAAAAAAAACAAAGATAACAAAAATAAAAGTTTAAATGTTTTTAAGTACGAAAATTCACCACTAAGCAATATTTTTTTCCCTCACTAGACTAGACTAGAGCAGACCCTCAAACATTCTCGTAGCATTCATAATTCTTAGTCAGAAGTAAATCGCAAATATATTCAAAATCTGAGCCATAGAAATATGGTCATTAAGAGCGATGTTTTGATGACTCATTTATGACTTCGTTTGAGTCGCTTGAAAAGTGTTATATCTGGAATGTTTCTATGGATTCTACTTATTTTATTAATTTATATATTTAAACTTTTATATTAAGTTTACGTCACACTCGTGATAATATTAATATAATTTGTGTCAAATACTCAAAAATATATTTCTTTAAATACAATTTTTTTAGAGTGGTTTTTGTAGAAATATGACTTGATAACCTTGTAGACATATTTCATCTCCTTTATTTAAAAAGTCACAAAGTTGGAAACCCTATCAAGTGCATAAAAAATAGCGCACTAAACAATATTAGCTTCCAATACGATATAAGGGCAATTAGTTCTTAGATTATACGCAAATGTCGATGACCATTTCTTTTGCAAGCTCAGATGTATATGCGTGTGAAAAAATACAGGCATAATGTCTTTGAATGTACTGCATGATTAAAATACTATTAGTGAATATTATGGACTGCTCATCTAAATTTAAAAGATTTAAGTTGCTTTATTGGTGTCTTAAATCTATTTTTAAGATTTATTTTTTCTTACAAATACAACATCTGGAAAGAATATTGCTCAGAATTTTCGAATGAGTCACACAATTGAAAAAATTTGGAAATCTGAATGGGCACTTCAACATAATTGGTTTGAGGCCTTATTGAAGCTTTTCGTTAACAGCGTATCTAGGGTTGCGGGCTTATCAATTTTTTTTTCCCTTCGCATATTCTCTATTATGTCTAAAATAACTTACATCCCTCTTACTGAACTATTGCCATAAGGTTGCCACCTATTTGTGATGTGGCAATATGATTACCAAAGGAAAGTTCGTTTGAGTTGCATTTCAACAAAAAAAATTTCAAAGTACCGTTCTAGGGTTGCGAGGTAGCTACTAATAATATATTTATCCGTTTGTATTTTTGCTACACTATTTCACTTTTTCGAATCAGTCCATTGTATATATGTGGCAGCTATGTATGTATGTATGTAGGTACGTAAGCAGCGGAGTGTGTTTCTTCTTCGTACGAACTTTCTCTGTTTGACGTGTAAGTTGGCCAGCATTGGAGTTTGTCAGACTTAATCTTTCTTCTTGTTTGCTACTTAGACTTTTGACATTGCTACATGTTTGAGGACAATTAATTTTCATTAAACTCTAACGAGGATTTCAAGTGCAAAAACACTTTTGCTGAAAAGTTGGTAAACATCAAAACCGGATAGCTAAACTAATTGACAATAAAATTTTACGGAATGTTTTAATATTTCTTTTTTTATTTGTTATGTGTTTTAAGTAAAGTTTTCTGGTTAAAGATAAATTAAAAACTCCTTAAAATGGCTCTGTCTAAAAGAGATTAAGATTAAGCCCTCCTTTTCCTTACTAGGCATACTTTTCCATACCTAATCCAATAAGCTCCTTTGTCGTAGCTTTTATATCGTTTTCAATGGAGTACTTAGACCTAATCTAACTTAAAATCAATTTTTTTTGCTTCTGAAAATCTTAATATCAAATAAAATAATTTTTCAGCTCTTTCACTGCATTATGTGTCCTCTATTCTTAATGTTTTTCTCTGTCTTTGTTATACTCCAACTAACATGCAACAGCTGTCAGTTCTATGCTTCACTACCTTCTGTTGCAATCCAATGCATTTCACTGCCAGTCAGCTGATGCTTTGATATGGCCTGGCAATCAAGTAGAATGTGCGCCAAGTGCAGAATTTAGAAATGTAAAAGTATTTTCTTAAAGTTTTTATTGACTTGGGAATTGTTTTAATTTAATATTTAGTTGTGCTCAATACACGAAGCATTTAAGAAACGATTCTTCTTTTTCGGATATAAAAACATTAAAATTAAGAAATTGTATTTCTTTAGCCGAATAAAAGCACACGGCCCTGACTACCATATTATGTGTGTGGGATAAGTAAACTTTTACAACTACAAGTATTTCTGCAGCTGACCTATATCTCTGCGCTCTGTGTGGCTTTTTGGTGTTGCCACTTATCTGATTTTTTTTTGTTTTAATATTAGATTGGCCAATATATGTATTAATAAAATTACTGAAGTTTGTTTTATGAAGTATTTCAACAAATATATATCTATCTAGGGTTGCCACTTAATTTCATTTTTGGCACATTCATTATAATCTCGAAACTTATTTACTGCTTAGATGAACGTTGGAGCAAAGGTAATATTATACATTTCAATCTCTCTTTACTTAAATGTTGTAAGAGCTTGTTTACAGGGTTGCCACATATTTGAAATTTGTAAACATTGTGTGAGATTTGGCCATATGGGTATCAAACGAAAGGTATTTTACTTTGGGTAGCAACAGAAATATTTTTAGGTAACGTTACCACCTAAGGTGTCCATGAAATCCCATTAGAATAATTTTTTTAGGGTCGCTAAAAATACCATCTAAAGCCTGGTGGTGCATTATTAATTTTGGTAGGTACTTGAAAAATATTAAAAAATGGTCAATTTGTAGTCCATATTCCAGCTCGCTTCTGTTTTGTAATGCATTTTTGAGGCAAGCGCTATATTACTTTTTCTACTGGGCTTCTACTAAACACTGTTGAAGATATGAGTTCAAATCGATTAAACTCTGGTTAAATATTTTTATACAATTCAATTTAAATATAACCTATGGTTATGCAAATTAAAAGGTTAACAATTTGAATATTTCGCATAAAAAGAATTCCTATCAGAAATTTCATTTAACAATATCTGTCACATTTTATTGCAATTTTTTTTTGGTACATACATACATACATATATGATTGTAGACAATTAAACAAATACATAACTAAGTAGTAAATAAGTAGTTTGCGGCTATATTCAATCGACAACTTAAATGTGAAGTATATACATATGCACATACATTTATGTTAACAATGAAAAAATTATTTTGCATATATTAACTTTTTTTCATGCGTACATACATACATATGTATGTTTGTACTAGTATGTTTCAAATAAATTCTTGAATCAAAAATGTAAGAAATTAAAACCAAAACAACTTAGCGGTTTCGATATTTGCTTTTACAATGAAAAATGTGCAAGGAAGTTAAACAAAAAGAAAAAAAATATGTTCTGCCAGTTCGACTAAAATTAAAAATTGAACATACCTAATAATTTGTTATTGCATTTAAAGCTTCGTTGAATAAATTCTATTTTTCGGTTTTTTGAATATTCCTTTTAAACGGCGCAATTCGTGGGTGTTCGGAATATTGTTATGATATCTTTAATCATTATTAATTCATAATTAATTACGTTTGTAAAATTCACCTAATTAGAAGTGGGCGGTACCAAGCCCATTTTCGAAAATTTTTGCATTTTGTATTTCGAATTTTTAAAATTTTTTGTGAAAGTGGTGATGAATTTCGTTTGCAATCTTCAAGCCTTTTTGATTTATGATTACGTTTGAAAAATTAACTTCATTTAACGTGGGCGGTGCTACACCCATTTTTTAAAATTTTTAGTTTTCGAATTGGAAAATTTTTTTTAAAAGTGGTAATTTGTGGGTGTTCTGAATATCGTTATGATATCTTCAATCATTATTAATTCATAATTAATAACATTTGTAAAATTTACATAATTAAAAGTGGGCGAAACCAAACCTATTTTCGAAAATTTTTGCATTTTGTATTTCGAATTTTGAGATTTTTTGTGAAATTTGCTCTTGATAAATATATTTTGTACTGAGTAAGCACTTTTTTGTATATACGGAAATACTTGATATGTAAAAAGTAGGCGTGTTCATCAAAGTGGGCGAAATTCATTCTCAAAACTTTTAAAAATGTTCAAATAAATTTGATCGTTGTCGGTTTAATGTTGAATTTAATTGGGATACCTCGTGTGAGCTAGCATTTGAGAAATTAAGGAAAAGTTTAATGTCTCCAAAACTTTTGCAATATCCGGATTTTACTAAAGAGTTTTTAATAACAGTTGATGCTTCGAAGATTGGGTGCGGTGCTATATTAAGCCAAGATCATAATGGTAACGATTTACCGATTTGTTTTGCTTCAAAATCATTCAGCAAGGCTGAACAAAATAAAGCAATTATTGAGTTAGAACTTTTGGCAATATATTTTGCAGTTAAACAGTTTCGACCATATGTTTATGGTACCCACTTTACAGTTAGATCAGATCATCGGCCGTTAGTTTATTTATTTAATATGAAAGATCCTACGTCAAAACTCTCTAGAATACGTTTAGAGTTATCAGAATATAGTTTTACTATAGAGTATATAAAAGGAAAAACAAATGTAGGCGCAGATGCTCTTTCTCGTATAACCATAGATGAGTTGAAAGCTTCGACGAAACATATTTTGGCAATACAAACAAGATCTATGGCAAAACAAAAAGACGAAATATACAGACAAGATGATAACCGACAAATACAGATAGAAACATTACAAGTTTACGACAAATTTTCTTATAATTTTTCAAATAAAATCCCGAAAGTAAAATCAAATATTAATTATAATAAGAATGGTGATATTAGTAGTATTAAAATATGTGCGCACATAAAACATAAAAGGTTTGAACTACTTAATTTTGAGATTGTTAACAAAATAGCGAATTTAGATGAGCTACTTTTGAGGCTGGAGTATAATGCTGGCAATCACAATATTAAGAAAGTTGAATGGCAAAAGGATGATTCAATTTTTCAATATTTTACTATTGCAAGTTTCAAAGAAATCGGGAACAAAATTTTAGAACATTTAATAATTATATTGACAGACCCAGTAGAAACGGTAACTGACGAAGACAAGAAATTAAAACTAATGACAATTTATCATAATGATCCAATATCTGGTGGTCATTGCGGAATTAAAAAGTTATACGCGAAAATACGTACAAAATATTTTTGGAAAAATATGACACGTGATATTGCTAAATTTGTTAAAAATTGCGAAAAATGTCTGTTGAACAAAGTTAAGCCCAAAACAAAAGAAAATATGGTGCTTACACCAACACCTTGCAAGCCTTTTGATATTGTAGTTATAGACACGATAGGACCTTTGCCTCAATCCAATGATGGGAACAAGTTCGCTGTTACCATTATGTGTGATTTAAGCAAATATTTAGTTACAATTGCTATTCCAGATAAGAGTGCAAAAACAGTTGCATCTGCAATTTTTGAAAGTTTTATTTTAATTTATGGAATAATGAAATCGATTAAATCAGATTTAGGCACAGAATTTAAAAATGAAATTTTTGCGGAATTGACTAAACTTTTGAAAATTGAGCACAATTTTTCAACACCTTATCATCATGAAACCGTTGGTACTATTGAAAGGAATCATCGTGTATTTAACGAATATTTAAGAGCTTATCTTGACGATTCTTTTCCCGAGTGGGATGTTTATTTAAAATATTTTACATTTTTGCATAACACAACAACAAATACTGTTTTTGATAATCAATATTCACCTTTTGAATTAGTATTTGGTAGAAAAGTTACTTTGCCAAATGAATTAAAAAAGGAAAATATAGATCCAATTTATAATGTTGAAAATTATGCAAAAGAGGTAAAATATCGTATGCAAAAGTCACACGCACTCGCAAAAGAACTAATAAATAAACATAAAATTAGAAATAAAAATATTTACGATAAAACAGCAAAACCTTTAACTATTAATATAAATGATAGAGTTGTAATACAAAAAGAACCAAGAGATAAACACTCAAACATATATCAGGGACCTTACACTATAACACAAATCGATGGTGTGAATGTAACGGTTTTTGATAACAAAACGAAAAAGGAAAAATTAGTTCATAAAAATAGAATACATAAAATAAAATAAATATTTGTTTATACTTAAATATAATTTTAGATTTAGATTAACTTTAGTTAGACATAGTTGTTAAATTAATGTAAACTAAAAAAATATTTAAATAAATTGAATTTAATATATGTATTAGTATTTTAGCAACTAATATTTAGAATATAAGTTAGTTATTATTTGTAAATAACATAATATAGTATAGTAATAGCTTAGTATGTAATAATAATAATTAGTGAATAAGTTAGTTAAATTTCTTTTATTTCACCTTAAAAAGTAAGAAGAGCGTGACAAAACTGATCACTTTGTCACATTCTTCTTTTTCAAAGGAGGGTGATATAATGGAATCTACTTTAATGTAATATACTTTGGTTATTTTTACAAATATATTATAAGTAGGTATTTCCTAAATTTATGATTTGGAATATTTTGTCAGTTCAGAAAAGATTTTGATTTTGAATTAATAAAAATATATCAACAATATATTTCTCCGCAAAATAATAACTTCTTTAATTTAAAGTTATTTTATGAGCTACTGTGGCTATCTGGAACCGCACTTGTGATTATATCAAGATGAAGGAACATCTAATCTTTTGGGCTTTCTGCAGCTTTAGTATATGTATATGAACGTGCTCCTAGTTTCAGCATGGCGGTGGATTGCTTCACTTTCTAGATCTTTGTATTTACACGCATTTGTTCAGCGTTCATCAGTGAATATTATTTTAAACGCTAACTCGTTTCTTTCGGTTTCATTTTCGGTTTGATTCCTTGGTGTTAAAGGCATGCGATTGTGATTTGCATATGAAATATATTGAAACTGAATTAAATATGATGGTTGAAATTGTTATCTAAATAAATGTTTATATTCCAGCAACGAAATTGCTAGCACATCAGCAAGTGCTTTGCATGTATATGTGTATGTATAAATGTGTGAATGGATATATGTAATTCTTTATGCTTTTGCAAATGTAGATTAAAGTGGTAAAATTTACAAAATGTAGCAACCCTGTTGGAAAGAATTATGTGATGCAGTGAACGGGACGGTATGTGTTGACTTAAAATAAATTTTCGTGTAAAAAAATTTTTTTTTTTAGTACCATGGACATTTTTCCACTATTCATGACTATAAATGATCTCAAGTAAAAGAATATAAATTTTTTTTAAATATATTTTTATAATTTTCATAAAAAAATATGTTAGCCGACTCACTGACTATGCTAAAAGTCCCGAAAATCCAACATGCTTCCAACATTTTTCTAGAGGGTATTTGCATTTATTTTTTTGTATGGAAAATTGCAAAGTTCGCTGAACTGCATTAGAGTTATTTACATATCAATATTTTTCGTTTAGAGTGCAAAAGGTTATGTTTAGTTTCAAGCTAGGTTAAATGGTTCAATTAAAGACAATTGCAATTATTTCGCCGGTTTATCTGAGAGCAGGGTTTTAAATATGAATGTGTGTCTTTCATAGTGGTCAAAAGTAGTGAATTAGTGGGTCCAACAAAGGCTGTACATAGGTTCGGAGTAGTGAGACTACGTCACACCACCATGTCAATTTGTCAAGGCTGGTACAATTTTGAGGTTAGGGCCTTGTGTAACAAAGGACAGCGACTACCCCTCAACAATAGAGAAAGTACTCTGCTCCACTCACTATTGGTATGAACGTTTCATTTCTCAACAACATTCAACAAATTCAGTGATTTCAACTCCCGGCCAACTTGCAGACTGAATGATTTTAAATGCACTGGGACACATTTCCCCCCCCCTTTGACTTTCACTTGATAGTTAAATAGAAAGTCTTCGTACTATGTGTTTATGCAAGGTTTCAAATGTACAAGACAGAAGCACACGAATATCAAATATTCTCTAAATAAATATGTACGTCTGTGTGCATAACACCAACATGCTCTGCAAGGTTATAAAACTAGAAAAGCGTAAAATATTTAAAATGTGAAAAGTCCAAGAGATTTTCGCAAATAGTCATGGCCAATAGCCAATAGCGCAATGCAATTACTTTGACCTTGTTGGTCAAAATGTGGCGCCCATAAAATTGTAAAACAAAACTTTGTCTAATATTATTTTTGGCACTTAATGCCAATACAGCAGGGCGTATACGTAACCTTTAGTCTGTCATATACATACATAAATTAATTAAATCCTATGGCAGTGAATATATGTATAGGGTAAATTAGGAATGTAGCGAATTATTCAAAATAGATCAAATATTCCAAACCTTATTTTCGTTCGTTATACTGGTCGCTCATATGTTAATTGTAGAAATCGCTTGCAGCGAAAAGAGGGAATAATTTGTTGGCCACCGCAACGTTTCTGCGACGTTCCAATGACGTTTTGCTTACGTGGAAATGAGGTAACGGTGTAGTAAAACCGACTTTAACGTAACTTCTGACTTATTGTGTTAGTGTAGTTTTTTTTTTTACTATGTATTTATATGGAATCTTGCCCATTATAAAGAGTTATAATTTTTCAAATAAAATTATTTGTTTATCAACTTCTATTTAGCTCAAAAAAAAAAAAAAAAAATAAAATAAAATTCGCAGCATCCCTATTATACTACTCGAACAAAGCAATTTATGCAATTGAGATTAAAGTTATAGAAATCTATTTTTTTTTTTTGGTATACACTTTCCATTCATCGTTTGTAGCCAACTGTTTAATGTAGCTAAATAGACTAAAAATAATATATGAAAAGAAAATTTGTGCCATGAAATAATTTTACAAGCACTCGAACATTTAAATTGTGATGGAATTTGCAATTTCAACTTAATTTGCAGCTTGGCATATAAAATAAGAACACTTTTTTATTTCCGAGTTTTATAACATTCATTTCATTTATTCTCTCTCTTTCTTGTAGATACATTTTTTTACCCCACTTTGCTGACCCTGAATTTTTGTTAAACAAAAGAAGACTAATTAAATGGCATTAAATGAGGCAACGAAAATAATTTTGCTAAAATAAAAGTAACAAAAGGGCTGAATAGATGCTTATGCATATGTCGTACACCGTAAAACAAATCCCAAAAAAAAAAAAATTTCCCAAAAAAAATTTCAAAAAAAAAGTTTTCCAAAAAATTTTTTGTTTCGTCATTGAAGCTAAAAACAACGAATACCTTGGAGATTAATGTCTTTTTTTTTGGTTCAAGCTATTTGTGAAAAATTTTAATTTTTGCTGTTTCAGTGCAATTTTTTTTTCGGTGTAATTTTACATATTTGCCAACGAAAACTATTTGATTAGCTTAAACTGACAAGGAAAGTACAGCTTAATTAAAGTTTCAAGTAAATTTAATGACATGCACAATTTTAAAGGACCTCATTTGCGAATTTATGTAATACTAGTAGAAACGTCTGCAGCTCAGCACTAAAAATTGACTGAAAGATATGGAGCTTAATTTCATCACAGCATTTATTATCACCTTTCGTTTGATACCCATATTGTACTGAACCCATTTTCGTTACCTTCGTCTACATATCGCTCAATATCTCTGAAACTGGTAAAGCTAATGGAAGGAGCGGCATCTTAAAGTTTAAGTCAAACATCTAGTAATGTAATGCAGACAGACAGACAAAAATTCTAAAGACGGTTGATTTAACTTCGCTGCATCCCCATGAGTACATGATAAACAATTTCTTTCATCCACTCGCACCTTTTTTATATACGCCAAGTATTTATTTGCATACTCCCCGTGACCGATGCTCAAATAAGTTTAAAAGACACATTTCCGTTTACCTGACATCCGAAAGACAGACAAAAATATTTCAGCCATACGCATTTGCCAACTGTAAATGTAATATGGAAAAATATTCTTATCTCGCAACACTCCAAACAAATACAAAGGTTTCCAACTAATGCGTACAATCAACTAATTTCCGTACAAATAACCTTAAAATTACCAAAGTTTGTGATAAAAAAATTGTATTTTATAGATGAGAAATAAACTTCTAAATGTAAGCAAATTTCCCCTCAAACACAATAAAAACTTTTTTTGCTTATCGCAAATGTCCACGCTCGCAATACCCATTAAACCGGCACTTAAGTCAACCTTATATTTAGATATTCGTATGCATTAAGAACGCACACACACACATACACATATATGTATATATGCATGTACCCGTACATTCAAATTACTCAACAAACTGACCAATAAATGATTTACAACTTGCAAAAAGTTTCAAAGAAGCCCCATCAATAATGTCAATGGCAACAGATCAACATCGTGGGCCAAGGGCTGCTGACTCGTTTGCCGTATGCAAACAGGCAACTACCAGTTGAAAGCGTGGCTGCCACATTTGTCCATTTAAAATAAAAATTTGGATTAATTTTTGTATTGAATTTTGATATTTTTCCCAATACTCTGCAAAGTAACACCATGCCTACAGCGCCTTCTAGCATAATCTAAAGGAACCTATATGACATTTATGCAGTTGAATAAAGTTTGAGTCGAGCGCCATCTAGTGCAGCGATAATGGATGGCTAACCTCAAAAATTATGAGAGTTTATCTTCGGTATCGACTCAGCAGGGGTAAACAATGAATGTCCTAAACGGGGAGACCATTTGTAATATGTATTGGCTCTTCACTATTGATCGCTAAAAATGTGTCGAAAAAAGAAGACAAACAGATCACTGATATCTTTTTAAGCGCTCGAAAAAGCAATGTGTGTTATTGTTTCAATCAGAATATGCGATGGGACAAAGAAGCTTCGGTCCAGAAGGTGTTTCTTATCAGCCCCCGAATTCGGAAGCAGAGGAAGGAAAAGTATTCGACTGAGATGGGAAAAGCACCCATAAATTAGGGTGTCTCGGAGGAGTGCTTGGTTTCATTTCAAATCTGTGACTCATCATTGCTAGTATGAGAACAAAAATATTTTGGTAATTTATCCTAAAATAAAATGTAAAAAAAAAGGATTGAGTGGCAACTCTGTACACGACATCAGCATCCACAATATATTTGACATTTGGCTACATTATCACCATAGCCAACAACGGACATTTAAATCGAACACAAATAAACGCACGTGCACCTGCGTTCAATCAACGGATAGCCTTGCAACTGGCCACACAGAGAGGCTCACACACGTACACAAGATAGACCCCAAATCAACACCGACCTTCTCTGTTTGTTGATTTTATCTCGCTTTCTTCACCCTATTCGGACTCTAGTATGTATGTGTGTATGAATGTATATATTTTTGTACGAATAAAATACAAGTTACAAATTACTTGGGCCACATTTGAGCACTTGTTGGCCATTTTCAGAGTGTGATGGATTCTCACATTTTCAATTTCAACAGTAGATGAAAGGAAAAATTAAAAAAAAAAAAAAAACGTTCTCTGAAGCTGAACGGAACAAATTTGTTACTGTCATTGGGGTACGAAACAATGGCTATATACAAATTAACAAACATACATACATACGTAATATAAGGAAAGATTAAATCTTGTACCACAACAACAGGCAAACATGACCAAAAATGTGACCCCAACACATTGGGTATTCATTTTCACCTTGGCCGCAGCATACAAAAGATAACAACGTAGAGAAATAACAAAAACAAAAAGAAGCAATAGAACCTACAAACAACATTGCGATTGAAGTGATATAAAGCTGTCAAAAAGTTCCTGAGAGGGGTGAGATGGTAGAAGATAAGGTAGATGGAAGAAAAATACAAGAAAGCTGTAACTCAAATAAAACGTAATGACAAATAAGGGTCAGCAGGACAAATGTTAAGCACGCTCGCACATACACAATTGCTCACTGGTAAAGGCAGCTGTATAGGTATGAAAGAAAGCAAAAAGGAAGTGTATGACAATGAGCAATGTGACAGGTGAAATATATTGGCAGTATATTGTGTAAATATGTAGATATGTATTTGTATTTTAGATTCTTACTTTAGTTTGTCTATAATTTGGTGCTTGCGCTTGGAATCAAAAGAAACTTAAGCTACATTAGGCTGAACGAAAAAGAAAAATTCTTTTGTTTTTTAAATTTTAAACCTTAATATTATTATTATTATTATTAAAAATTCAGAATTTTGGACTGATTTATGTTTTGCTACAAATTAAATTTCGCACAATTTTGCTGCCAACCATTCTTGTAACTTTGAAGTTTAAGGCTACTAGTCACGGGCACGTTATAGGAATAAAAGTACACCCATACCTCGCTATACGGCCTAAATACGTTCCACGAAAGTTGGCCGTATAGCGAAAAGCCGTATAACGAGTCAATTATTCTAATACAAATTCAATGGGATGGGTTCCAAATTTGTAAAACTGCATGGTTAAAAATGAATTTTATATTTCTATTTGTTATTTAAATTAAAAAATCATACATAACAAGTACATAGATTTGAACATAAAATACTAAAATACTCCAAAAATCGAAATGAATATACATACAAACAAAAACAACTCCATATAATATTTTTTAAATGGCTTTAGTCTAAAGAAGACTGAATGACGTAAGCAAGTGTAAATAGAAAATAGTGTGCTTCGAAATTGCGATTTCGCAAAATTGGCAGCATGTAAATGTGTACATATGTATGTATATCGAAATCGGAAAAATGGTTTTTTGGCCGTTATAGCGAAACATTTTAGGCCGTAAATCGAAAATTAGCATGAATTGAAGAGGGCCGTTATAACGAAAGGCCGTATAAAGAGCGGCCGTATAACGAGGTATGGGTGTACTTACTTCCAAAAATTTTAAATAAATGCCCTATTTTAGAATTTTGTTTTAAAATGCCCCATTTTAGAATTTTTTTTCAAAAACTCCCTATTTCAAAATATGGTTGAAAAACGCGCTGTCTCAAAATTTGTTTCTTAATAACGCCCTATTTCAAAACTCGCTTCAAAAATGCCGTGTCTCATTTGAAAATGTATTTAAATTTTGTTCTTGAAACGAATTTTGAATCAGAGTGCTAATGAAAAAAATTCTAAGATAGCGCTTTTTTCAAACAAATTCGAAGATAGGGCGTATTTTTAAAAATATTTTAAAAAAGTGTGGCGAGGTGCTCGATACCAAAAACGGGAAATAATTTTTGTTACCGCAAAGTTCCAATGACGTTATGGTTACGTAGCAATGATGTAGAGGCATGGTAACTGCGACGGAACTTTGCGCGCAGACCTCTCTTATTTTTTAGCGAAAAATATTATCTACTCTCATTAGTGAGAACGAAATTAGAGAGTTGGTAGCACTGATTTGAACAGCTGTTTCTTTCATCCATGAATGAATTAGTGGCCGCTAACGCCATTTGTGGTTTTCAAGTTTTTAGAACGAAGTTTCTAATACCGTTAATTAAAATAGCAATCGAAATAATTTCAAAATAATTTTTGTAACTGCTCCAAAGTGACAGAAAAATTCTCACCTTACTTACTCTTCAATGTCATAGATTTTGTGGCAGTTATAAAGTTTACTTTCTTAACTTTTTTTAAATAAAATATTTTTTGGGAAGTTGTTTTAGTCTGGTTGTAACATTAATTAAGATTCTCGACAATTTTTTAAAAAAAAATTTTTCGTTTACCCCATTCTAATAGTACGTTTCATAACAAATGCACATTCAAAACCAATATATTTCAATCATAATTTTTAAGCTTGACAAGCTCAAGAATGTGTCATAGTAATTAATATTCGACTAATATTTTAAGCTTATAAAACCAAAAATCCAGGCTTATAAACCATCGACTTCTGGTAAAATAATATTTTTTTTGTTGTAAAAATTTTATTAAGTCGGGATTCTGTTTTTTTTTTTTATTTAAAACATAGCAATCTCAATCTTATTATCTTTTTAATATCAATATTTCTCTCCTTTTTACGTGATTTTAATCTGTATTCTAAATTTTTGGTCCATCTGTCTAGTGTGCTTTAGATATGAAACGCACTATATGAAGTTGTCGGCCAGACTAATGCCAAGTGCACGTTTCTGAATTTAACTTTTACGCACTGATTGTTTGTAAGAAAATATTCTCATTGTAAATAAATACACTAAATATATATGTACAGTAGCACACAGTGAAAATGTTCCAACTGGTTCCTATATTAAAAATTATTTAGCTAAAAATCGTTTTGTTAATTTTATAATAAAATATACTCAATTCTTACATTAAAATATTTTCAACCAGTGTTTCCAAACTTATGCCTTAAATTTCCAAAAACGTGGTGAGAATTTCAAAATATATGGTCAAGGTTTTTAAAAGTGATTTCTGAGAATGCAGTATCACAAAGCACAAGCCTGAAGACTCTTGAAATTTTTGTTGATTTTTGGCAATTTGTTTTTCTACGTGCCGGACGGTATGCCAAAAATCAAGGAAATATTTTAGAGCCTTGAGACTTATACTTTGTTGTTGTAAAGAAGAAGTCGAATAATAAATTAGAAAAATCAACTGTTCCATTCTCACTTTGAGCCACTGTACGTACATATGTATATATTATGTGTATATTTCATATATATATCATGTGCGAATATTGAAAAATAATTGTGTATTCTGCCTTTTTGGCAGCTACTTTACTAACTTGACCTACTTGTAGTCGATTACATAGACACAGCTTAAATTAACACAAACCCCTCTCCAGCATTTCAAGTCTTGTAACTTGAAACTTTCATACGGTAAATAAGTCTTCATAACTTGTATTAATAAAAAAGTGAGATTTTTGAAAAAGATTTGAGAAGGATTTCTTCCTTCTTTACTAATTTGCTGCCAATTCCTTCTTACTTCACTTTCGGATTCTTATAACATATTCCAATGCTATCAATTGCATGTCCTTGTTGCTAGTCGTACCTTTTTTGATATCCACATTGAGCAAATCTTGTAAACACCTCTTAAGCAAAGAGAGCCTTCAATTCCATTAGTTCGTCATTAATAAATACCTCAGGAAACATTTTCGAGATCTCTGTGAAATAGAACCATTGGTGGAGCAACCACACCCTCTCGGATTGTGCTGAAATTTTGAATAGACCTACTTAAATATATACAAATATGGTGTTCTTTTTAAAACGAAAAGCGAGAATTTGTCACAGCCCACGCATATGTATACACCAACAAGTTCAACAACAAAAGTTCCCCTTTATTATTGACAAGTTCACATTCAACTCGCTGTTTATGACATACTTTCGCGATAATATTTGAAGAGCACACAAAAGGTAAGACTACGAAAGAGAAACTTATCAAATTTCTTATGACGCATACCCAGAGGTCTAATAAGTGATTTCATTGCCATGACAAATTACCACTGTGTCGGAACACTCAACAATTGCCAAAGAGGCCAATCATCAAATGCGCATGCAGTGATGTTGTCCTTTTGTTCTTCACAATTTGTCGCTGAATTTTCGCAGCAAAGTATTTCCTTGGGAGTAAAGGAGCTAACTTGCGCTTCTATTTTTGATAAAGGTGTATATACAATGGAGTAGGCTCTTGACATGCATACTTAAAAGGATGCCGGATGTTAGAAATAAATACATTTAAAATAAGGGACTTGTATTGGTTGCAATAGTTGCCAATGCTTAGCACAAGAGGAACGAGACTACTTTACTTTACCTCTACGCTTCTCGTGACCCCTATGCACGAGTATATCTATCCCCTTATAACAGTCTTACCTTTCTTGTTGCTGATAATTCACTACCCACTTCTCTCTTATTGTATTTCATTTTATTATATTACTAGTAAGGCCCGCTTGCTTCGCTGCGTATCAGAACTTATAACAGACTGAGTCCGATTTTAATCATTATAGCCTATACGCACTTTTTCGAAGTTCGACTTTCTTTCTATAATTTGATTGTATAGTTCACAACAATTAAAAAATACATTTGGGCCAGTTTTCGAAGTTTGAAATACATACATATCTCTGCATATAATAAATTGTAACAGGTCGATGTCTGTACATGGCATCTACCCACCCTTCTCTTTTTCCGTCCGAAATTTTTGAAGATATGTAGTTGAAGCCATTTGAGATATTTAAATTAAGCGCATCGCATATAACACCCATTGGCACCATTCGTTTGATACCCATATTGTACTAAGACATTTTTGGTCACCCCTGGTCCACATATTGGGCGATAACTCAAAAACCGGTTGATATATCGCAAACACTGATATCTTAAACTTTGGGTTGAGCGTCTGACAATCCAACGAAGAAAGTTTCATTCATTTCCATTGAGTACTTTCAGAGTGATACGGCCACAAACATACGGACAGACAGACACACAAAAATTAAAAAAATAGTTGATTTGGATTCTACTCGTTTAATAATGCTTCCCCCAATCAATTTTTTGTTGATATCTGCCATGTACAGACATCGACCTGTTACAATTTTATTATATGTAGAGATATTATATTTTATTTTATTTTATTTTATTTTATTTTATTTCATTTTGTTTTATTTTATTTTATTTTATTTTATTTTACTTTACTTTATTTTATTTTATTTTATTTTATTTTATTTTATTTTATTTTATTTTATTTTATTTTATTTTATTTTATTTTATTTTATTTTATTTTATTTTATTTTATTTTATTTTATTTTATTTTATTTTATTTTATTTTATTTTATTTTATATTATTTTATTTTATTTTATTTTATTTTATTTTATTTTATTTTATTTTATTTCATTTTGTTTTATTTTATTTTATATTATTTTATTTTACTTTATTTTATTTTATTTTATATTATTTTATTTCATTTTGTTTTATTTTATTTTATATTATTTTATTTCATTTTGTTTTATTTTATTTTATTTTATTTTATATTATTTTATTTCATTTTGTTTTATTTTATTTTATTTTATTTTATTTTATTTTATTTCATTTTGTTTTATTTTATTTTATTTTATTTTATTTTACTTTACTTTATTTTATTTTATTTTATTTTATTTTATTTTATTTTATTTTATTTTATTTTATTTTATTTTATTTTATTTTATATTATTTTATTTTATTTTATTTTATTTTATTTTATTTTATTTTATTTCATTTTGTTTTATTTTATTTTATATTATTTTATTTTACTTTATTTTATTTTATTTTATATTATTTTATTTCATTTTGTTTTATTTTATTTTATATTATTTTATTTTACTTTATATTATTTTATTTTATTTTATTTTACTTTATATTATTTTATTTTATTTTATTTTATTTTATTTTATTTTATATTATTTTATTTTATTTTATTTTATATTATTTTATTTTATTTTATTTTATTTTATTTTATTTTATTTTATTTTATTTTATTTTATTTTATTTCATTTTGTTTTATTTTATTTTATATTATTTTATTTTACTTTATTTTATTTTATTTTATATTATTTTATTTCATTTTGTTTTATTTTATTTTATATTATTTTATTTTACTTTATTTTATTTTATTTTATATTATTTTATTTCATTTTGTTTTATTTTATTTTATATTATTTTATTTTACTTTATATTATTTTATATTATTTTATTTTACTTTATATTATTTTATTTTATTTTATTTTATTTTATTTTATTTTATTTTATTTCATTTTGTTTTATTTTATTTTATATTATTTTATTTTATTTTATTTTATTTTATTTTATATTATTTTATTTTATTTTATTTTATTTTATTTTATTTTATTTTATTTTATTTTATTTTATTTTATTTTATTTTATTTTATTTTATTTCATTTTGTTTTATTTTATTTTACTTTATTTTATTTTATTTTACTTTATTTTATTTTATTTTATTTTATTTTATTTTATTTTATTTTATTTTATTTTATTTTATTTTATTTTATTTTATTTTATTTTATTTTATATTATTTTATTTTATTTTATTTTATTTTATTTTATTTTATTTTATTTTATTTTATTTTATTTTATTTTATTTTATTTTATTTCATTTTGTTTTATTTTATTTTATTTTATTTTATTTTACTTTATTTTATTTTATTTTACTTTATTTTATTTTATTTTATTTTATTTTATTTTATTTTATTTTATTTTATTTTATTTTATTTTATTTTATTTTATTTTATTTTATTTTATTTTATTTTATTTTATTTCATTTTATTTTATTTTATTTTATTTTATTTTATTTTATTTTATTTTATTTTATTTTATTTTACTTTATTTTATTTTATTTTACTTTATTTTATTTTATTTTATTTTACTTTATTTTATTTTATTTTATTTTATTTCATTTTATTTTATTTTATTTTATTTTATTTTATTTTATTTTATTTTATTTTATTTTATTTTATTTTATTTTATTTTATTTTATTTTATTTTATTTTATTTTAAACTTTGTATTTTACCTACTTTATCCATAAACCGCTTCTGAATTTCCTCGTCTTCATATTTTTATCTCTTCCCTATCCTTCTATACTCTAAACGATTTCTATTAGTATAACATAAAAACTTTTTTCCGAAATTAAAAATCGGTCATACCCTCACACGCTTATCACGCACATTAAAAGTCGTGCACATTTACGCATCCGTTTCCCTGTCCCATCTGGGTACCACATATTCGAAATTGGTAATTTGTATATTTTCGCTGTTGTTCATGAACCAAGAAAAACTGTATCACGCAAAAGCTACAGCCAGACAATAATAACAACAGTTTAATATATGTTTCCTACCTTAAAAACCACAGACATTGTAACACCTATTTTTATGAGCATTCATCAAAAGAAACGACTTGTTGCGCGTTACAAGCAAGCACTTACATTATTAAGTAATACATTTTATACTCAGCTGCCATGTGGTGATATGAAATTGTGGACATCAATTCTCGAAATATCTACCAAAAATTGATGGGCACAAATGTTTAGTATAATAGAGGTACATACATATATACATATGCATATATCTCTTGCTATGGATGAAAGTTGAGGCTAATTTTGTTATTCGCCTGTGATTGAGATGTTTCTCCTACCTTTACTAATAGTTGATATACCTAGTCATAAATTAAACACGGGCTTTAATTTCTTGAATGTACGCATATTTGTATAGACTTTCTTATGTGTTCGCTTGAATGTTTTGATCTTACCCTCACATAGGCAGAATGTAAGAGTTATGGTAATGCATATATGTTGTAGTTCTTCATTAAATTGGTTAATAAGAATTGATTGCCTGAATTCTCATGACTTAATTTATCAGTTAAAAAAATATATGTATATATTTTACTAGTCCTCTTCATGTTGGTCGCCGTGCCGTGGCGAAGGGGCTTAAGTGTCGTACTGGTGTCTCTCTGGTAGGGATTCCAATACGGGACGAACTAAGAGGAAGGCTTCACTCCTCCCACAGCTTCGGGTTGGTGTGCTCTGAGAGTTCACCACGCCCGCTGTTGCGGGGGAAGTGGAGATAGCCGCACCAACACCACCCTAAGCCAAGGTGTTGAGGTACCCGTGCCGAGGGCTGAATGATCAGCGGGTGGCTATTGCATAGCTGATCGCTTACGGTCCCCTCCGACGCCCGGGCAAGGTCGGTTGTATAAGTGCCTTACCCCGGTATACTGGCTCTGCCGGGGCGGACGAACCCTTTCCAGCACAACTCGTGGGAATCAAATGGACGCAAAAAAATTAATAAAAAATGATGAGAAGGGATGTGGGGAAGAGGAGAGCGTTCTGGGAACGCTTTCGGAGGACGAACTCCTGGCTAGTAGCCAGGGGAGCGTCAGCACAAGGGAGGACAGGGGTACCAGCCATAGTACCCCGGTCATCCCAAGCCAAAGAATAACCATGGAAGGGGAGGGCAAGGGTACCAGCCATAGTACCCTTCACCCTAGTTCACTCAACAGAAATGGAAGTGCACCAGCCAAAGTGGCTTCCAAAAAATCTAAAAAATCTTCAGGTACTTTGGAGCGGGCCAAGTACCACAGGGCTGTCTTCATTCTGAAGAAGATAAAACGGAATGAGGAAGCTGGCGAGGTCCACGAGCGAGACGCAGAGGACAGGGTATGGTGCGAGGCCGTAGTCTTTTTTTTTTTTTTTTCATTTCAAGGGACGTTGTGGCAGCGCACTGCCCTCAAGTGGCCCCATGACACCAGGCTAATCCTGTTCATATGTACCTCCACACCCCGTGGGACCGCCGTTAGGCATTACGTCACGGGGGGGAAAGGCGATTCAATCGCCACTGCTTTGCGTGCGCAATTCCCTGCGCTCTCTCTCCACGACCATAAGCCGTGACATAACTAAGAACGCCATTTTACTCACAGCGTTCCAGCATTCTACACTTTTGCACATATGTTGAACTAAGTTCCTCGTGGAAGGTTCCTCTCCAAAAACCCTGTGCACCGTGTTCCTTTCACTGTGGAAACGGGGGCAGTGAAACATGACGTGTTCTGCATTTTCCAGTTCGGTAGGACAGTTTGGGCAGAACGGATCGTCTTCTATTTTACGTGTGTATAAATACTCCTTAAAACCGCCATGCCCACTCAATATCTGTGTAAGATGGTAGTTTAGTGTCCCATGCTTCCGTTCATTCCACTGAGCTATATCCCGTATTAGGTTGTATGTCCAGCGCCCTTTTCTAGATTCATCCCATCGGTTTTGCCACTTAATAATGGTTCTTGATCTTGCGCTTTTCTTGGCTTCTTGTGATGGTTGATCGACATAGAATTTGTACAAGTCGGCCATTTCGCTTGTCAGGAGATCTACTGGGATTTTCCGAGATAAAACAAGGATCGCATCGTCGGACACTGTCCGATAGGCACTTGCTATTCTTAAAGCTGTAAGTCTGTAGGCTGCTAATATATCTTTTTGGTGGGTCCGTTTAGATCCATGCCACACTGGGGCTGCATATAAAATTATGGAACTAGTTACTGTGGCCATTAGCTGTCGGGTGGCTTCGCCTGGACCACCTATGTTTGGCATTATTCGCATAAGAGCTCCGCTTACTTTAGCGACTTTCTCTCCCACTGCTCTGAAGTGCTCCTTAAAGGTTAGTTTGGAGTCTATATGCACTCCTAAATATTTCAGGTGAGCCTTAGATGATATTTGATTATCCCCTACTGTTAAGACTAACTCGGGCACCGAGCGTTTTGAGCTCACTACTATCACTTCTGTCTTTTGAGTAGCCATGTCCAGCCTCATATTCGTCAGCCATTCTCTTATTCTTCCTACGGCTTCGTTACTAAGTGCTTGCAACAGGTCCAATCTCTTGGCCACCACTACGACTACTATATCGTCTGCATAACCAACAATTTGTGTATTTTCTGGTAGGTCAATATTTAGAATACCGTCATACATTGCATTCCATAACGTTGGCCCAAGTACAGACCCCTGCGGCACGCCGCCGGTTATGTTGTACTTTTTCGCTCCTTCCTCCGTGTCAAAGAGGAGAACTCTGTCTTTAAAATAGCTTCCAATTATTCTAAGTAGGTACTCCGGCGTGCCGAAGCTTCGTAGCGCTGTCATAATCTGCATCCAATTCGCGGTATTAAAAGCGTTCTTTATGTCTAGAGTAATCAGTGCACATAACTTCCTTTTATGTTGGCCTCCGGTGATGGCTTCTTGGGCTATATTGACGACTGTTTGGATTGCATCCACCGTGGACCTTGATTTTCGAAATCCAAATTGATAGTTTGATAAGCCTCCTGGGCATTCTAGGGTGTGCTGTAGGCGCTCACTGATAATGCGCTCGAGAATTTTCCCTTGCGAATCTAGCATACAAAGTGGCCTGTACGAGGATGGCTGCTCGGGTATCTTTCCATCTTTTAGTAAAAGGACCAGCCTTTGCCTTTTCCATGTGCGAGGGAATACGCCTTCTTGGAAACAAGCGTTGTAAAGATCCGTAAATACTGATGTCCTTCCTTTAATTGCCGCTTTAAGGGCTATATTTGGCACTCCATCGGGCCCTGGAGATTTATTATCAGCAACTCTTTGTACTGCGTCCAGCACCTCTTGCTCAGTGATCCTTGGAATTTCAATGTCTTCGATGTCATCGCTTCGAAAAGTCCATAGCTCCTGCGTTGGAAAAAGAGTTTCGACGATACGACTCATTAGTATCGGACACGAGGGCTGTTTCGACATCTGGCCTTTCAATTTACCCATGACCTTTCTGTAAGCCAGTCCCCAGGGATCCAGTTCCGCATTCTCTAGGAGTTGCTTGAAGCATATTCTCTTGCTAGCATTTTTCAGTGCTGTCCTTTGGGATAAATAAGTCCTGTGCAGTTCCTCGCATTGAGGGGATAGACGGGCCCTCTGTGCTCTTCGTCGTGCTCTATGGCATTTTCTACGTTCCTCCTCTATTTCGTTGTTCCACCAATACACCGGGGTGCGACGGACGTTCGCGCGGCTTCTGGGCATGGCAGCGTCGCATGCCGTCCACAGTGCTTTCGTTATTTGCGCCGATAGGTCCTCCCCGTGTGATCCGAGTATTGTGGTATCCTTCCAAACGATGTCAAATGCTTGTTGATCGAAAAGATGTTGTTTCCATCTCCTGTTTTGGACTCTGTTTGAGACTGCCATTCGTGGGGATTCTAGCAGCTCCATGCTAATTGCCTTATGGTCACTGTGGGTGTAGGCGTGACTGATAGACCATTTTGTACGTCTCGCGATTTCGGTGCTGGCAAATGCAAGATCTATAATGGAGCGTCTGCTGCCCGTGTCAAATGTATATTTCCCCGGTTCATTCAGCAGTTCCAGCCTCAGTTGCGAAAGGCTCTCCATAAGGATTCTTCCTCTTTCGTTGGTTCGATTGCTACCCCAAACAGTAGACCATGCGTTAAAGTCTCCACAGATTAGAAGCGGATGTTTGTCATGAGCTTCAACAGTTATCCCGACCATCATATTTTCGAACTCCACTATAGTCATGCTCGGAGGGGCATAGCAGCTGAAAACGTATATTCCGTTAATTTTCGCCCACGTGAAACCAGTCCCCGTCGGTGTCATCTGTTGCTGCGGAAGAAATTTCCCAGGTGTCCAAATTGCGGCTTTTCCTGCTGAGTCCGAAAGCCAGCTCTGCTCCTGACGGTTTTTATACTGCTCTGAAAGAATTAATATGTCAATTCCTCCTTCGAAAACTGTTTGCGATAAGAGATCTTGAGCAGCTTCACAGTGATTTAAGTTTAGTTGCAACAAAATCATGAGACAGTTTTTTTGCTCCCCTCACGTTGTGGGCATCTATAACTACCTGCCGAGTGTTTTCCTTCACATAACGCACACTTTGGGGCATTTGCACAGTTTACGGCTTTGTGCCCATCTTGGCCACATTTTCTGCAAAGTTTTGACCTATCTATGGTCTCCGTACACTTCTGTGCTATATGTCCGTAGCCCCAGCATCTATAACAGCATTTATCCTGCTTGACCTCTCTTACCCGGCAGGATACCCATCCTACCCGTATTCTTTGTGTATTAAGGACAGCCTTGGCATCGTCCACACTAAGGCTTATAAGTGCGGATTTCGTGCCGCTGTACCCTGCACGAATGCTTCTTATGGCAGTCGCATCTGGTCGCTTAACGCCGCATTGCTGATGGAGAGCGTCGCAGATCTCCTCAGCTGTAGTGATCTCATCAAGGTCTCTGCACTGCCGTAGTCAGGGACTACGAGAGCAGCCATGCCAATAAGCCAGCAGCCGCCCAGCCACAGCAACAGCCACCTAAAGCCAGGAAATCGGCAAAGCTCAACCGATCGCACGAAGCGAACGAGCGCGATGTTAAGAAGGGCAAATTCGGCCAACAGAGCGAAGGCCCTTCCACTAGTGCTGCAGCATCGGCCAGGAACACCTATAGTGATGTGGTCAGGGATCACCTCCAGGTTGCACTGGTCGATGCTGGGGGGGCTAGTGGGAGGCAAGTACTGGCGGTTTGGAGCTCCATAGAGGGACGGCTGTCTGAGATGGTCGTTGAGCACCTCATGGAGAACCAAACTCCAGTACCAGTCTTTAACTGTGAAGAGATTTGCAGAGGCTGTCGGGTCATCAAATGCGCGGACGGTTTCTCAAGGGAGTTCTTGGAGAGGTGCGTTGCTAAGATAAGCAACGCATTTGATGGTCTTAATCTTAAGATCATCATGGCTTCGGAGATCCCCAGGAGACCCCGGGCACGTATTTGGTTACCCAAAATGAAGCTGGATGAGGGGAGAATCATCCAGTGTCTCAAAATACAGAACCCAGGTGTCCCGATGGATGACTGGGTCGTCCTGAAAATCGAGGAACCACAGAGGAACAGCCAGCCCGCGCTACTGCTGATCTCCAACGAGTCCCTGGGGGCACTTGAGGAGAGGGGGAACAAACTAAAGTTCGGCGTCAGGAACGCCAAACTAAAGATCTTCCCAGCAGCAGTCGCGCCTGACAACAATTTGGAAGAGGTTGACGATGCCAACAAACTCCTGGAGGAGCTCCGTTTGGCAGGCCCAACAGATGATGGTGCTCCGTCAACCGCCACCAAAACTGCAGGTGTGCCCCCCCGATCCGATGATTAGGGTGGCACAAATTAACCTGCAGCATTCTAAAATCGCCTCGGATAACCTTTTAGTCCTCCTAAGGGAGGAGGACATCGATATATGCCTGGTGCAGGAACCCTGGGTGTGGCGCTCCAAGGTCAGGGGCCTCAACACCAGGGACTTCAATCTTTTCTACACACTTGGAGAAGGTAAACCGAGGGCTTGCATCCTAGTTAGGGATACTATTAATGCTTTCTTTTTACCTAATTTCAGCACTTTTGATCTAACGGTGGTCAGGATTGAGTCACGAGGCGGACGTAGTTTAACGATCGCCTCGGCGTATATGGCTCATGATCGGCCGGCACCTCCAGCGGAAGTACAACTGTTGATCGACGAGAAGAAGGAAGCGACTCTTTTGTGCTGCGACGCCAACGCCAGACACACGATGTGGGGCAGCAGCGAGACAAACAAACGAGGTGAGTCTCTCTTTGATTTCTTATTAGCCAATAACTTAGACATATGTAATACGGGCAGCTCTCCTACCTTTGCTTTCCAAGTTCAGAGAACTTCGCGGGGTGGGAAGAAGTCCTTGATATAACCTTGAAATCTAACTCCCAGGAACTTGTAGTAAGGAATTGGGAGGTGTCCAAGCGTCTATCTCTATCTGACCATAAAATTATTATCTTTGGTGTAGAATGGGAAAGGGAGATAAGAAAACCTTATAGAAACCCGAAGCGAACTTCGTGGGGTTTATTTGACAAGATAGTCAGCAATAGGCTCAGTAGGAATAAAAAATCCATACAATCGAGCGACTGTCTGGATGACCGAGTTCGGTCTCTAGAGAAAAGCTTTCAGGTAGCCTACAAAGTTGCCTGTCCAATATCTAGAAGCAAAAAGACCTTCCCACCGTGGTGGGATGAGAACCTTGGCGACCTAAGGTCGAATCTCAGAAGGGTCTTCAATGACTGCTACTCAAGTAAGAACTTTCAGGAGTATAGGATCTGCCTGAGAGAGTATAAAAAAGCTGTAAGAACAGCAAAGACGAAATCATGGCAGGATCACTGCGAGTCTATCGAGTCCACGAAGGACACGGCAAGGCTCGGGAGGATCCTCGCCAGGAGCCACACAAACAAGACCTTTGTTAAACGCGCTGATGGGACATGGGCAGGGTCATCAGCGGAAACCCTTGACATCCTAATAGGAGCCCACTTTCCGGATGGTTCTGGAGAGTTGGAGCAAAGACGGGAGGTGGCGCCGCTGGAACCACCGACCTCTCTGATAGACAAAATAAATATTGGCAGAAGACAAAATTGCCTGGGCAATTAACAGCTTCTCACCTTATAAATCAGCGGGGGTAGATGGTATACTTCCCATTATGCTGCAGAAGACTCAGGCATCTTTGGTTAAGGAACTGAAGGAGATCTTTGCAGCATGCATCATTCATAACCACATACCCTCAACGTGGAAAGAAACAAGGGTTGTATTCATTCCCAAATCTGGCAGAAGAGGGCATGAGGTGGCCAAGGACTTTCGGCCTATAAGCCTCACATCTTTTGTACTAAAAACTTTCGAAAGATTATTAGACATCCATATAAGAGAGCTTCTTCAGGAAACCCCCTTCTCGGATGCGCAGCACGCGTATCTCAGGGGGAAATCCACAGAGACCGCGCTACACGAGGTGGTGCGAACAGTCGAGAAGTCACTTTTATACAAAGAATTTACTCTGGCCGCGTTTGTTGATGTGGAGGGCGCCTTTAACAACGTGAGAGCCGATGCGATATCAGCTGCACTCGTAAGGGTAGGGGTGGAAGAGCCAATAAGGAATTGGATCACGTCCCTACTCCTTAACCGAGAAATATCAGCCGAGCTAGGAGGGGCAAAAGTTAGGAAGCAGATATGTAGAGGCACACCGCAGGGCGGAGTGCTCTCACCTCTGCTATGGCTCCTCACTATGAACGATATACTGATACAACTCACCACAAGTGGGGCAAAAATCGTGGCGTATGCCGACGACGTGGCGATCCTAGTCTCGGGTCCCTTCCCTTCCGTGATGAGCGAGATCATGGAAAGAACGTTGGCAAGGCTAAGTAGGTGGGCACAGGATTGTGGCCTCAGGCTGAATCCGGAGAAGACGGATTTACTACTCTTCACGAGGAAGTACAAGCCGCCTACTTTCAAATTACCAAAATTAAATGGCCAGCGGCTATCCCTATCTGCTAGCACTAAGTATCTGGGGCTCATAATTGACTGTAAGCTGAACTGGAAGGCGTGCATTGAGGAGCGGGTGCGGAAGGCCTGTGTCGCTTTCTACGCCTGCAAATCAATGTTTGGTAAAAAATGGGGCCTCCGGCCGCGGATGGTGCTTTGGTTGTACGAGGCGGTGGTGCGGCCAGTGCTGACCTATGGATCTGTAGTATGGTGGGAAGCTCTTCGAAAGAACTACAACGTCATCAGCCTACAAAAGGTCCAGCGGGCGGCATGTGTTAGTGCCACCGGAGCCTTGCGCACTTGTCCCACCGCGGCCTTAGATCCGATTTTGAACCTTCTTCCAATAGACTTACACATACTGTGTACATCGGCGCAAACCGCACTCAGACTCAGGGAGTCTGGGTGCTGGAAGGATAGTCAGCAGGGTCACAGTAGCATTCTTAACCATCTTCCAACTGGCACTATTAATGCCAGAACCGACTTCTATCCTCACAGACTGGCGTTTGAGAGCAGGAATATTACCTCAATTCCAAGTAGGAATGACTGGAAAAGGGGCAGGGTCGAAGTTGATAGCGGCATCCAAATCTACACCGACGGGTCCAAGATGGATTCGGGTGTGGGGGCCGGCGTCTTCTCGGAGTCCCTAGACATTGCCGTATCATTCAGTCTCCCATCGCATTGCAGTGTGTTTCAAGCGGAGGTTCTTGCGATCTTGCAGGCCGTCAGATCACTCAGGGACCTGAACACAACTGGGAAAGTCACTATCTTTACAGACAGTCAAGCAGCAATAAAGGCAATAGCAGCACCACACACAAGTTCGAACGTGGTGCATGCATGTAAGCAAATTTTGGCTACACTAACTAACCTTGAGCTATCCATTACCTGGGTTCCGGGTCATAGAGGTATCGAAGGTAATGAGAAAGCCGATGAGCTGGCGCGCAGTGGCTCATCGGACCAAAATGAATCAGCTATTGATATAGATATAGGGGTACCCTTAGCAGTAGGCAAGGGAAACATCCAAAAATATTACCGGAACAAAGCACAATTGAGATGGAGAAACACCACTAGTTGCGCAATATCAAGATCCACCTGGCCAGACTATAGCGGAAAGAGGACAAGGAGTCTTCTAAGCAGGTCAAGAGTTAGCACCCACAAACTCATAGCAGTACTCACAGGTCACTGGGCGATAGGCACGCACGCGGAAAAAATGGGGATTCCGCACCATGATTACTGCAGGAGCTGCGAAGACAGCGATACCAAAGAGACCGTTGAGCATTTCCTGTGTGGGTGCCCGGCTCTAGCCGGTAGGCGAATGAAATCCTTTGGGAGCCCCTTCTTGGAGAACTTGGATCGCATATCCGAGATAGGGATTTCAAACATCCTCGAGTTTATCAACAACTCTGGTTGGTTGTAACAGATATCCATATTATATAAGTAGGTTTCAACGAGTTTTTTATGGCATCAAAACGGCTTCTATAAGCTACTTGGGCGACCTGCGTCGCAGCCATTCTACCTACCTACCTATTTTACTAGTTCTAATATATGACAAAGAACCCAGTATTTCAATACAATGATAAACATTTTAACTACTACATACGTATTGGTGACTCCCACAGAATGCTCAATGTTGGTTTAGCTTCTCCGAATTCGTTTTCCAGAGGGTAGTAAATTTATGAATATTGCTTGCAGTCAGCTCTTACCAAATTTTGTGTTTGAAAACCCGATTTCTGCATTGTGCCATCTTCAGTGCTTGCTTAAGCTGCTGTTTTTGCATTGTTCGCATATGGTAAATAGATCGTGTGAGTGCACGAAGCGTTCATTTGTTGCATCAGCAGAATCTTACATACGTACATACATATGTATGTATATGTCGGTCAACAGCTCTCAAATGACCATTCCTGTTTCTATAGAAATGAGTTTTAAAACGAATCGTTAATTTCTGGGCTCCTTCTTCTTCTAGGCATTTGATGATTATCGATTCCATTATGGTTTAGACAAGGTTAATATAAATCAGTTCTAATGATCTGAGTAGCTGCCTACCAAACCGAAACACTCAAGTTCAGCTGCTGTGACAAGTAATTTGAATTCCCAGACAATGTTTACACTTCAATTCTCTTTTCATGTGTGACACTTACTCGCCCTCTAAAAGTTTCTGGGCCTCATTGTTTCATAAGTACGCCATTATTTTTGTTGTTTTGATTTTGTTTCTTCTTTTATAAGTTTCACAAACATGTTCTATTGCGCTAATTATGCATACAATTTGTAAACTTTTCTTGTAAAAATTCACATAAACTCAAACTACCCCTGGATATATGTTAAGAAGACACAGCACACACATGCGATAATGCATTTTATTGAGTTTGAGTTAGGGTGGGATGGAATTTAAAATAAGTCAAAAGTATGTTTAAGTGATGTCTGCTAGGTGATTGAACCTAAGATTTCGATGCAAATATCATGGTCTAATTCACAAAGTGATGTTCCCGATTGCATCATCTACTCCATCTCGGGGTACTTCATATTAAACTCCATAACAGCAAGGGTAAACCACCATAACAACATCCTTAATGTACTTACACATATGTAGATATGTATGCTTCTTATCGCGAATAATTTAAAACTTTTTGAATTTGTTGTTTTGAGTTGTCTCCTTCCATTGAAAACTAAGCTAAAGATTTAGCATACAAGATTTGTTAAAACTTCTTTATCAACAAGAGACAATATTTTAAATATTTGAATATGTAAATCAGAAACTTTGAGAAGTTTTTTGCAATTCAGCCGTAATTTGAAGAATTCAGCGAAACCACGCATTTACTTTGAAATATTTCTTAGTAGCTGATATAGAGATTCCATGTAAGCTATTATGTTGGTTGAAAGCTTTTTTCAGGAATCGAACTTTTGCTATTGTACCAAAAATGGCAACACAGCAATTACAATCTCAGAGGGCGCATCGAAAGTACTTCGATTATCAACTTTCAATGTGATGCTGACGTCTATTTCTAGTTCTGAACAAGTTGTTTTGAGTGTGTTTGAACGGATTGCTTACAGTGAGTTCCAAGTCAATGTTAACTCCCTCAATTTTAACATGGAATAACCTGTCGATTTTCACACTGTACCCGCTGCATTACTTTTTATAAATTTCTTCTTGCAATATTCAACAATTTAGATCTAGTTTATTTTTTGGTTGTTTAAGAACTAGAATGAAATAGTAGACTTTGTCTAAAGAACAAAAAAAAAATGATGGATTTCCGTACACTAAATTGTTGTCCAATTTAATTTTCTAACTTTCGACCATTTCGTTATACATATGTCTTCGAAACAGCGAGTACCAAATTTTCTACGAATCGAAAGGGCTACAATGGAACTCGAACGACAAATGCATTCTACTTCTTAAATGTCTTACTTAGTACGAATCAGTCAAAAACGAACACATTTTCTTTCGAATAGAAATACAGAGTAGTGGCTAGAATTTTATTCCACTGGTTTGGATAGTCTTGTTTATAATGTGCAATTGTCAATTTGCTAAATAAATTTCAGAACTTCTATTGTCTAGTATTTAGACCAATTTCTTACGTTAAGCAAATTTTGAACAGCTTGTTTAGTACAAATTCTATGGAGATGTTTCAGCGAGTTCAAAACTGTGCACCCAAAACTTGTCTAGAAACTCTGCCAAAAAAATTGCAGACTTTGATGACCATTTTTTTTAAGTTTAATTAACTTTCCTGAACTTTGTGTAAACTTTGAACATTATTTTTATTTGGATTTTGGTACAGAATTTGCTTTGTTTTAAATGAAATTTATTAAAAACACAGCTAATTCCCTCATTATATTAATTTCACTACTATTATATTGAACACAACTGTACAAGCAAGCATTTTCTCCACATAGGTTCGTATGTATGAATGTTTAGAGTATATTTGTATGCATATATTTATATCAGTATTAATATGTTTGGGTTAAACAAAATAGTTGTTGTTGTATTACCGGCAGGTAGTAGGGCTTTGCAGCATTTACATTACGTTACATGAAATTGCTTTTATTCGGTTTTGTTAATTCCAAAACAAAATATTAATTAATACATAAATACATATTTATGTATACTCATACTAATGCAACTAATAACCCACCAGCTTAGGGATTACATTATTAAATACATTGTAGTGCCGACATTAAAGATTTGTTAGTTTATTGATTACGCCCACGAAAGGGTTTGATTAGATAATGGAACGTATTTAAAATTTTCAGAGTAAACTATGCAAGATACCCGCCTTCTTCTCGTTTACTTGCGCTAGACCTTTAAGACCAAGTAGCAAATCACTTTTCCAACTAAGGCGAAACATTGTCCTACCATTATACAAGTATTACCCATAGTGTAGTGGGTAGGTAGTACGACCCCAAACTGGAAGCGAAGCTCGACAATAATATTATCGGAGTTAAGGCAGACTTTGATTTTGGGGGGTTTGTCTTCCCTGTAAAAAAGTTTAAAGGGCCTTTAATTGAGTAAAACTGAATAACAAGTATGTTTTTTCTTAAATTTTTCTAGTTTTCCGTTTTAATTTTGGAAATCTTCTCTGCAAAAAAATCAAGCGACTGATCTCTAAGGAGAGTGATCCTCGATCTATAAATTTCGTCTTCATTGAGCTTAAATTGACTCCAACTATTTTGTTATGGTCACAGTTGAGATAAGTCCATGGTTGAACTATGATAGTTAATAAGTCAAGTTTTATTTCTGTAGCCTACTTAGAGGCAACTTGAACCCTTTCATGCATACAAGAGACCAATTAGTTTCGTCATAGAACCAGCTCAAACAAAAGTGATATCTTCAGCCCATAAAAAGAGGTCAAAAGTGGGTGCAGTGAAATAACGCCCAAGGAAATAACGCCCATGCACGTTATTTCCCATTCAAAAAGGAAATAACGCCCATGGGCCTTATTTCCTTTTTAAATGGAAATATCGCCCATCTGCAAAAAGAAATAAAGCCCATGGCTCTTATTTCCTTTTTAAAAGAGAAATAACGCCCACAGGATTTTACGCGAGCGACACGAACTTTTGATTAGCATTTTTTTCACAAATTACCCTGTGAGAAAAGAGTGGGAAACGTGGCACGCGGAAGGACATCACCGTGGCGGTAGCCACGGCTATGGCACACACCCGGAGTTGGAATGGCGTAGCCCAGGGTTATTTTTTAAAGCGCGGCCGAAGGCCGCCTACGCGGAAAGGTGTCCTGCACATAAAAAACGTGGATGGGGCCCCGAATTGGGGATCTGACCCGGGTCAATTTTCGGGTTTTCACTAATAACTTTTCACAGAAACAAAATATTGCTTTTCCCCCTTCGGATTATAGTTACGGAGGCCCGATCCACGATTTTTAAGTGCAGAACACCTTTCCGCATAGGCGGCCTTCGGCCGCGCTTCAAAAAATAACCCTGGGCTACGCCATTCCAACTCCGGGTGTGTGCCATAGCCGTGGCTACCGCCACGGTGATGTCCTTCCGCGTGCCACGTTTCCCACTTTGATTAACGTGAAATTTTAGTGTAACTATTCAATAAAATACAAAAAGAATTAGAATATTATTGTTTCATTAAAAAAAATGAAAGAGCAATAAGGCCTTTAAGACTTTATTTCTCTTGCGAAGTGTAATAAAGCCTTTTTTGAAAAAAAAGGCCTTATTTCACTTTCAATAGTGTAATAAGGCCTTAAAGGGCTTATTTCACAAGGCGCTATTGCACCCCGCCTTATAAAAACATAACAAATATGTTAAAATTTATTGAAATAAAAAAAAACCATATGTATACTTGATTCTTGAATCAGCTTGTTTTAATTCGTTTTTAACGTCCGTGGGCTTTATTTCTCTTCGAAAAAGGAAATAATACCCATCAGTAAAAGGTGATAACACCCATGGGCTTTATTTCCTTTTTAAAAAGGAAATAAGGCCCATGGGCGTAATTTCCTTTTTGAGTGGGAAATAACTCCCATGGGCGTTATTTCCTTGGGCGTTATTTCACTGCACCTCAAAAGTGGTATTAGTCGCACGCTCCTTTGCGGTTATGCCGGAACTGGTACAAACGGATTAATGCACTTGCTATCCAAACGGGTACTTTTAACTCCCGTGAGTATGCTATAAAACTGAAATTGAATTATGAACTAAAAGTGTTAATCGTCGACAACTCTCTTCAGAGATTATTCACACAATTTTTTGCTGGGTACATTTTTAGCTGTTTGTGTGTGTGTGATGGCGTACGAGTGCGTCGGCGAGTAAATTTGTATGTATTTGTGCATATTGGTGTAAACTCTGTTTTAATTTAGTGAATTCCATTGCAGTGGCAATTTAATAGTTGCAGCCCAAAAGCTTTGTGAATTAATTGATACGTTTGAGTTATCGTAGCGATTTTTACGCACACACACACACACACACATACACACATTTACTCATTGTGGCGGCCTCTGGCTGTAGACGAGTTGAAAAAATTCATTGAACGTTGCTATCCGCAGTTTAATATAGCGAGTTAATAAAAACAAAAAAGAAAATCTGTTGGCTTCTGAGAGCATTGCTTTAAGGATAGAGAGCATACGCGCACATAGGCACATCAATTGCAGGGTTGCCATATTTTTTGAGCTTCATTTGGTTAAAATCCTCAAACAACAGTTTTTTTGTTTTATCTAATTCCTTTAATTGATTTCCTTGTTGCCACTGCTCCTTTTTATCATTTATTCGCACAATAGGACCGAACAAATGAATTCATTGAGTGTATCAGCTAGTTTGAAATGTTGTATGTAAATGCAATAGATTTTGTAAATCCACATCTTTGGCTACACCAATCAAGGCCGCCAAATGTATAACAACAACAAAAGAAATTTAAAGCCGCCACCGCATTGCAAATACTTTTTGCGAAATGTTCATTTAATTTTGCTTTACTCAATTTCGTTTAATTCCACTTCATTCACACATTGGGCAAAGTTATTTGCGATTGCACATGTTCGACCTTTTATGTTGGCCACTTTTAGCATTTAGTTGCTGTATTTTTATTTCATTGAAAATTTTTTTTTAATTAAACTATACATTCGTGTTTACTCTACATTAGACTGAGACAAAAAAAAAAGAATTTTTTTTAAATTTTGTTGACATTATTTCTAGCATTCAATTAAATTTTAGAAAGACTTCTGCATTTTTAACAAATTTTAAAATTAAAAAAGTGAAATCAGGATGGTGTCTGGAAATGTTTTTATTTTAATCAGGTTTTATATTAAATCAAAATTGGTTGCTGAAACTGGCCTTTTTCAAAAAAAAAAAATAATATCACAAGTTTTCAAAAACAAAAAAAAAATAAAAAATAAAAAAAAATACATTTTGACCCAGTCAAATATATATCTACATATATATTGTATCTCTCTGTTGATGGTATTTTCCAAAAGCGAAATTTAATTAGGAAATTCTTACATGAGTTGCATAAAACCACATCGACTGCAGCGGCAAACAGCCATCCGACGTATGCTAGATATTCTACAAATATATCTAGTTTGCCTGCCTCACTTTCACTTTCACTTTCCCGTTCACATTTTATAATTTACTTGCGTATTCGCTTTGCTTTGCTTGGTTAGCACTTAAAGTAAGTCAGTTGCATTCCTTTTGCTGCTAGTTTACTTTCATCGTCCTTGAATTGAGCTTGCAAAGTTTTACCACTTGGTCAGCATTGGGCTAAAAGCATTTGAAAGCGAACGAGTGTAGCTCTACGAGACAGTGGTTTAGAGATCGAAGTTAAACGATGACTGTGACGAGAATGAAAATGAGGAGAAGAGGAATGTCTGATAGTAGGGAGAGGAAACTGGCTACGTAGATACCGAAGTATTGTAAATAATAAATAATAAGTACCAAAATATTCTTGATTAAATTGAAAAAAAAAAAAAAAAAAAAATGGTCAAAAGCAGAGTTTTGTGATCGTACTTTGTACGAACAGAATTCCAAACAAATCGATAAAATTAGTATAGGAATTTTCTTATCTCAATACAACTCGAAAATAATTGCTAAATAACCGAAAACAAATCTAACGGCATCTTTAAACTATTGAAGTAATCCTGATCAAAACCCCATTAGTCCTGACATAACCTTGATACAATGCTGAAAATACTGAAATTATTTTTACATAATCCCAAAAATCGTCACTAAATAAAATTTTTGTAAATTAAATTGCTACAAAACCGCAAATATTTACTGAACGAGCTAATAGTTAAACTGATTTAATACAAATCTCAAAAAATTAGTTGAAATATAATAAAAGCCTTAAAAAAATCTTCAACTAATTTTGTTCTAACCTTAAAAAAAAATAAAGGGCAAGAGAAATTAGAGAGAGAAGAAAAAATAAAATTTGTGTAAGAAAGAGAAAGTAAAACAATAGGAAAGAAAATGATTGGGGTATGGGAGTGAATTGTTGACTTCAGTTTCATGGACCAAATTTTAATTAACATTATTTTATTAAATTTGCTTCCACTGATGCTGGTTTTTAGAAGCTGACTTCATTCCTTGCTTTTCAAACAGATTGTCTGCTTTGACAAGTTTAACTAAAAAAATGATTTTGAAAGATGAGACGTTGTAATACTATCTTTGAAATGTATCTATAATATCTCGATAAACAAAACGTTCTAATAAACTCAGAGACTAATCAAACGGTCCTAGTTATATGTAAGTTCTACAGACCTTGCTGCTATGTTATGTAGATAGTGAAGTTAATTGTAACAAAATTATTGAAAACTTTGCAAGCCAAAACTTAAACTGAACTTCTGAAAGTGAGCTGCTTCTTGTTTTTCAGGTTTCTTGAGAGAAAAAGGTTTCATATGAAGCCAATTTTATTATTATATTACCAAGTAACGGTATGTATGTACATATGTATATAACAGCGACTTTAAGGTCGCCATTGAAAGCAGAAAGCAACACAAATATTGACACCACAATTCAATATTGACTGATTACACGACAACAATGAGTAGAGCGAAAGAGCAATCCGCAAAGCCAATGTTAATAATGTGTCACAAGAACAAAAGCAAAACAGTGAAATTGTAATGAATATTAACATGTTGATTTCGACAACAATACATACACGAATTTTAGTAAACATGTGCACGAATATTGAGGTTCACTGAAGCAAGCGACCCAAAATGGTAAACCACTGGGGCATCATCATTGAAATTGTGGCAATTGAAAGCGATTGAAGCAGCCAAATAAAAAAAAAAAACAAACAATAGTAAAGTAAGGACTATGTATTTGCAACTGTGCTTCACGACTAACTGTAATATTATTACATGAACAATAAAAAAAACAAAGATGTGCAGCTTCATACTTGCACAGAGTATACAGAGTATGCAAAGAAACTGAAATCGATACAAACATTTTTCAAATTTATTTTGTAGTCCATAACCATTTTACAACGTTTTTAATATCAATTCTTGTTTAGTAAAAGAACTCTCATATTTAAAAAACAACATTTTACAGCACTCTATTAATAAATAAATAAAAAGCAGAGAAAAATATCTAAGTTCCATTTTCCAGCACTTGTTTGTTTGTCATCCTTTTTCGCTCTTCCCTTCTTTACTGTTAATTTCAATTACTTTTTTTTCACTTTTATTTAATTTATTTTATTTTATTTTATTTTATTTTATTTTATTTTATTTTATTTTATTTTATTTTATTTTATTTTATTTTATTTTATTTTATTTTATTTAATTTAATTTTATTTTATTTTATTTTATTTTATTTTATTTTATTTTATTTTATTTTATTTTATTTTATTTTATTTTATTTTATTTTATTTTATTTTATTTTATTTTATTTTACTTCATTTTATTTTATTTTATTTTATTTAAATTTTTTTTATTTTATTTTATTTTATTTTGTTTTATTTTCTTTTACTTTATTTTATTTTATTTTATTTTATTTTGTTTTATTTTATTTTATTTTATTTTATTTTATTTTATTTTATTTTATTTTATTTTATTTTATTTTATTTTATTTTATTTTATTTTATTTTATTTTATTTTATTTTATTTTATTTTATTTTATTTTATTTTATTTTATTTTATTTTATTTTATTTTATTTTATTTTATTTTATTTTATTTTATTTTATTTTATTTTATTTTATTTTATTTTATTTTATTTTATTTTATTTTATTTTATTTTATTTTATTTTATTTTATTTCATTTTATTTTATTTTATTTTATTTTATTTTATTTTATTTTATTTTATTTTATTTTATTTTATTTTATATTATTTTATTTTATTTTATTTTATTTTATTTTATTTTATTTTATTTTATTTTATTTTATTTTATTTTATTTTATTTTATTTTATTTTATTTTATTTTATTTTATTTTATTTTATTTTATTTTATTTTATTTGATTTGATTTGATTTGATTTGATTTTATTTTATTTTATTTTATTTTATTTGATTTGATTTGATTTGATTTTATTTCATTTTATTTTATTTTATTTTATTTTATTTTATTTTATTTAATTTTATATTATTTTATTTTATTTTATTTTATTTTATATTATTTTATTTTATATTATATATTTTATTTTTTATTTTATTTTATTTTATTTTATTTTATTTTATATTATTTTATTTTATTTATTTTATTTTATTTTTCTTTATCTAGAAAATTTTATTTAACATTAAAAAGATTCGTTCTCAAATTAATTTCACGTGACCTTTGATCTTAAATTGATTTTGTTGCGTTGTTGCGCACTCTGCATGTAGTACGTACATACTACATACATATGCTTTCACTTACAAATAACAATTTGCATTCGTGGTCGCGATGGTTTCTGCTTCGGCAACAAGCAACACATTACCGTTTGCGGCGCCAATAATATCAGTGCATACGACAATAACAAAAACAACAAAAGCAACAATTGTTGACATAAATGAAGGAATAATATCGATGTATGTATATATGTACATTTATATACATATACATAGATGGCTATAATCGATGAAAGGAAACAACAGCAAAACAATGTATCAATAACAACTATCAGCCACTAATAATACCTCTTTTTAGCAAAAATGTGCGCAAGCCGCATGCCAAACCACTTGACACCAACGCATTCGAATTGAGTTTGGCCGAGTAGATGAAGCAATGAAGTAAAAGGTACACGATTGTGGTACTTTTTCACCGTCATCGTCGTCGCGATCGTTGATTGCATCGCGATTTGTGGTTGTTATGGTTGGCAGAGTGCAACGCAATAAATGAATTGGTTGCACGTTGGTTGCGTAAATGGCGAGTACTTACTTGAATACGAAATGTTTAGATCCGATGACAACGACAGCTAAAGAGTTGAATGCGTAGTGGTTGCAACAGAGAGAAAGAGAGATAGTTGTTTTTTTTTTGATTATGGATGCAAAGTCACTTAATTCAGAAATTATTTAAAACACTTCCTATTTTAACGAAAATTCAAAACATTTTCAGGCGATTAGTAATGAAAAAATTTTGGAAATATGTATAATTTTAAAAATATTTGAAAAAGAGTGGTCTTTCCGTTAGCCATCACTGTTATTGTAAAAATCTTTCGTGCTCATCGCTAACAGATATAAAAAGAGAAATGTCGAACAAATAAAAAAATCGAGCCATCTTTGAGGGGCGTAGTGTAACAAGTCAAGCGTTGTTGAATTTGGGCGAACACACGACTGTTCTACGTGTTTTCGTGTTTGGTATGCACACATACAAATTTATACAACAACAAAGCGCACCGCAAGAACACAAGAACAAAACCAAACTGTTACAAAATCAACAATAATACAAATATAAACATCACTCTCAAACAGTAACGTACCTCAGCAAGCGTTGTTTGCTACCACTTGAAAGCTTTGTTGTCAGTAATCAATAGCGCTCCCTTCGGTTCAATATTCCTGTACACAAAAATATACTCACAGTTTTGGAAAAACATTCGTTTGTCGTGGTTTATGCAAAAAAAACAAAACTTTATTCGATCATTCAGAGGAAGCGTTAAATGCACGTGTTATGGTATAAATGCAAGAGCTCGTGGATGACATGCAATGAATTGAAAAGCTCTACATATACGAAGAGTAGGAGATTACTACTCGCAAATATTTGTTAAATGCTTCACAATTGTTACTCTCCTATAGAAAACTTCGTCGCAAATAATTAAAGACATTTTTTTAAATTCATATTTAATTTAATTTAATTTAATTTTATTTTGTTTTATTTTGTTTTATTTTATTTTATTTTATTTTATTTTATTTTATTTTGTTTTATTTTATTTTATTTTATTTTATTTTATTTTATTTTATTTTATTTTATTTTATTTTATTTTCTTTTCTTTTCTTTTCTTTTCTTTTATTTTATTTTATTTTATTTTATTTTATTTTATTTTATTTTATTTTATTTTATTTTATTTTATTTTATTTTATTTTATTTTATTTTATTTTATTTTATTTTATTTTATTTTTTTCTTTTTAATTTAATTTTTTTTTTTTTATTAATTGTAATACCCTGCTTACTTTTGCAGCGCTCAAATATAGCCAAACGAAATAGCAAAACATGAAGTAGATTTAATAGTGAATATGAAGTGCCGCTGCAAAAAGCAAATGCGTTTGCTAAAGTGTCCAAATTACATTTGTTCTTGTAGTTGTTATTGTTGTTTATGTCAACCGTGAATGTCACATGAATGTGCCATGTTTTCTCGATGTTGCTAATATGTTGAACATCGGTAGAGCGCGGCCAGCATAAAACACAAAAATCAGCAAACTGCTGCTTGGTGGGTAATGATGGTATGTTTATGTAGGTATGTGTGTAAGTTCAATATCGAATATGTAAATTAAAATTACCGTAATGCAAAAAAGCCTGCTTATTTTTTATTTATTTGGAAGCTAGTACTATATAATCGCAATGGACGCTGCTTACAAAGTGATGAATGTAAACCTTTGAAATCCCTACCCTGCATGATAACAAAATACATTTTTAATTTCGTTGATTAGTTTGTTTTTTTTTTTTTTTTTTTTTTGAGTTTTGTTGAATTGCATAATCTATCAATCTAGTGAATTGAAGTCGCTTCAATATTTAGTTGCTTGCGTATTACTTTTTTGTAAAATTTTCTTTCTCATTAACAACTCCGCATCAGCTGTTTGATTGCCACATTCCATTGACCATAAAACTGTTCTTACTCTTGCTGTCATGGATTCATAACTGCACTCAATCTGTCGAAATCAGATAAAATAATTGACAGTTCTATATATCAAAGCTTGGTTGTATTTATTGTCCACAATAAAAATTAAATTCCCTCGATAAGGAACCAAGCAAAATCTATCAGAAATGAGATTGGACTGAGGAACCCGGTTTGACGCATAATTTGAAATTTGAATAGTTTTGTCAATGCATTATTTGCACTCATTTGACTTCCAACCTTTCACTAGCTGAAGTAGCATCGGCATGCGCCAATTTGGGTCTTTTTGTGTGCTTCTTTGTCGTGACAATTATAGCTCATTGCTTACCATCATTGCACATACATACATACATATGTATGTTCACTCCTACAACCCACATAACAAAAAGAAGCGATACTACGTACATTTCTCACAGCATTCGCCTCATTCTTCCCTGACTATTTTTAGATCAACATCAGAATTCTTTTGTACTCACATATAAGCTTTGCACTGATGCTTTTCTGAAAGGTTTTTGAGTAATATTTTGATAGTTAAGTGACCCTTATTGTTTCGAGTTATGTTGAAAGCTTTTAATTGATTCTCCAATGAAGCTTTATATATGTTTTTCAGATTCAACTTTGGCAATTGAGCTTTGGCGTTTTAGCACTCCAAAATACATTTTTCTCCCATTTTTTTCCATGTTTACAACAAAAGGAATCAGAAATTTCTATAAATCAATCAACCTTGCGGTATATCCGCTCTGCAATATTCGTTACTACTCCAAAAGCTCCGTGAGTCTTCATAAAAAGTTTTTTTTTTTTTTCAATTTTAATTACGAAGCGCCCCCTTGGTTGACTGCGAAGTAAATGGGATAAATTGCTCGCGTCGCTGCAAAGTAGCATTTTAGGGTTTCCGTAAATTGTTATTTGACAATTTCGCACGTCTCTATGAACTTACAAGCTCACCGCTCTTAAATTTTACGAGCTTCCGTATTACTTTCACATATGCTCATCCTTATGCCCGCCCCCGCCCAACACTCTTATCTGTTAATATGCTTTCACCATTTATATTTCTCTCCTCCGCTATTTGCCATTGTCCGACAATGGAACTTTCGATTTTTGGCCCATTCAATATCTATGTACATAGATACACACATCGATATATTTGTCCAGCCCACCCATACATTTGTACGTTTTGACCAAAGCATGTACTTTTTATTAGTGCAGTAACAATGAAAATGCGTTAGCCACACAAAGTCAAACCATGAAACTCACTATTCCTGCGAATGTGCTAAAGTAAAACATGGCAGGAATCTAAGTTTGGGTTAAAGAGTATGAATGTGTGGGTATGTGGGTGTAAATTGGTTGGATGACGCCTTTCAAATGTTGCTTCAATCACGTTTGTTTGGCTTTCAAATGCTATGTGCGTGGTTCGGTGTCCTTTTATCTTTCCATTTTTTCGCGTCTATTTATATTGGGGGCTTGTGATTTCGTCTATTTTAATTTGTTGAACGCTGATTGCCTTTATTTGCATTACAATTCACGGGCTGCAGCATGTGGCTCTTATGACATTGCACTACGTTTGCACGTACATTAGACTGCGAGAAGAAAATGCTTCTTTTTTTTTTTTGAAATCAGTTTGATATTATTTTGCAGAACGGTGAAGAAATATGTAAATCTGCAGTAAAGATTTCACATCTTAAATCTAATTTCGATTGGTACAATTTAAATTTTTTCAGCAGCAAATCAATGCAGTTCTTAATTAAAAAAAAATTAAAAAATTAAGATTGTGATTTAACTTTGTAATTTTTCTCCAAATTTTCAGTTTTTTCCAAAAAACTGACAATAAAAATTCACTATGAATTATTGTTAACTGGTCTCGAGCTTGCAAAACTTACAAATATGTAAAAAATTATTTTTAAAAAAGAAATTGCAAAACCAAGAAGCGATAAACGAGCAAACTAATTTACATTGAGTTAACTTGAAAAATTTTCGATTTCAACTTAATTTTTTTTAAACAGATATTATCGATTCTTCACAACTTCAATTGTGTATACTAAACCGATTTTGTGTTCTTAAAAAATTTCCCGTATTAATAAATAGCGGATAAAAGATATATGTATGTATCAAGTGCTTTTAGATTCTGCTACATTATTGTTCCTCAATTGGTTCTCTCGTGTGTATGGTATATCATTAAACCTTTTTGGGGATATTAGGGTTGAAAAATTAAGTTAGAATGGGATGTGCCACGCCCCCGTTTCCAAAAAATCCCTTTTGAGCACAAAATACACTTATAAGGATAAAACCTAGTGCGTAAATTAACATTAAGGCAGAAAAACCATTTTTTTTTTATAAATTGTTGAAAATGGGCGTGCCACCGCCTGCTTTGGATTACGTTAAGTGTAGAAGATTTAGAAGTCCTTAATCAAAAACCGTTCAAGATATCGAAACGAAATTTAGTACAAAGATTTTCATGAACACTGGAAATGTTCGGTGCAAAATCGGTGAAGGTCCACACCCATTTTCTTATGAAATATTTTGAAAAGGAGCATATACATACATATATAGTTAATGGGCAATAGCTTTTGTTTCAAAATATAAAATGTATACATTAGAGGCAGTTTTTGAAAAATATTGCAAAAAAAAAATTGTGATCTTCCACTCATTCATAGATATATAGACTGATTAGAATATCCGGAAGTTATCTAGCGCCCAAGGCAAGTCACAGCACTTATTTCGTGTATTTGTAAACCAATTTGAATTTATTCGGAAACTTGTTTGGAACAGGCATAAAATTATATCGAAATAATAAATAATCTTACACTAAAATATTTAACTACCATAAAAGACGTACATAATTCTGATTGAAAATTTGAGATAAGAATTTTACCATAGATACGAAAGCCACTCAACCTCGTGTAAGCTTAACATAATACTAAATTGGATTACTAAAATACCGAAGCTATTGTTATATGTCGACTTATATTTCTTGTAATATTAGTTTTATTTCAAATTTTAGTTACAAGAAAATGTAAGCAAAACTTATTTATTAATTGAAATGAAAGTACTGAGATTATGAATGCATGTTAATTTAAATATCATCTAAAGCTGCATTTGTTTCTAAGACAAAGCTTTTACTGCTTCGCAAAATCGCCTACAGCAGCTTGAACAACTCGGTAAAAATTAAGAAAGATGCTTACGAGCGATATGAGACTTAATTAATTTTCAGTAAATTCTTCATTAGAGAAGGATACGTACGATTAGTGTGACCTCACCAGATACATGCTGTCAAATAGTCGTATTCGTATCTTAACAACAAAGCCACACTTGGCAAATTTAATATCAGAAATTATCAAAGAGTTAGCTTTGAATCAGCACTAACCGAGCTGGCTGAATAGAAATTCAAGGATTACTCTTAACAAACAAATTAATCCCGCGCCTCTTTTAGTTTTGCTTTTACGGCTTATTCAGTATACTTATGCAATTTTAATTAATAGTTATGAAATTGAATATAAAATCGCTGTTTGTATGCAAAATCAATCAGAAACTTTGCAAAATGGTTATTTAATATTTATATCACTATTTTCTTTTGTTTTAAAATAAAATATAAATAATGCAAATCATTGAAAAACATTTTTGGTTATTATAGAGTGATTTGATTTGCCAAAGTAAGAAACTAAAAACAAATATAAAATTAAATATTGCGCAATATTAATACCATACGGAAAATTAGAAACCTTTTTTTATGGCAGAGCTGATTGATTTCTGATACAAAAACAACTAGTTTCTATCATAAAAGTATAACGAAATCTAAAAGCAATATTTATTTATTTTAATTAAATATTTTTTTTGTTCTATGTATAAAGCTGTACTTTAAGCATCTTTGTGCAATAATGCAAACGGAAATAACATCCACTTAGTTTTCGATAGTGAAATAACGCCAATTTAAAAAAATCTGGCGAATATTATTTACTACAGTTTGCGACTTTAAATGCCAATGGTTGTTTTTTTATATTTTTTTATTTTATTAAGTTTTTGTTGAACTTAGAGCTTTTTCTAAATTAAAAAGAGAATTAAAGTCTTTCTTTTGTATTTCCAATTTATTCATCGATATTTCGAACAAGTAGTAAGCATATCGCTGCGTCAGACATCCATCTTCGATATATTTCCAGGTAACGTTTGAACATCCGAATCGAGATTTCTGTGCCTAATCCTAGCGAAATCTAGTCAGCTTAGCATGAAGTGATTTTTAGATTTCAGGGCAGTTGCCCATCGATATCTCAATCATCATGGAAAGATGTGTCTTCCAGAATAATGTTCGAATAATTTTTTTCCTTGGTACTTTTTTAACTGATCCCACCTACCAAGCAGTAGACTATAGGTGGCCATACAAATTCCCAGTGTACTGGCATCATCCGCACCCATTTCAAGAGATCGTTTTGGCATTTGGCACTAATGTCCTAGTAGTAGGCTGGTAAAAGGAAATTTCTATCATGAAAGAGCTTGTTGCAATCATGAGACCGGTACAGCTAATGTCCTGCTGGGGATGATTTCCAGGGAACTTAATCTCTACCCAGATATCCCTGTAGAACAACTTTCACAGTACCTTTCCCCTAACCAGGATTGCCAGCCCATCACTTGAAAGTAACTGCATTTGAGACCTCGGAGTAAGAAGGTCCTTGAGTGGTGCCCCTTCTCACTCTTCTCTCCGCCGCATCACCTCCCCACTGTGCCATAGCAATCCTGTTACAAAGCAGTTTGTTGTTAAATACTATCAATATCGGTTCGCAATAAACAATTTTCAGAGATTTATATTTGCTATAACCTACCACTTCTGAAAAGAAGAAGCTTAGTTTTAGGTCCCCAACCACATTGTAATTCACTTTGATTTTTAATTAGATACTGCTGGGTTAATAAATCAAACTTGAACATGCAATAAATACAGAAATCCCTTTTCGTGCAATAAATTTTAAAAGGAATAAACGAAAGTTCATTGCAGTCAATAACAAATCCGCTTAGCCATTTTGCTATTTTTCGAAAATTTTTTATTAACATTTTTTTTTTCGACAGATTTGGCGGCATAAAAAATAAGCAATGCATTACTGATGCCAATACCGTTAGAGTTCTATTTGTTGTTGCGCTATTCGTAACTCTTTCAGTTGCCAGTATTGCCATGGTGCTTATTAATAATGCACGCACATATATTTACGTGTAAATGTGTCAAATGTCAACGTTGCCAATGAGGGTACAACGTGCAAACAAACTACAAACCAATACAAAGAAAAGAAACAACAAGTAAGGGAGTGTTATGAGCGAACGTTTTATACTCAGCTGTGAGCTGAAGCAGCAAATCTGTAGAAGCATGGGAGATAAGCTTTTAAATAAGTAAATCAAGATGATCAGGAAAATCAGCTTAGCCGATTTGGTCATGTACGTTTGTCCATCCATATTTCCATTTGAACGTAAATTTGTCTTTGAATTTAGTGAAATCAGACTAAACCTTGGTATAAGGCCGCCATTTTGTAATATCGCATAGAGCCCCATGCCATCGATTCTTCCGTTAAACGTTTCTTTTATCTGCGCCAAATACTTTTTATCCATCTCCAGCTAATTTAATTATAAAAACAATCTGTGACCTATGATCAGCTGGGTATAAAAAAAAACTTATCAAAACAATAACATACAGCAAACATATGTATGTGGCTCCTTAACAAGGCAATAAAAGACCAACCAAGCCAGGAAGCATAGCAGTTTGTATCAAAATGGTCTGACTGCCATTCAACTAGGACCTAAAAGCAGCAATTTGTACTTTGAGTTGGTAAAAAGATTTTCTTTCTTTCCACTGAGCTTCATATCACTCAACTCGCAGGGGCTCCCTTCTATTTGCCTTCAGAAAAGTCGATGATCGTCTTTCGATGTAGGAGTGCTAGAGACTCTTTGATTCTTTGCAGGACTGCAAAAGATTCCACCTGAACTTAGCCTCACTAAGGCAGTATTAAAAGGTCCTACGCTGGAGAAGTCCCAACGAAACAATAACCTCCTTTTCCTCCGATACATCAAAAGCAGGCTCGATGTAATCTTATTGTCTTGAGAGCCCGAAGAGCTTTCTGAACACTTTCTGCGTTTTTCAAAAGCTCTGCAACTGTCGGTGTGAGAGCTGGTATCAGGGATAAACACAATATTTATTTTATCTTAAAATTGTATACGAGTGTCGTAAAGTCATTTCCAATGAGAGACCCAACTCAGAGCGCAATTAGCTCATTAGCTGCAGTGCTCACTATTTACTGGTTCTGTCACTAGTTCACAACTAGTTAGTTTGCCTGCTGGGTGCATATGCATCCAACTCAATAAATACTACGACTATAAGCTGCTGATATGGCTAATAAATTTTTATTCAAACTTGACATAGCAATAAATAAACGACAAATGGCAAGCCACGGCAAGTAATACTTTACAATTCAATTCCCTTGTATGGCATGGCATTTGTCAATTGAATGAATATAAAAATTCTGTGAACAAATCGTGCATGAATTGTCAAAGCATAAATATTTGATAGGCTGCAAAACACTCGTAATTAAAAAATCATTAAACACCGAAAAAGAAGAAGCACACTCACAGGTTTTAAGGATTAAATATGAAAATAAGAAAATTTGAAAAAATGTCAATACATTTCAGAGGTTTATCAACGTTTTGTGATTTTTAGAGCAAATTTAGTTGAAAATAAGGATGAGGATTGCGTTGTAACTAAAACTTTGGAATCATTAGCAAAACTAATCTCACTATATGTACGTAAGCTCGGCGTTGTTTTGAATTTTTCTATCAAAAGAAACTAATTTCAAAATAGCTTACGTCAACTACCATTTCTGCAAAAACTACTTACTAAAAATTTGGGTGATGACAGATAAATTGAAATAACGTAAATTGACATTATTTCGCATCGCAACGTCAATTGACGTTATTTTCGTTGGTCTTGTTACCTGTAACATTTTCAGCAAGCTGCTTCCTTTGGTTTGTGCTTAACAGCCAAGCAGCCTTGTGAGTACCGGGCTGATTGAGCATCCAACTTTTGCTATCAAACTTGTATGATGGAACTTGTATGAAATTAGGAGCTTGAAATTAATTGGATCACAATGAATTTGTGTGCATTTGGAAGTACATACTCACGGTCTTCCTCAGCTATTTATGTTGACTTGCTTTGTGGAAATCGTCTAGCCAGATACCGCCAGTGCTTTTATTGCAGCCCTTCGGTGAACTCGCCAAATCAGACAGCTTAGGTGTATATTGAATAACCTCAGCATAGTAGTTTCGTTCTTCTGGGCTTCTTGAGAAATTGTTGTCTAATCCGATCTTGTCGATTGCTTGACGAAAGTAACTCGAAAAGAAAAATTTTATAACATACTATAGCAAGTAAAAAAAAAAAAAATTACTTCGTTAGAAATGCCAACCTACAATTTGTATGTTTTCTCCGCACATAGGCCGTAAACGTGTCATTGTGTAAATACTTCCAATAGTTTGCATTTTTCATTGTTTATGACATTTTTAAGAATTTTTGCAAAAAAATTTCGAAACTTTGCGCAATTTAGCACATTTGAATAGCTCTCTTCTAGTGGTACATTTATATACTTAGGGATGAATTTTTTTAGATTTGGCAATCCCGAGAGTCAAAATTTTAAAAGGTTATCTAAAATAGAATTTCCAAAATTTCTTGAGTGCTTCAACAACTCAGCTTGGTTATGGCACACGTTTTTCAGTTAAATGTCATTATAACTTGTGCTGAAATACTTCAAAATAATAGAAAATTACACATTTTTTGTTAAATTTTTTTTAAATTTGTTCAATGTAACTTAAAAATAATATATAAAATAATATATCATTTAACGGACTCTCTAGAAAAAAGCTAATTAAACTTTTAATCATTAAGTTTAATAATGGTTAGTATTTAAGCGACAAATAATTAAAATCAATAAAAGTCTCATATAAAGAAAAAAAAAACTAATCGTTCCCTCAAGGTTAGACAATTAGTTTATAAACTTAGCTTTTAGTAAAATATTATCAATCCCAAAAGTTAATTGATTTCACAAATAAATCCCGAAATTTTTATCATCACCATGATTTGCATCCCTAGTACATGCAAAACTTTGCAGTTTTGCTCTCAACCAATACTCTCTGCCTCTGTGTTGAAAGCTAACTATTTCTACCGTCTCTATTTCATCTTTGGTCTCTATAGATATCCATCTGTCCGGTTGTCATGTTCTTTTCCTTACCTCACGCATGTTTGTATGTCTGTCTATTGCAGAATTTTGTTTCACATTCACATCCGTTTCTTTATTCATTGCTTCAACTTGAAATATTCATTTGCATTCACACACTTGGCTGCTTATTCAATTGTGTGTCATTTCATTCTCGTAATGGTTTACATTCGTGCAACGAAGTTAGATCTCCGTTATCCACACATAAAGATGGGCTCCATATATGTATGTATGGATGTTAATATTATGGATGTGTGATTATCACGTGTGAAACAATACAGCGTTACATTTCGCCACAAATTCAAAAGTTTCAGATTTTATGAAATCATTTTGATTTCACTGGGAGTCGTATAGTTTATTGGTATTGATAGAGGAATATGTACATACATCAGTAGTTAGGTATGAGTTCTATTGGAAGGGAGGGAGAAAAAAAAAAAACAAATTGAAAATCCCTGAAGGTACAAGATAAAGCTGAGGAGAAAGAGAGAAAAGTAGAGAAAGAGACACCGATTGTTATGTAACGATTCTGCTGGTTATATTGTGGGGCTTTGAAGAAAAAGTGTTAAGCAGGACCTTCATCAAAATTAGAAGCCAATTAACCAAACTCTCAAAAATTAAACCCATTAGGGTGACATTACAAAACAAAGCAGCAACAAGTTAGTACCCATTAACAATAGCTTTCAAGTCCAAAAGCTCTTTCACTGTTCAGTAATGTGCCTTTTTTCATTACTTTCTATCTGCTTTAACACTTTTATCCATTTGTTTTTGCTATTGTTGTTGCTGTTTTGTGTGTTTATGTGTCTGATCTTACCTTTGTTGTTAGCTTTGTACACAAAACACTCTGGCATATCCGACATTTTAATGCAAGATTCAAGTTTTCAACGCCTACAAGTATGCTACAGTTTTGGGGTTGTCTCATTTTCAACATGATTTTTGTTATTCATGTACATTAGGAAAGTCCTCGAAATAAATGGAATTATGGTTTGCATAGTTACTAGCGCTTTCGGTAATATCAGGCTAATAGAGATTACATTGGAGTTTAAAAAACAGTCACGAATAATTTAAAATACAGAGTGGAGACATTAAAAATATTTTATAAATATGTTTCCAAAACGATTACTTACATATTTACATACTAGGCCTTTCTTACAAATTGCGCTGGATCTACCTACAGCATTTTTGTAGGATATACCTTCGATATATTTCGATTGATTATATTATCGAGAGTTTCCAAATCCTTCCTCTTCATTTATGGAACACCCTAATGAACATATGTAGTCGGCCGTCATACTAACGTATGCACTTATCAAAAACAAACAAGAGCGGCATATTGCTCAATGAGTGGTCAGAGTGATGCTTTCTGAATGGCTAGTCGCTGTGTTTTCACTTTCTTTCGTATTTGTGCTAGTGTCACGCAGCACTTAAACGATAAATTGACTTCGAATTGGAGCCTTTAAGTTAGGTCACAATTCTAATTATTCAATTATTACCTTCGCAGATAGAAGATAAATGACGAGTCAGATAGTGATGAGAACTGAGATACCAATAACTAAAGACTTCATAATACATACATTCTGGTGACTAGTTTTTCAAATAAAAAATTAGAACTTACCCAATCGAACATTTTAAAATCAAGGTTTGTGTCTATGGTTGTATTTGTGACATTGCTTACTCAAAACTTGAGTTTAGCTTTTTTCGCTTATTGCTACGGATATGCGGTTGTTTGTGAATAAAATAGCAGACACAGGGTGAGCTTGCAAAATATAAAAACAAAAATTGCACTATACCACCAACCAACTTAATTTTTTTTTTCATAAGTGGACACTATTAGTAATTAAATCATGACACTATTATATTTCGATTGAGCTGAAATCTTTGTTTAATGATATAGCTATTTCATTCCTTTCCATTTTTGTAATTTGATGGGACTACATATGTTCCAACGAAGGTTGCGAGAACAGTTTCCAAAACTTGTATAAGCCGACTCTACCGACGAAAAAAGGACATCATTTTTCCAACAGTCACCTTCTCCTACACGTCAGTATATTTTTTTAGAATTTTTATATACTCGCAAATATCAATTATGTGAATTTCCCACCATTTTTCGGTACTTCGTACAAACACTTACATACATATATGGGTTATGATACTGACCATGGATGCGCCTCATTTGATCTCCAAGTATGTTGAAAACATTACAAATCAATTGCTGCCAATTTTCTGCGTATGATGAGTATGATAGCCTAACACGTACTTCTCTTTAAGAAGATATTTAGCAAATGTGTCAGCCTTTTATAACCGTCTCAATGTTGGGTTTGCCACACTATGGCAGCAGCTGCACGCAATTTTATTTTGAGTTCCATTGAAAATTAAATGATCCATGCAACCAATAGTTAGTTGAGTGTGGCGCAAAGATACACACATACATACATTCCTTTATATGAAGCTAAATATATATGCACATATGTATGTATTTACGGTTCATTTCATGTGAATGGCTTATGGCTAGTTAGTTGTTGGGCTAATGATATGACTCGATTGAATCACTTGATGGCATGCAATCAATGGTCATAGTTTCTAATCCGCATTATGAAATTTGTGCTAGAATGATGTATGTATGTTGTTACGTACCGTCTGACTAGGGCGGCTTCGGGGACTCGCCATTCACTGCCTCACGCGCTCAACTCCCACCGCCGTACTTCCCGATTGCGTGCCCCAAATCACCGCGCAGGTATGCTTGCGTTCATGCACGAGCTAGCTCGCCGGATTGGGGTGGTTCTTGCGGCTTTAAGGCACACACACCGTACCATACAAAAAGATCCATACCTGGTTTCATAAGGGATACCAACAATGCAGGCTCCATGCTGCCCTTGGCCAAAGATGTGACTTGGCCGGCCTTCACTACCCTCCCTACCTGGTCGACTGTGGCCACGTATAGCGTCGACCCCTATATCGGTCATTAAACCCCCCCCCCCCCCCCTCTTTAAAGCTTCGGTCCCCCGTTCGTTGGTCCGTCCGTCATCATCACACCACTAAAATCACAAGCCACCGCTTCCACTTCAATATTGTTTACACATCTTTATTGATACTATTAATAACAAAAAGGAAAAATGAACATCGGCTTTTGTATTGCTGGTATCAGCCACTGTACGCATATGCCTAACCTAGCTTGCTTGCCTAAATGCATCAGCGTTTTGTAATATGTGAGTTAAAATTAATCTTACGCAACTAAAATGCCTAGCAATTCTTCTTAATGACTATTCTCTTTGCTGTTTATTCATTTTTGGAGCAGAAGCGAGCTCTAAATGAATTTAAACAAGTTTGATGCAACTGGGATGACTCACCATTCATTGGCGTCATCTCAGCCTATAATACATACATAATTTGATACGAAAGTTAAACCATGACCATGGGGTGCAAAAGCTTAAAGGGGCCGGACCTACCCGAAGACGTCTTCAAGTTCCTAACACGAATCCTCCTCCCCCTACCGCTTTGCCTATCTGTGCGGCTTCCCAAATGCCTCTTAGCGTATCAATTAAACCTTTACTCGGCGTTTCAATTCAACGCTCATCTATGTTTTACGCTTACATATATGTGTATGCTTATTCCTAACGCATCAATAATTCGTTCTCCTATTCTTCCTATTCACACTCGTGTGCCCATGGCACACAAAGTATCTGTATGCTTACAAACTAATACATATACCTAAATATGCATCTAGCAAAAAAAAATTCAATTAGAAAATGTGAGGTAGCCCGCCTCAGACTCACTCTATGGTGAGTTTCTTTGCTTTTTCTTTAAAACACTACTGTCTGACAGTATGATTCAATTGATTTGACATCTGTATTTGCTGTTCTTATCTTCGTTCGGGCTCTCTGGCCCTCCTTACGTGCTAAACTAACGAGCAAGACTTGATGCTAGCCGCCTGAATAACAACCTTGCATAATCTTTACTTTTACCACGTATTTAAGCGTATCCCAAAGACAAAAAAACGAAATGATACAGCTCACCTCAGGTTCACTTCATGCTGAGTTGTACGCGGCATGTTGTCGCTCGACATTTGAATTTGCTGGTGTTGGTCGTTGCTCGCGCTAGTTTCTGCTATTGCCTTCCTCGCCTCTGTCGCTGCTGACTACTGTGCTCATGAGTTGTGGTGGTTGCCTTCGCCACCTCCGCTTTGCTGCTGCGACTAGCGAATTCCTTGATTGTATGTCGTCCTACTATTGCTGTCGCTCCGACCGTATCCCTCTGGTTATCATCTAAATCGCCTTCACATTTATGTTCGCATTGGTGTTGTGTTTACGTGGATCGCGAGCGTAGTTCCGTCGAACATGTTGTGTTTGCTCGCTTACCGGCCGCACACCTGTTTCCTACGTATATGCTTCTGCGGCAGAGGTTGTTTGCGGCCTCGCCGCTCTGCTACGATAGCGCCTTGGTATCGACGCCCAACTGTCTCCAGGCAGCGCTGTGAATCTGGTACGGGTGATTCGACTACCGTAACGTTGGGAGCGCGCCGCACTACATTAGGCGCTCCAGATCCTTTATTATAGAATAGGTATTTTGTGGCAGTAGCGCAGTGTTAGAATCAGTGCGTTCGGAGCCGCGCTGGCTACTTCGCTGAAAGTTAGTTGCTGCCTTTGTAGGCACGATGGCTCTGTAATTATAGCGCTATAAGGGCGCCCAGCGCTATATCTATGCAGCGCGCCCCCGAAATTTTACAATGCGTCGGAAATAAATTTGATGGTGTCGTTCGCTATAGGGCGTGCACTTGGCCTGTGAAAAAACATGGAGTCTGGGGAATGCCCAAGTCGGTGTTGCGCTGCCTGTCCCTTCTCGTTCGCTGGTTGTAGCAAGGAATGCTTGTCTTTCAATTGTGCTGAAAATAAAACAATGCATTAAACCTTCGCAAAGGCACAAATTTCGTTGTTGGGCTGCCACGCGGTGTCCCGCGAGGGTGCGACTCCCTCTTTTCCCCAGGTTCCTATTTTTTCTTTACCTGATTCGCACACGTTGAGCTCCCAATTCGAAAAGAAAATTTTTCCTCGGAAGTTAACGCGCGTGCTGGTTGACACGTCATCTGTCACCGACAGCTGATCTGTCGGGAGTGCGTTCGCGTCGATGATGTCATATGTTTGCGACAATTTATGACTTACCTACGGTCTGCACTTACAATATAACCGCAACAGGGCGACTGGTTTCAGCAAGCTTGCGATGGGGGAAGCAGTCGAAAGGCTGGTTTGGGGTGATTGTAGCATTGTCCTCAGGCGCGCAGGTCCTTTGCATGATAGATCCCGACCGAGCGTCCGCCTACATCACCTACTTCGTACAGGGAATTGCCTTTCACCGCTATGACCCTCGATTTGATGTACTTAGGCGCGAGTTTAGCGTTGTAGCTCTTCGTAGCGTCGCTCAACTTAAAGTTCTTACGATAGACCACCTGACCCTCCTTATAGAAAACTGGTCGCGATCTTAAGTTATATGCCCGTTGCCCCCTTTCGTGCGCTACCTCTAAGTTTTCGACTAGCCGATTCCTCATTAAACTGATACGGTCTGGTGCCGACAGCATTTCCGCATCGCCTTCCTGCAGAGAGTTAATTCCTCGGAGTACCTTATACGCAGAGCCATGTTGCACCATGGTTTGTCCGAAGACGGCTTTATAGGGCTCCACCCCGATAGCTTCATGAATGGCGCTTCGAAGTGCAAATGCCGCATAGGATACATGCTGGTCCCAGTTCCGCTGATCCTCGCCGGCTATATAGGTGCGCATAACCGCTAGGAGGGACCGGTTCACGCGCTCTGAAGCGTTGGCTTGCGGCGCGTAGGGCGCGGTCCTAATATGCCGCACACCATACTCGTTCAGAAACTTGCCAAAAAGTTCTGAAACGAATTGCTTGCCGTTGTCCGAATGGACGAACTCCGGTACTCCGAAAGTGTGAAAGATCTCACTTTCCATGTACTTTACCACCTCTAAAGCCGTAGCTCTTCTCATGGGCTTTAGAAAGATGAACTTGGACAAATGGTCCAACGCCACGAAAACAAAAGAGTTCCCCGAGCGCGTGCAAGGATACGGCCCGCAAAAGTCTATGTACAATCTTTGGAATATCCTTTCTGAACGAAACCTGTCAACAATTGGCGGACGTGAGACTACATTTGGAGCCTTGGCACACTTGCATGAGTCACACCTCGCAACGAAACCCCTCACATCCGTCACCATGCCCGGCCAATAGTACCACGCTCTCAGCCGATGCAACGTCTTTGCTGTCCCCCCATGTCCCGCCGACCGGTCGCAATGCATCTCCTCCATTAGAGCTTGTCTAAGGCCATCCGGCACCCATATCTTCCATATCGACTCGCCCGTTTCCTCCGATCGCCTGGGAAGAACTCTCTTGTATACCACTCCGTCCTTCACCTTAAGGTCTGGTAATCGGTCTGCATTGAGCTCGACCTGTCGTTTTAGGTCTTCGTACGTCCTGGTGACAAATTCGGGCGATCTGAAGTCTAACCCTCGCTCCGTTCTCAACTCCCCGATCTCTTCCATGTACATCCGGCTTAAGGCATCCGGAACCACGTTTTGCGTTCCTTTCCGGTGCACAATCTCGAAATCGAACATCTGCAATTTCAAGCTCCAACGAGCTAGACGACCTGACAGGTCCTTCTGTCTCATCAGCCATTTCAAACTCATATGGTCCGTAATTATCGTGAAGGGAAGACCATCTACATAGGCCCGGAATTTTTGAACGCTGACAACGGCTGCCAGGCATTCCAATTCGGTGACCGTATAGTTCCGCTGTGCTGAATTGAGTTTTTGCGACATAAAGGCGATGGGCCTCTCGTTGCCTTCATCATCCACCTGGAACAGAACGCTGCCGATACCCTGCGTCGACGCGTCACATTGGATAAAAAAATGACGCCCGAAATCTGGATTGACCAGAACGTCCGTCGAAGTTAGCGCCTGCTTCAAATTCTCGAAAGCTTGCTTCGCTGAATCACTCATGGCAAAGGTCTTTGTTTTCCTCAAGCAGTCGGTCATAGGCGAGGTGATACTGGCAAAGTTGGGAATGAAACGCCTATACCACCCGCACATCCCCAAAAACCTGCGAAGCTGCTTCATGGTGACCGGAACGGGAAACTGGAGCATTGCCTCTATCTTTGAAGGGTCCGTCCTTAGCTCACCCTGGCCGACTATAAAGCCCAGGTACTTCAATTCCTTCTGGCAGAATTTCGATTTCTCCAAATTTATAGTTAAGCCCGCCCCTGCCAAGCACTCGGCAACCTCCGTCAAGTGTACCAGATGGGTATCAAAGCTGGGTGAGCAAACCAATAGATCATCAATGTACACGAACACATTTTCTCGTAATCGCGAAGGAATTATTTTGTCCATCAGCCTGCAAAGTCTTTGACTGGCGTTACACAGCCCGAACGGCATCACCTTAAACTGGTACAATGGCCGTCCGGGAACTGTGAAAGCTGTCTTCTCTCGAGATGAACTTTCTAAAGGGATTTGCCAAAAGGCATCCTTTAAATCGATTCCGGATATGTAATGAGTCTCTCTCAGGCGTGACAGAATCCCTTCCACATGCTGAGTTGGGTAGGCGTCCTTCTTAGTGCGCTCATTCAGTTTGCGCATATCTACGCAAAGGCGCTTTTTCCCGGCTTCTCTACCAAGACAATAGGCGAACTCCATGCGCTATTGCTCTCCTCGATAACATCAAGGCTCACCATCCGGTCGATTTCGTCGTATGCATACTTTTGCTTTACTGGCGACATGGGGTAGTGCCTCTGCTTTACTGGGATTGTGTCCTCGGAGACTTCTATCACATGCTCCATGACATGTGTCCTGCCCAGCCCCAATTCAGCGAACGCTGGGAAAAGCCTTTTTACGTTTTCCAACCTACGCGAATCCTCTGCCGATAGTTCCAACTGATTAGGGTCCTTAGCCTCGATTTCCGAGACCACCATTGGCGCTAACCCAAAAGCCTCCCAAAAATCGACCCCCAGATATAACTCCTGCTGCAAGCTTGGGACCAGGTACAGGCACATTTCCACCGTTTTACCACGCCAACCAATCTTGACGTCCACCTTACCGACGATGGCCTGTGACCTTCCGTCCGCTGTCTTCAGCGTTTTACTCCTGGCGCGAATCGAATCTTTCAGTCTCTCCATCCACAAGCCCGAACTCGAGCCGAAACAGCTGATGGACGCCCCACTGTCCAGCAGACCCTGCACCCGAAAACCTTCGATATCCACCGTAATATAAGGTCGTTTATCAACCGCGTCCCGCAGTATTGACTCATCTATGTGTTTATCTTCTCTCTTTCGGTCGCCACTGAGCTTCCGGATTCGAGAAATTTTCTTCCATGTCCTGTTCAGTTTCGGCAGGGCAACGGCTGTGGCGTCTTCCTCCCCGAATATACGCCTCCTAGCGGCCTCATACCTTCTTTGTCTCTCTGATAATGTGAGCAAGGGTTTGAATCCCTGCTGTTAGCAAATGAGCTTGCTTGAAATTTTACTGTTCCGGGGCTGCATTGCGTTGGCAGGGCTCCCCGGTCTTCCTGCCCGCTTCGCGGTTTCCCGACTCAGGCTTCCTTTCCTCGCATCCTTGACATCGGATGCTCGCCTGGTTGCATTTGAAGCATACCATTTGATGGAGCTTTCCGTCGCAGGCGGTGGTCTTCACGCCACTCTTGCCTTCCCCGGAACTCCTCCTATCTAAATCTCCACTCTGCTCTTTCTTCGGGTATCTGTCTCCGGCCGGCCGATGGATCGCCTCAACTGCGTCCGGATCCTCTTCCAGGTTTTCGCTCTCCACGGCCTCCAACGTCCTCCTCTTGTAAGCTTTTGGCTCCAATTCCGCGATGTGTTTTTCGGCTCTTCGACATTCGGTGCGTAGCTCCTCCAGAGTGCTTATTCGACAGCCAAACACTAAGTTCTTCAAGCGAGGTCTCAGATTTCGACGGAGAAGATTCACCAAGCTTAGCTCCGGCATCCGCGTGCTCATAGTGAGCTCCATCCCCCTGATGACGGCGTAGTACTCCTCGAACTTCTCCTGATAGTCCTGTTTCCGCTCGTTCATCGCCTGGCGAATCTCCTCGTCGCAATCGGCTTTACGGAAGTGTTCCACTATCGCCGCCCTGAATGCCCAAAAATCCGCGACTTTGTCTTGCGCGTGCTCTTCCATGTATAGCCAATACCATTCTCTTGCTTGGCCTTCCAAGAGCAAATGAAAGTTGGCATACAGCTCCTGAGGATGTACGCCATGCCTCTGACGAAGGGTCTCAATCCTAAACAGGAAACGCTCTACATACACCGACTTCGGCCCCCCGTCGAACCTCAAATTCCAGTCCCTAATAATTTTTGTCGCATTTCTTTCGCGATATCGGCCTTTACTGCCTTCACGTTCCGGTGTGGTCAATTCTGGTGTTCTCTCGATACCATGGCTAGCATCAGCAGCCGGCGCGAGCTTCAACGGACTGCCACCGTTGCCCCCCGATTGAACTTCGACACCCGCTTCTGAGTGCCAACTCCCTTTATCCTCAACCAGTGGACCGCGTGCGCTTTCTTTCTCTAAACTCGCCAGCCTTCCAGCCAACCCATTGATGTCGCTTCTTAGTGTTTGAATCGCGCTTTTCACTGCTTCCGTTGTTGTCCGGCTCACGTCCATCTGGTATTGGAAAAACATGCTCTCAAACTTTTGCATGAGTTCATCCCCAATGGCACCCAGACTACTAACAGTGGCAGCCTGCGCCCCCGATGGAGGGTTGACACCTCCTGCTGCGCCCGCTTCCCCTCCGTTGGACTCATCTCCCCTTTCCATTACTTCCGCTTGTTCCTCGTGTCCGGGACTCTGCTCGGTGAGATCTCCCTCGCTAAGAGTCCTTGGAACCTGGCTCCTGAGACCCTCCCTTCTAGGGCCTCTCCTCATGTTCGAGCCTTTCCCGAATCAACAAAAGTAAATATGATCGCAAGCCCAATGTCGCTAGCGGTCGGCCTTACCTATACCTCTTGTCCGACCGTACCGACCCAAGCAAGAATCAAATCTCAAAAATATACGTATTTGAATAAACGTGTGTATATAGATGTATGTAAAAATATCAATGCTCGTTCGTGAAAAGAAGCTATCTATCTAACGTGCGTACCTGGTTCTAAGACACGCAAATCTGTAAATGTTCCTGGATATGTTACAATAGTTGTATACTTATTAACCGTGGCCATGATTTATATGGTGTGATGTCTGTCCTCCTAACGTCGTCCGTATTCTGTTCAATTATATCTACGTTATGTGGTATAACTTCGACACTGCGGTCTGACTTGACCATCTAGTCAAAACCGGATATCGAGGAGGAAAAAAAAATTAATGTTTCTTACTCCTTCCTAGCTGAAGACACAATCAGCTGGCCCTCCGACGTCCAACTGAGATATCTTGACGGCTGACCCCCCCCCGCAACCCGACACTTACGTTTGCGCTAATGCAACCAGCCAAACGTGCTATCAGTGATTACTCTATCTTACTTAACATCGACACAATTAAAAGGGTCTTAACTACCGCCCCATTAAGATATCAGATGCTAACCCTCCCTTAAAATAAAACAATATTTTACAATGATGTACCCTCAAGGCTGCACGAAACTACTGTTTATGGTATCCCCTTTTCCCCTATTCCTAGATGTTCAAAAATATAATACCGGAGCACCACCTATCGTGGGCCCCACGTTGGGCGCCATTTTGTTACGTACCGTCTGACTAGGGCGGCTTCGGGGACTCGCCATTCACTGCCTCACGCGCTCAACTCCCACCGCCGTACTTCCCGATTGCGTGCCCCAAATCACCGCGCAGGTATGCTTGCGTTCATGCACGAGCTAGCTCGCCGGATTGGGGTGGTTCTTGCGGCTTTAAGGCACACACACCGTACCATACAAAAAGATCCATACCTGGTTTCATAAGGGATACCAACAATGCAGGCTCCATGCTGCCCTTGGCCAAAGATGTGACTTGGCCGGCCTTCACTACCCTCCCTACCTGGTCGACTGTGGCCACGTATAGCGTCGACCCCTATATCGGTCATTAAACCCCCCCCCCCCCCCTCTTTAAAGCTTCGGTCCCCCGTTCGTTGGTCCGTCCGTCATCATCACACCACTAAAATCACAAGCCACCGCTTCCACTTCAATATTGTTTACACATCTTTATTGATACTATTAATAACAAAAAGGAAAAATGAACATCGGCTTTTGTATTGCTGGTATCAGCCACTGTACGCATATGCCTAACCTAGCTTGCTTGCCTAAATGCATCAGCGTTTTGTAATATGTGAGTTAAAATTAATCTTACGCAACTAAAATGCCTAGCAATTCTTCTTAATGACTATTCTCTTTGCTGTTTATTCATTTTTGGAGCAGAAGCGAGCTCTAAATGAATTTAAACAAGTTTGATGCAACTGGGATGACTCACCATTCATTGGCGTCATCTCAGCCTATAATACATACATAATTTGATACGAAAGTTAAACCATGACCATGGGGTGCAAAAGCTTAAAGGGGCCGGACCTACCCGAAGACGTCTTCAAGTTCCTAACACGAATCCTCCTCCCCCTACCGCTTTGCCTATCTGTGCGGCTTCCCAAATGCCTCTTAGCGTATCAATTAAACCTTTACTCGGCGTTTCAATTCAACGCTCATCTATGTTTTACGCTTACATATATGTGTATGCTTATTCCTAACGCATCAATAATTCGTTCTCCTATTCTTCCTATTCACACTCGTGTGCCCATGGCACACAAAGTATCTGTATGCTTACAAACTAATACATATACCTAAATATGCATCTAGCAAAAAAAAATTCAATTAGAAAATGTGAGGTAGCCCGCCTCAGACTCACTCTATGGTGAGTTTCTTTGCTTTTTCTTTAAAACACTACTGTCTGACAGTATGATTCAATTGATTTGACATCTGTATTTGCTGTTCTTATCTTCGTTCGGGCTCTCTGGCCCTCCTTACGTGCTAAACTAACGAGCAAGACTTGATGCTAGCCGCCTGAATAACAACCTTGCATAATCTTTACTTTTACCACGTATTTAAGCGTATCCCAAAGACAAAAAAACGAAATGATACAGCTCACCTCAGGTTCACTTCATGCTGAGTTGTACGCGGCATGTTGTCGCTCGACATTTGAATTTGCTGGTGTTGGTCGTTGCTCGCGCTAGTTTCTGCTATTGCCTTCCTCGCCTCTGTCGCTGCTGACTACTGTGCTCATGAGTTGTGGTGGTTGCCTTCGCCACCTCCGCTTTGCTGCTGCGACTAGCGAATTCCTTGATTGTATGTCGTCCTACTATTGCTGTCGCTCCGACCGTATCCCTCTGGTTATCATCTAAATCGCCTTCACATTTATGTTCGCATTGGTGTTGTGTTTACGTGGATCGCGAGCGTAGTTCCGTCGAACATGTTGTGTTTGCTCGCTTACCGGCCGCACACCTGTTTCCTACGTATATGCTTCTGCGGCAGAGGTTGTTTGCGGCCTCGCCGCTCTGCTACGATAGCGCCTTGGTATCGACGCTCAACTGTCTCCAGGCAGCGCTGTGAATCTGGTACGGGTGATTCGACTACCGTAACGTTGGGAGCGCGCCGCACTACATTAGGCGCTCCAGATCCTTTATTATAGAATAGGTATCTTGATTTGCGCGCGCGGTGTTAGAGGCAGCGCGACGTAACTTGCGCTACCGTATTTTGTGGCAGTAGCGCAGTGTTAGAATCAGTGCGTTCGGAGCCGCGCTGGCTACTTCGCTGAAAGTTAGTTGCTGCCTTTGTAGGCACGATGGCTCTGTAATTATAGCGCTATAAGGGCGCCCAGCGCTATATCTATGCAGCGCGCCCCCGAAATTTTACAATGCGTCGGAAATAAATTTGATGGTGTCGTTCGCTATAGGGCGTGCACTTGGCCTGTGAAAAAACATGGAGTCTGGGGAATGCCCAAGTCGGTGTTGCGCTGCCTGTCCCTTCTCGTTCGCTGGTTGTAGCAAGGAATGCTTGTCTTTCAATTGTGCTGAAAATAAAACAATGCATTAAACCTTCGCAAAGGCACAAATTTCGTTGTTGGGCTGCCACGCGGTGTCCCGCGAGGGTGCGACTCCCTCTTTTCCCCAGGTTCCTATTTTTTCTTTACCTGATTCGCACACGTTGAGCTCCCAATTCGAAAAGAAAATTTTTCCTCGGAAGTTAACGCGCGTGCTGGTTGACACGTCATCTGTCACCGACAGCTGATCTGTCGGGAGTGCGTTCGCGTCGATGATGTCATATGTTTGCGACAATTTATGACTTACCTACGGTCTGCACTTACAATATAACCGCAACAATGTATGTATGTATCGATGTTAGTACACATACACACATAATGCAGATGATGAATAGAAACATACTACATACATACATACATTCCAAGAATCAATTTTCTTCAATTGCCGAAGAATTTAAGAGATTAACTCATTCTCACAAACTGTACCGAGAGTAGAACATATTATCGATAACAAATAATTAATAGCTCAAAACGATAATACTTATAGGTACATAAAACGAAATTGGTATTTTATTAACGTCCTTGCTAAGTAAATCTATTCGAAATACTATTCTCTACCGAGAAGGGAACCACTGAAATTCGATGGGAACAAAATGAAATTTAAACAACAAATGCTTTCCGAAAGAAAATTTATTAAAGAGTACAAATCACTCGAAAGCGCATAAAATGTCTTTCGAATAGAACTGCAGAGTAAGAACCCAGTTGTTAATGGGTATAAAAAGTCACACGTTGTCGCTAATGGGCTCATGAACCAATTTCTAATTTTCCGCAACACCAATGCATTGTTCAAAGTTAGCTAAAGCTCCAATGTATTTTTAAGTGTTCAAAAAAATATTTTTTTTATTTCTTAGTTGCAATTTTTCCATTCATTTTTACTCAGTCCGGCAGAAGTGTGAACTTTAACACTTTTTGTTGCACTCCGTAGCTATTGTTGGCGTTAAGCAATTATGTGTGTAAAACTTTTATAGTTTTTGGCACGAGCTTTTGTACAGTTTCTGCATTCGTAGCGTCTATGTGATCGTTTGGCATGCAAGAAAATGCAACGTTCAAAAGTGTTCGTAGTTCGGTTTTAACAAAGCTTGCAAGTTTTGTGTGTGTTGAAGGCTATGTGCAACAGTAACTACAAATGAATCTCTAAATGGCGATCGAATGGTGAACTAAGTAATGGGCAGTACAGCCAACACTTGTTACTTACTTAAAAACTTAATTGACGCTGCACATTGGAAGTGAGTCCAACGAACCGTGCCAGTTGCTTATTCTCCTTAATAGCTGACGTAAATTAGATACACCAAGAGAAGTCAATGCATAATGATGTACACGAATGGTTCAATGCAATGGAGGTCTAGTATTTAACTGCAGCAACTGGCAGACATTTGCAATGGAATTTTACAAGCAAGAATAGTGATTGAAGTTGTGCTTCAGTTAAAAATATCTATCCCACGAACAGATTTAGCACTTCCAAAATGGTTTAAAGAATATGAAAGCCATTCAATTTGTCTTTAAACAGTGAATACACCAACATTTAATTAGACCTTGGAGTTTCTTAGAAAAAAATAAAAATAAATAGAAAATAAAAAATAAAAAGCAAAACGAAAGCATTCAAGAACTTTCTAGGCGACATTATCATCATCAATGAGATCTTTTATTTACCCATTTCCGCATAATTCTGTTTTACCTAGAAAGGGAACTTTTCAAAGGTCTCCCACGTTGCGGTCTCAACTGAGGACAATAGTTCTTTAAAATGGTTATTGTTAAGTAATTGCTTTTTTATTTGTGGTCCAAGAAAAAAAAAACCTTTTATCTTAGTTTGTGAATTATCTGGAAAGATGGCTTTGAAATGGTCTTTATCTCTATCCAATACTTTTACTGTGAAACGTCACCTTCCTTTAAAGCCGTATCGTTTGACTTCAGTGAAGTAATCACAAACATTAAAAGCGGCAAAGAAAAATGTACATAGAATTATATTCCTTCGTAGATTGGCTGCCACCTGTAAATATACCCAACAAAAAATGATGTCACTATTGTTAGGTAAATGAATAACACCCGATAAGTTTCAAAAACACCCTAACTGAACAAAAAAAGAATTGAAATTTTAGCTAAGATAGAGCGTATTTAAATCCAATTTGCAGATAGGACGTTGTTGAATAAAAAAAATCTGAGATAGTCCGTTTTGCCATAAAATTCTAAAATATAGCTTTATTTGAACAAGTTTTGAAAAGTTATTTTGGAATGGGGTGATCCTCCACATAGATATAGATATATAAAAAAAAATGGAGAGGTAAAAACTCACTCACATCATCGTTGTCTTAGCTTTACTTTTGTAATGTTTCATATTACAGTTAGATATTTTGTGAGATAGTTTAAACCGTTATGCAAAAATAACAGGACGTAGCAGCTCGACAAGCATACAAACATACAAAAATTTTCATGTATTTTGTTTTTGTAATTTGTGAGTGGATTGTTAAAATTAGAGAAAAGAAAATCACCTGGCCTATTAAAAGGAGCTGTAAACTAAACAGGATTATCGATATCTGTCAAAATACGAATTTTTAAAATTCTGCTGGGTTGCGCCAAAGTTAAAGTTAGGGCTCAATGTGGAAATCTCTTTTTTGTTTGCCACAACTACTTATTTATTAAAATCTATTAAAAGAAAAAATGATAGCATACGACTGTTGTTCCATGGATATTTCACTAAACAAAAAATTTCGAGCAAAACCCAAATATAAGGTGCAACATTTTTTTGTTGGTTTTCCTACGAACTTCTTCCAAAGAAATGTAAGTACTTATGCATGTGTTTATGTGCAGATACCATTATTTGAAAACAATTGTCGTTCGCTAATGTGTCAACACGATCTTTTCCTCCTGGCATGCCTATTCACAGTAACCCCCACCCCCAATGTCAATGTGTTGTGTTCACAACTCGTTTGCGCGTCGCGAAAGTGAAAAACTTTTCCATTGACTGTAAATTGAAGTTTCAATGGAATTTTGTTCACAGGTTTCTATTTGCACGAGAAATGCTATCAACTCTTCTTCTTGCTTTTAAGTGATTGCAAATCTTTAACTTTGCTTCTTAACGCTTCACTTATGTATGTTGTTGTTATGTTGCATTATTACTTTTCCTACTACTGCATGCTTCGTTGTTTTCATTTTATTTTCAATTTAAAAACATAAGTAGATTCCATTTTACTATTTCATATGTTAGTATGATGTGTTTTTGATTTTTTTTTTGACTTCGCAAGTTTTAAGTTTGCTCTTTACTTAAACGGAAGCGGAAACTTTATGTGTTTCTGCTTTAACTTTAATGTGCATTTGTCTTAGTTTATTTGGTTTAACTTAAAATTAAGGTAAGAAAGTGAACATTAGAGAGTATCGGAAAAGTTATACTAATTTTAACCCCATAGATTGTGTAGTGTTTCAAATGGGAGACAAATTGTAAAATAAACTAAAATAAAATAAAATAAAATAAAATAAAATAAAATAAAATAAAATAAAATAAAATAAAATAAAATAAAATAAAATAAAATAAAATAAAATAAAATAAAATAAAACAAAATAAAATAAAATAAAATAAAATAAAATAAAATAAAATAAAATAAAATAAAATAAAATAAAATAAAATAAAATAAAATAAAATAAAATAAAATAAAATAAAATAAAATAAAATAAAATAAAATAAAATAAAATAAAATAAAATAAAATAAAAAAAAATTGAATAAAATAAGATAAAATAAAATAAAATAAAATAAAATAAAATAAAATAAAATAAAGTAAAATAAAATAAAATAAAATAAAATAAAATAAAATAAAATAAAATAAAATAAAATAAAATAAAATCACTGGAGGCTTTATAAAACCTGTAGCTCGTTGCGCATTACTGATATTTCGTAGAGACTTCTGATATGGTCTAATGCATTGAACAGCTAACGAATAAAGGTTTTGTTTGAGAAGTGCAGCTAAATAAATTTTTTTAGTTGAGATGGCAGCGCGTGGATTTATGACGTTGGAATTCAAAAAGATTTATCAAGAAAAAAATTTGTCTGCACACTTTGGCGTAGCCATAAAAAAGGCGCAGACACGAGAGCACAAGATAAGGAGTTTAGTTTGTAACTGTAAGACTGAGCATGTCTAAAAAGCACAATCAAGATTTAAAAACATTTTAACAAATTTTGACAAACATATTTTAAGTCAGAAAATGAAAATAAAAAAACTGTACTTTTTACTTTTTTCAAGTATATCAAAATGTGTATTTAGTTCGGGGAATTTTCTAGAAGAACATTGAGCAGACTATATATTTAGCCGTGTAAGGGCTAATTCCTCAGCTTTTTAGACAACTTCTAAAGTCGCATAAGATGAGCCTGCAGTTGACCTTTGATGTAGTCCTCTATACCATAAACAGTTCATTCAGTATCGTTTCTATTCGAGACATAGTGACACCATGATTAATAACTACAGTGCCATACGCCATTTTTCGAAATCCAATACAATTATGTACATCACTTTATTTATTACCACAAAGATTTTCTTTCACCAACCAATTTATTTAGCAATAAATCTTGTTAGTAATCGCAACCTATTTACGGTCTGTCACATGTGCTTTGCTTACTAATTTCCTGTTTTACAGAAAAACACATTAAAACTATGAATAAATTTGATCGAAATGAATTATGTGCATAGGTATGTGAGAGAGCAAGTGAGGTTATGTTAGCACAGTAGCGTTATGAATAAATTCAATTGTTATTTATGCGTGAATTATGAAATTATTTTGCTAAAATGAAATAATGAATAAAATAAATGATAATAGGTTGACTTACAGATTTTGTGTGACATAATTGAAATGTTTTTCACGCTTGACTTGTGGCGATCACAATAAATGAAATACTTTAAATTGGATGTGCTTTTGACATATAAGATTATGACAGCTGCTAGGCTCTATGTATGTGTTACCTGTGCAACGTGTAGATATGTTAATTGAGTCATATATGTATATAAACTTTTGACTTTTGACACAACAACATTGTTGTCAATATTGACAGCCGTGATAGGAGTGATGGTCCTTATTCTTGTCACTTTTGTGCTCATCTTTTGGGCATCTATAACTTTTAAAATTTTTTTCTCCCAGCTTCCGTTTTCTTTACATTGCTATTTTTTCTTTCCTTCCTCCTCATACTTCACCCTCTTTACTGAAAAAAAAAAATATTACTTTTTTAAATTTTCAAATATGCATTTTTGGACTTAAAAAAATCAAAAAGAAATGCCATTTTAGTTTTTTAAAACAAATTTTTTTTTTCATGAATTTTTTTTTTTTTAATTTTTCAAGTATCCATTTACCTATTGATCCAATAATAAAGGTCGTGTTCATTGGCCAGCTGATTTTTATTTTCTTCTCGAATTTTGACAATCCACACATTTTTCAGTACGATTTTGACTATAAACTCACAAATTACAAAAACAAAATTTGTACATGGAAAACTTTGTTTGTCTGTCTGCTTGTCACGCTGCCACCACTTGTTATAGCTTGATCATAAACTTACTTAGAAAAAATAATGACATTTTAGTTTTTTGAAAAAAACCTTAAACAATTTAAAAAAAAAAAGTATTTTCTTAGTTAAAAAGTGTATGTGTATTAAAAATTTTGTTTCATATTTTAGAAAGCTGATTTCAATACCTTTCTAGTGGTACAAAAAAGGCCTATGAAATCAGTTGAGCAGATATTTCGATAACTGAGGGGTCCGCTTTTGATATGAAAATCAGAAAACGTACTCCAATAAGTATGCCACGAAAATTTGAATTCAATTATATCCCTTTAAGTATGCTACATAATTAAAATTTGTTTTATGTACATATGTGGAACTGTACGCAACTGTAGACTAAAGGGATTAATCATGCATCAATTTTTTGTTGGGTTAATTTTGTATGCAACATTTTATGTAGTCATGGAAACTGAATTATTCCTACAGCCAATGCATTGAGCTATAAGCCAACCTACTCTCATGCACATTTTACATAATCCAAAATGTAGTGTTGTGTTGGGTAATCATAAATTTTCAGCAAAGTTTTGTGTATACGATTACGAAAAATTCCGGAAATTAATATCAATCTGTGTTTTGCGAATCATCATTTCGAATATTGTGTATGTATGTAAATGTGCATATTGAAATACATATGTAGGCCTCTTGGAATTGGAAAAATTCCAATAAACACTGTTTCTCTGTTATGCAGTTCTATATTCAATTTGAAATGCACTTACAAAGCTATTTAGGTCAATATTCGCATATTGGTGTAGAAGACTTAATTGCTATGGATAGAACGCAGTACACGTTGAGCTGGCTTAAGCTTTACAACGAGGCTTTAGGGATGGAGGTCTTTGTTCTAACTATATGTATATTGAATTTGGATTTCACTTGCATGTAGGTTAGGTTAAGTTAGCGGTGCTGAGAGGCGCACTTAGGCCTAATGGCCATTTTTGACGCGCACATTGATTAAATTTTTAAAGAGAAATCGAGACGAGATTGACTATTTATTTGGTTTGATCAAGCTTGCATACATATATTAGCCCTTACATACATATCTACATCTCCTCTGTTGGCATTGCATTTATTATTATTAAAGTAGATTGCTAAAAGTCGGTAAAAAAGTTGTGCAAATTTTTAAAGCTTGGAAGTACTGAATAGAGGAATAACCTTCAGCAATTTCAAATCAAGTTAGACGTGGCAGATAGCTTACAATGCCCTCAACTTTCACTTTTCTTCACATATTAGATGCTTGTGAAAAAACTTTATTCCCTATTAAAATTTATGCTCAAATATTTCCCTTTTTAAAGTTTTTGTGAAAACTCATTGGTAACAAACTCACGCTTGTAAAAATAATTCGGTTGGATGAATATTTAAATTGAGTAGATAGCCAACCAACGAACCGTCAACTAAAATGCCACTTCATTAAATTAGAGCTACTGTCATGCGGTTGAAAGCGATGGCAATGGTACAAACATGATATATACATTAGACCGGATCGAAAAAAAGTTCCAAAATTGCACCTCTAAATTCAAAGCTTCCCTAAAAAAATTCAAATCAAGCTGGCAATGAGACTAAAAGCAGCATGCGAAATCATCTAGTCTATTTTTGTAAGGATCAAAAAAAAAATTCCCTAACACTTAAGCTACAAGTGGTGGTGCGAACTTTTGAAATTTGTTTCGATATGATGTCCAACCGAGTCTTATGTATCTACTACCGACATGTTTACATACATATATAACATACAGATATGTAAATCAACACGAAAAATTGCAGGGACCCCCCGTAACGATTATTTTTGTATTTTTAGCATCAAAAATGGAAGACTTCCCAATATCGCAGATACGTTTCAAGTATATGAATATGCACGTCTCTTCATGCTCAACAAAAAGCTTCTATAAACTAAAAAAATTTGAGGGAAATCCATATAAATTACAAATAATCATTATTTTTGATTTTTATTTTTTTGGTCAAACATAAAAGTTATTTTTTGATTTTTATTTTTTCGATCAAACATAAAAGTTATTTTTTGATTTTTATTTTTTTGATCAAACATAATAGTTATTTTTGATTTTTATTTTTTTGATCAAAAATAAAAGTTATTTCTTGAGCGATATTTTATTCCTCAAGAATAAAAAATAAGTTTTGAGTTTTAACTTTTTTCGCGGATTGAAAAACTCAAAACGCCGCTGTGCCTTTTTGGCAAGTAATAAATCATAATTATTGGGTGGTATATCCTCATCAACATAGTTTATATTTATGTACATACATTTTTTCACCTGGTACACTTGGCGAATTTTGCCCCATACATACAATCTCAATGTGTATACATAAAAATATGTTTCAAATTATTGAGCACTTATGCTGACAAGGATATATCATCTAATAATTATGATCAACAACCTGCCAGAAAGGCGCTGCGGTTATTTGAGTTTTTCAATCCGCGAAAAAAGTTAAAACTCAAAACTTAATTTTTATTCTTGAGGGATAAAATATCGCTCAAGAAATAACTTTTATTTTTGATCAAAAAAATAAAAATCAAAAATAACTATTATGTTTGATCAAAAAAATAAAAATCAAAAAATAACTTTTATTTTTGATCAAAAAAATAAAAATTTAAAATAACTGCTATTGTTGATTTTTATGAAAAAAATCTGAAAATAATGATTAAATGTGGATTTTTATATTAAAACTCATAACAGTTACGGTCCCTGAAAAATTGCCACCAACCGTCAAGCACATTTGTTAGTTCAGCTGTAAAGCGCTTTTTAGTTTAACTAAATTTTTGCTTTTATAATTCCAGTAAGCTTTTAAAAAAAAAACGAGCCCTACTGCATGCAGCAAGAATAAAACAAAACTGAACAAATTAATTAATTGCAAGGAATTTAATGCAAAAAGCGCATTTTTCGTTGTGATGACCAACCATTTGTTCTCGTAGAAGGACACAAAGGATGGCGGTGTGCCTATGAAAAAGTGTTAAAAATTAATACAATAGAAGAGTGGAAGTGGAAAATTTTCCATTTCACGTTTTTTGTTTTCTTTTCAAATAGTATGTAGCCACTAGGATAGCGAAAAGGCCTAATAACATTCATATGTACTTGAAATCAAATACGAATATGGTTGTATATTTCACTGGTGCAGGATAGAACCAAGACTAGCTCCCGAAGCATATGTAGTTGAATTAAATCTGGAAAATAAAAAAATTATTTGACCCTCCCTTCTTATATTAGATCCATCCTTCTGTCCGCCCATCTTGCTTTCCTTCCTCTTAATCTGCTTCTTCTTTTCATAGATACTGTTTATTTCTTATCTTCTATCACTATCACTATCACTATCACTATCACTATCACTATCACTATCACTATCACTATCACTATCACTATCACTATCACTATCACTATCACTATCACTATCACTATCACTATCACTATCACTATCACTATCACTATCACTATCACTATCACTATCACTATCACTATCACTATCACTATCACTATCACTATCACTATCACTATCACTATCACTATCACTATCACTATCACTATCACTATCACTATCACTATTACTATCACTATCACTATCACTATCACTATCATTATCACTATCACTATCACTATCACTATCACTATCACTATCACTATCACTATCACTATCACTATCACTATCACTATCACTATCACTATCACTATCACTATCACTATCACTATCACTATCACTATCACTATCACTATCACTATCACTATCACTATCACTATCACTATCACTATCACTATCACTATCACTATCACTATCACTATCACTATCACTATCACTATCACTATCACTATCACTATCACTACCACTATCACTACCACTATCACTATCACTAGCACGACATGGTGCACATGAAAGCTCATTACCTTCGGACTAAGCAGCGAAAATTCTTACTCATAAAACCTACTCCTAGGCTATGTATTTTAGAAACTACTCACATAATGTTTTTCAGAGTAACTATGCAATTTTTTTATACATGTGTTAGTGAGTGCCAAATGTTGCAAGTGCTGCTGCTGTTGCAGTTGTTGCAGCTTTGATGTGGCTGCGAATGCGGCTGTGGCAACTTTAAATATTCAAATTTCACCAATGAAGTGTGAGTGTTCAGCTGCCCTGCAGGAAATGTTCTTCGGAAAATAAGTCAGTTCATAGTTCTAGGCTTTTATAAAGCACTTAAAGCTTGCGGGACGAAACTCAGCATGCTTGTGCAAAATATTATGGTCGAATGAGTCAAGCATCCCAACAAAATGGGCTTTGTATCTAAATTTTATACAACATTAACATTTATGCTAACAGTTATACAGATTTTATTTGAATAAAATAAGCTTTATATAAGGAGTAGACCCACATGCAACCGTGCATGTGGTTAGAGAGTGTCAGTTGCATTTTCTTTGCTTTTCACCTAAGTACACATACGCAATTACACATGCATTTGTGTGTTCGTGTGTGTGTGTGTTTGTGTGTGTGATCCTATTCTCTTTTAATATATATTAAATATTTTGCTGCATTGTAGCTTTTTTGTGGTACAATTGCAATTTAATTTCGCCCAACACCAACAACAATGTGTTACAAGTGTTTCACCAAATGTTACCACTTTCACCACAGCTAATACAATTCTGCAATGAAACGTGTGTGCTGTGCCGTCTACTGGTTGCCACTTGTGTGGCAGCTAACAAAGCCTTTTAAACGACAGCCGACAGCCGACAACTGACTCACTCTCACACATACACACACACAGACATCTAGTTTGCATACAAGTATTTGTATTATTTATTGTCCATTTTTAATTAAATTCAACAGAAATTGCAGCTGCGAAAATGTTTGTCTCTCACCCCTTTTAACTTCGTCTCTCAAATTTATAATTTTTTAATTCAACAGCTCCTTGAACTCTGCACCGCTCATCTTTACTAATTGTGATAAATGCAAATATGGGAGGTAATGGTAAGCTTTGCAAGTCGAAAACTCATTTAAGTGGCAAAATTTCTACAAAATAAAGTAAAACTTTTGAAACTGAATTATTTGCAGCTGATGTGCAATTCGACATTGTAGTAATTTTGCTTCAATTCATTTAAACTTTTTTGTGAGGATTTTAAATTGGCTATTCTTGGTCAACAAAGAACGTTATTAAAATTGTTTTTGATTTGTATGAAAGATTAAAATAATGAGAAGTGTACATTTTTGTTAAATTGTTTTCTAGAAAATTCAATTATAAACTGATTACGATTAAAAAAATAAAAAATAAAAATATAGTCAACGATTATTAAAAAACAACCAGAAATATTAAGGAAGAAACATAAATAAAAATTAAAAAGTAAAATAATAAAAAATAGTCAAAAAACAATTTTGATTCCCTTTTTTTTTAGTAGTCGTGAAAAATAATGATTATTTTTGGCTATTTTTTAATTTATTTAAAAAAAAAAAACAATTTAAAAAAACACAAAAAGTAAGTTTTAGTACCTTTGTTTCTTTTTTTTTTAATATTTTTAGTAATCGTGACAAATCATGATTTAATTTGATTATTTTTTCATTGATAGAAAAGTAATCATTAACAGATTTAAGTAATGGTAATAAAAACACAAAAAAAATCGTCGAAAATAATCAGAAAAATATTTAAAATAATTTAAAAAAATATAAAATAATTAAAAAACTATAAAATTATTTAAAAAAATATAAAAAATCTTGATTTTTTTCATTGCTTTTTTATTAATTGGAAGATCATCACTAAACAATTAAAGTAAAAAGAAATAATCATAAAAAATAAAAAGTAATCAAAAAATAGTCCAAAAAAGTTTTTATTTATTTATTTATATTTTAGTTATTTTCAATATTTTTTTGTATTATTTTTAAAAATCGCGTATATTCATAACTTTTTTTCGTTATTTTTCAAATAATTTGAAAATTAACATTCAAAATTTAAATGAATGTTAATTAATCATTAAATGGATTCTCAGGATAATAATCTAACAAAGCGGCGATGATTGCGGCTAGTAATCATTATTTAGCAGTTCTGATCAGAACTTGCTCCTAAAATTTCACGAATTTCTAGATTTTTATTTATGAATATATTTGAGGAATTACTAACCTGCACATTATTATACTTAAACTGATATGTAACTGGTTATACACATAAAAATACATACAAATATGTGTTTCCGTGGTCGAAATTAGATTTTACTTTAGGCCCTTAGTAAATAAACGGCATAACTTATGTTAAGTAAATTTATTTATTAGATGAGCTCTACCACAGAAATAAGCACAAGAAAATAAATTACGTCCAAAGCAGCGAGTTGGTGTATTAGTCCCATATTCATAACAAGAAACAACAAAACTTTTGTCAAAATAAGATCTCTCCTTACAAAAATGTAACAAAAATACTGCGTTTCATAATTATAACACCCGGAACTAACATGTTTTGCTTGCTTATATGTATAAAATTTGAATATCAATACTTTTTTTTATTGATTGATTATTGAAGCTACATATGTAGATAAACATCTTTTTCCTTTATAGAATCATTTAAAAAATCTTACTTTTCTTGAATTTTGTACTTATTTAAGAGTCATAAATCAGTCTTCTAAATATTGTGCACATGTTAAAACATTGAACTCTTTAAGTGCTATAGTTATGAAACGTACTATGCTCAGGTATTCATACCCAAGCCGAGAACACCGGCGACGTTGGTGCCATTGCGGTCAATCTTAATTAGCTTTGGAACGAATAAAGTAATATAAAAGAGGAACGCTCAAACCGACATACAAAGGTACATATGTATATACTTTGAAACCGTACCGTTGAAATTCGAGCACTTGTCCTTTAAGAGAAACGATAACTATATACATAAATAAAATATTCATTTAATCTTATTACACGACGCCAAGCTAACTGCGCAAACATGTCACTAATATATTACACTAACAGATAGCCAAATTGTCGATGCGTAAAAAGAAAATGTTTTATCCCAATAAACAAAAGTAAAACGAAATAAAATAAAATAAAATAAAATAAAATTAAAAAAAATAAAATAAAATAAAATAAAATAAAATAAAATAAAATAAAATAAAATAAAAAATTAAAATAAAATAAAATAAAAAATAAAGAAAAAAAAAAATTAAATAAAAAAAAATAAGAAAGAAAAAGAAGAGAACGGAAAATAATTGAAATAAAATAATGCTTTTTGTTCCAATTTGAATCACTGGGTGGGTGATCTCTAGGGACTCATTAACATTTCAGGGATCTTCAGTTTTCAAGGTCCTTAAAATTTTTTTTTTCAATACTCTCAACTAATCTAAATAATCGAGTCAATCAGTTTAAATAATTTCCTACACTCTTTGTAATATATTTCTTCCTAATATCGTATGTAGATTAACCAGGCACCGAGAAGTTAAATGGTTGTTGATTTTTGTCATATATGTATGTATCTAATTACACTTCGAGATGGGACATTTAATATCACACCGGTTTTGTTGTTGTCTACAAAGTGCGACATGTAATATACGCCTTTTAATTTTGCACAAACAGAAATACATACATAGATAAATAATTCAATCTGTTGTGGCGGTCACGTTTTAATTTTTCCTTTCCATATCAAAGGAATAACGTTGGGCTGACATGAAATTAAAATGTAATTACATTAAATTCCCTTGGTGAAGCTTGCCAGACAAAATGGAGTACAACTCAAACGAAAGTAGAACAAAGAATGCCCAAGAAATCGAGGAAAGCCAAATTGAAGCAACAACAATATTTGCACACTTGTGTTACTCGTGCAAATTATGTTTTAATTATTCAGAGCTTTTCACACGTTGAAAGTGAGCTTGCATGTGGAATATAACATGAATTACTTTTGGGATCTATGTAAATGCTGTTACTGTTCTAACTTAAATAATTTATTAATATTATTTGATATTTGTGCATGGAGCTTTTACGGAAAGTGTACACTTAGAGTACGTGATCTTTTAATCAAATTTCTATAAAGTGTATAAAAATGGCACGCGCGTCTAAGAAATATCTATTACACGGGTGAGTAGTGATAATATTGAAATAAACCGCAAGTACGGCAAACAACAACAAATTTCAATCAATTACCAAAGACGTGTAGTAAATTCAACGGTGACAGGTAATAGTGTCACTTGGAAATAGTGTCAATTGACACTATTGCGCTTTTCGAAATGGAAATAGTGTCAATTGACACTATTGCTATTTTAGGCAGCGGTTGTCTGCGCAGCGCAGTGTTGTAAGAGATGGATTTTTATTATTCCAAGTCCTTCTGTGTAGTACACCATTCTGCGTAGGCGGCCTTCGGCCGCGCTTATTATAAATAACCCTGGGCTACGCCATTCCAACTCCGGGTGGTTGCCCTGAACGGTGGCAACATGCCACCGTTCCCACTCTATGGGCGGAATCCATGGTATTTTTTTAATTTTTATTATCACCTGAAACTAATGATTATTATATCGCGCGATTTTTTATTTCAAATTTTCATCTTATGTTATTAGCTATTCACATATGGGTGTTTCCATGCAGCCGTATGCGACATTCGTACACTTTTGGAGTAATATAAATCTCACATAAAACGAGTTTTCGGGAAAATAAAAATACAGTTTCGTTGCAATTAAAAAGAAGTATGTTTGGAAAAAAAATGGTCGCCCTGAAAGCTATGGTGTCTAAAATATCCGTTCAAAATGAGGTGATAACTTACGCGACAAAAACGGAAGTGCTTATATTGTGCACATACATATATGCGAAAGTCTGCGAATCAAGCCAGTTCTTAATTTCTTTGAATATTCGTAACCTAAGCTAAATAATGCACCTTTACAATCCTCTCATATTTAAAGAGAAATCATCTCTTTATATTATTATTTAAAAAAAAAAAAAATAACGTACGCGACATAACGTACGCGACAATTTTTCTAGTATATTAATAATAAAATGCAGGGACGTAACTGTTATAAGAAATATGATAAAAAGGTCCCATTTAACCATTAATACTGATGTATTCAAATATTGGTTATAATTAACCATTACCGTAAGACATATTTTATATTGGTCAACATAACCATTATAAATGAGAGAAACATTTTTTGGTTAACAATAACCATTATTGTAAGTAACATAATTTTTTTGGTTATCGGTAGCAAAAAAATGCAAACAATATAAAACAACTTGAGTTGCTGGAGTGGCATGACCAATGTCTGCAAGTTCCTCGAGGAAAAATTTACCACTATTCAGCAAAAATAGTTTGCTGTCGAGTGGGTCACCGATAACCAAAAAATTTATTACTTGCGATAAGGGTTATTCGTAACCAAAAAAATAAATCTCTCATTTATATTGGTTACGATGACTAAAATAAAATAAATCTGATGATAATGTGAATTCTGAAAGAAAAAAATAACAATTATTTTCGGTTCCTGATAAAATGTTTTTTGTTTGAAATTTACACTTTAATTAGGAAACAAAATAAAAATGTATTCTTATTATAAAAACTATATGATAATGAAAATAAAATCGAATTCATAACATATGTATTTGTTGATATACATTCTTTATATATTTACATAAACTCTAATATTTTCTCGTAAGGAGTATGCCGTTCGAGCAGTATTTATATGTATGTTGACTGTCGACGAATATATCGATATATTCACAAGCGTATTTATAAAATGAAAAAGCATCTGGTAAAATTATATTATTAGCTTTTACTATTTGCCACACCTTTCTCTTTATAACAACACCTATTCCATCCACAGCCCCTTTGCCATGCGAGGTGGCAAAGAAATTCCATCCAAAATATTTGCAGCTAAATTTATTTACAAAATAAGGGATGCTTGTTAAAATAAACTTATTTTTAAACTGCACCTATGTATTCAGGATAATGGTATTGAAAAAATTGCTTTTAACGTCGATTTTAATGTATTACAATAAAATATTCATACTTAAAATAACGTATGCGACAAACTTTAAAGGGTAATACAATTTTTATTACTTCGATTCAAAAGAAAATTTCAGCGAATATATTTAACTAGAAGATCTCTTGATTTGGAGTTGTAATCTCTATTACTTGCGACTGTCAATACACAAATGATATAGACAAATAATGTTTTTGCATAACGTACGCGACAAAGGTATACTATCAGAAGTAAATTAAAAAAATACCGTTATTCGAGTTCAAACTTCTCTTTTTCTCATTTTTGTAAGTAGTTGGCATTGTTAATTTAATTTTAAAATGTATTTGCACTACTTCAAATCTCTTAATTTAAGTAATTCGGAAGAGAAAATAGTTGACTCAATTTGCGAAAACTGAGTTGAAGAAAATCTCAGTTTTACTCTTCCGTTTATGAGTTTTAAGATACCAACAAGCTGTAAATACTTCCATTTTATAAAAATTCAATTCCTTTTCCCTTAATAATTCGTCTTAAAACCCATTTTCTGGTCATATAATTTTTTCAGTCGTGGTTGACCTTCTCATGGAAACACCCATATGTATATGCATGTACACTATATTTTTATTCCCTTTATGTTATCTTTATTGCCAATTCAGAAAGGTGTTCTGCACAAAAATACCTTGGATCCCGCCCATAGAGCGGGAACGGTGGCATGTTGCCACCGTTCAGGGCAACCACCCGGAGTTGGAATGGCGTAGCCCAGGGTTATTTATAATAAGCGCGGCCGAAGGCCGCCTACGCAGAATGGTGTACTACGCAGAAGGACTTGGAATAATTTAGCCCAGGGTTGTTTTTTAAATTAAATTTAAAATTTTGCACATACGCGGTTTTGCGCCCACAACAGTGGTACCTCAAATGAAAGGTAGCATAATTACCTTTCCAATACATAATTTGAATTTATTTCACACATAAAATGGGGATTTCGTGTTGGGGATTCTGATTTTAGGGATTTTTCCTTTGCGGATTTTGATTTTGGGGATAATGTGGTAGACCCGTTTTTAGCACTTTTGACACTATTTCCATTTCAGTTTGGAAATAGTGTCAATTACTTATTTTCCATTTTCTTGTTGACACTAATTCCATTTCGAAAGCGCAATAGTGTCAATTGACACTATTTCCAATTTAGAACGGAAATAGTGTCAATTGACACTATTACCAGTGACACTATTACCTGTCACCAAATTCAACCTTATCGAGACTAATAAAATGGGCAAGGAAGTGCTTGCTGTCATATGAGAAACCACTTTAAATTTTCGAGAGAAAGCTTGTATGGAAAAATGACACAGCCATTCGATTACATCAAGTGCACATATTCGTTACGAGTTGATTATGATAACGAGTAGTGGAATTTTTACATACTAAAATACTGAACTTTAACACTGATTGCGTAAAATATTTAATATCAAAACAAAAATATTTTAAACCAGACAAACATGTTAAAGCTAAATCTATTAACTTTATTAAATTTTAGAAATAAATAGTGCAGAAATGTTACTAAAAATTTTTGTAAACATTTTATATACATACATACGTTGTTATTGGTATTTTATGTCGTATCGTTATTAGCTTTTAACTTCTCTGTCAAATTCTACACGTTTTTATATCCTAATACGTACATACATATGTATGTATGTATGAATGATAAATTGTACAATCCCGTAATTTTCGGAATCGATAGGTATTCGCTTTTCTCGAACGGTTGAGGTTGGAAACAGTTTTTGGAAACTACTAAACTTGAAATAGGCAGTTTTTTTCGCAAGCACTTAACGACTTATGAATAAAATATAATTAAACTAATTCAAAATTAAAATTTTTTTTTTTGAAAATCCAACTGGAAATTGTCGCTTGCCCAAATAGCTCAAATTATAAACGCTTCCTGCTTTTTTTGTGCAATGCGAAAATTTTTTATCTAGCATCAAAAGGGCCAATAATAATATTTTTTAAGTTCTTAATTTTTGAAGCAATTTATTGCAACTTTCTAACTTCTAGTCTAAATTTTTTTTAAATTTGTTTCTTCATTTATTATCTGTCAACAGCGATTGTTTAAATTTTTAGGCGAAAAAAATGATTTCTTGATAAAGAAAAAAGAGTTCTTCTATTATAAACATGATAAAACTTATTTTTATGAATCCCATATCAAATCCGAAGGGAACAAGTGCGCGCTACTCTGATGTTTTTCACAGAGAACGAATCATTCGAAAGCGAACAAGTTTTTCCTTCGAATAGAACTGCAGAGTAAGGCTACTGGTTTGCTGTCAGATAAACTTTCGCTTTCTATTCATTTAAAAAAAAATCCAAGTTGAGTTGCTCCGTTTTGTTTATTTTGTATATCGATAATTCAATTGGAAATAATCAAAGCAAGTTAAAACTATCGGAAATACACCACATCTATAGAAAATTTGGTAAAATATACTATCTATCCAATCATGGAAATACTGTGAATTTCGGTATCGTAAAAACACAGGGCCACAAAATTTGCAACTCTAGTAGGTATGTATGTATGTATGTATATATATTGTTTGTTTCTGCAAATAACACGTGTACTATTTTGCCATATTTTCCATACAATTTTGTCATAAGCGAAACATTTTTAAAAGCTCCCAAAAATATTGTCATGTTGTGTAAAAAATAAAATTCCGCATAAATGCGCCATCAGGTCAACGTTCAATAACACTGTGCTGAGGCTCATCCGATGGCGAGCAAAACGAAGCTCCACTTTGAATACTCGTACAAGCGCTAAAATGCACATAAATCAAATTTTATTTCCTGGCTGCTGGCGAGGCGCAAAATATTGCAAATACCCAAATAACAGCGACGTTGCATGTGTTGGAATGTAAAAATATGTGCATTGCGGGGATCACATGGTTGTATTGGGTGAAAAATCGGCAAAAATGTGGTACTTATATATGGCTTATATAGGTGGGACATAAGTCTTATGTTTTTAATGAGAGAAAAAAAGCATTTACAAAATAAGGAAAGGAAAAAGGCAGATAAAGAGAGCTTTCTAAATTATTTTATTATTAAAAAAAAAAATAAATGGCCTATGAAGTGTTTGCTCAGTTTAAAATTTCATTTTTAACAAAAAAAAATTTGTCAGCATAATATACAATTTTTACTGTGTACGTTTTCAAAAGCTTATTTAAATAGACTTCTATTGGTATATAAACTATAGCAATCGGTTAAGCCAAAACGTAGTAATTACCGCTTAAATGTAATTTATGACGTCATTTTTGAAAACGTAAATACAACTTCTTAAAAATTTCATCAAAAACCTGAGAGAATCGGGTGTAAAATTTGTATTTTTACAAGCTATCAATGAGGCTTAGGCTTTAACGCAACACGTCTAAGGTTTTCAATATTTCTTCATAGCTACTCACACTATCTGTGTTGGGAAATTAACACTAACACTATATGCAAGCTTACAAGATCTTTACATAACTTCATATACACTATTTACATTGTTATTGTAATTGTTGTGATTGTTGTACCGAGTGCCGGCGACATACATAGTTCGCCACCGCAGCTGTGATACCAAAATTGCGCCACAGAGCGCCATTCCTACTGCAACAATTTTCCGCTGTCAAAGCCGGCGATGATGGCGATATAAAAAGCCGCCACGTTGCCATTTTAAAATATGGCGCATTGCACTCAGCGCGAGCTTAAAATACAAAAACAATATGTGACATACTCGTACATACTGTACTGTGTACCAACATATTTCATGTGATTTTGTGTGTGACTGTGAATGCCCTGTAGGGAAAATGAATATGCAAGTGATCATGTGGTATACAACAACACCTTTTCTAATTGTACTTCAAAATAATCAAATGTCATGGCCGATTGATATTAATTAAAGATTTTATAAAGCAAATCATTTTTATTCTCTCTTCATCGATCTTAAAATTCTTCAAATTATAAAAGTTTGAAATGTAAAATTATTGACAAATTATCCAACAGTCCTTTACACATTGTTACTTCAGAAATCATAAATTCTGAATTACACTTGATTATTCCGAAATAAAATTTTCAGCATCTGAAATAAAATTGACTATACTAAAATACTCTTTTTTGAGTTCTAAAATAGAAATATTATTTGAGTTATTAAATAGATATGACTATTCCAAAATACATTTTACGATTTCTGAAAGACAATTGACTATTCTGAAAAACATTTTGTAACTTATGAAATAGAAATAACTATTCTGAAATAGATTTTACTATTTCTGAAATACAATCGGCTATTCTGAAATACATTTTAAGATTTTTTAAGATGAAAACCAATTGTTATGTAATACATTTGTTTAGTTCTGAAATATAATTGACTCTTCTGAAATACCATTATTTGAGTTATTAAATAGAAATTAATATTCTGAAATTAATTTTACGATTACTGAAATACATTTTACGAATTCTGAACTACAGTAAACTTTTCCGAAATACATTTGACAAGCTCTGAAGTACATATCGAAACGATGTAGACGCGCACCAGCTCACACCAAAGTATTTTCCCAAAAGGGTGCGTTTTAATGGGTGTGTCATTGAATGCTTGTTTTAAAGGCGCTACCATAATAATTACTTGAAAGCGTGTGATTTATGTATGCGAATAGTTTCAAAAATATTCTCTTGTGAAAATATAAATTGAAGGGAAAAGTCCAAACTTTCGCAGTCTCTGCGCAGACATTTCTATTATAGCGGTGATATCGGGTTTCGTAATTTCCGTGGCGAGCTTATGGTGCACAGTTTCGCTGTTTACATGGTTGCCAGCATAACATACACATACATATTTTGTTGCTCTTTTCACCACCTTCAGCTTGATACTATTGGTGAAATTTTGTTGAAACATAACAGTAATTAATATTAGATTTTAGCGGTTACATGTTGGTTGCTGTCATTTTGCTATTTGCGCAGTCGTGTTCAGACAAAAAATAAATATATTTGGTTTACACTAATTGTTTGTTGGTGTGAGACAAATAGATTTTTTGGTCATCAATTAAGTTAATGTATTTATAAATATTTGCGATTATGCAGTTGAGGCATTATTTATTTATTCAAACATCGCACATTTTTATTGTACATACGAGTATTGCGTTGTTGTCAATTAGAATGTTGTTCTATCAATGAGCGATTAAGTGAAACAATTAAGCTTATAAATAGTGAGTAAGCAAGTCAAAGTTGAAGTGAAACTCATGATTATATAACCGGTTGTGGAATTCTTTATTGAAAGGTATAGATATTCCAATTATATAATTAATCAACTTTAGTAATCCCAATTTATCCCGAAATTACTCAAAACTTATTTATTGATTCAATAACAAAGCCAGCTGTAAACTGAAATTTTACTACCTTTTTTGAATTGCTTAATCTGTTTCTGATTTTGTTTAAAATTTGCAATAGGGGCTTAATAGTTTTAAAATTCGATCGCTAATAATTTCAGTGTCATGTAAAATATAATTAAAACACTTGATAGGAGCTACGGTATGGCTGTGAAGAAAATAACCAAAATCGGTAGACGACCACGCCCACTTTTGCACAAAGCTTTTTTAAAAAGTAGAAAGAAGTAGGCAAATAGAATACTCAATTGGTTTTATAAAATTGACTGAAATTGCTGATGTGCGACTGAACGAAAATGCTATTCTTATGGGCAAGGGGAGCCCGACATATCCATGGAAGGAACAAGTGCCGAATTATGAAACTGTGTTACCCAATCCGCCCTTTTGGCAGAGAAGAAACGGCTGGCGAGTTTTTATATTTTATAAATGAAAATGAATGTGCCTCTTCTATATGTATGTAGGTGTGCAACTGATCTTACTGAAATTTTGAGAGTATATTCCTCGGATCACTGGCTACAGCACAGGCTACATATAGTTTTGGAAAAGTGGGATGTTCCACACACCCAGTCTATATAAAATTTCAATTTCGTTGACACAGTACCGATTTAAGTAATTTTGGAAAATTGGGCGATGATACGCCCCTCTTGTCGATCGCTGTGAAACCACACAGGCCATATACTCGTATACATACATTTGAGTTGCAATTCGGCATATATAGGAACTAAGTTAATTCAAGTTAATGATATTTTATATGCAAGTGTATAAGTATATGTGTTTTATATAACAAATGAAACAAGTATGCGGTACCGAGACCAAAAAAAGTTCAAAAGCTATAACTTCGAAACGATGTATATCAGCACCAGCACTGGAAAAGAGCGAAGAAGAAGGGGAGCAGAAATAGAAAATGTGAGAAGTAGAATAGGTGTTCGAAGAAAATGAAGAGGATGTATCTTCCGATTTTCTCCTTTTTTTATTGTCCCCCTGTTGGTTTGTTTTATTTTCGTTCGGACACTTTCATTGAAATCACTGCACTTTAAACCACAATAGTGATATTTATATTTAAAACACTACACATCAGCATGTTACGTCGAAAACGAATATGCATTTGATTATTTCCATGTACTATATTTGAATTGAAAATCTATTTCCTACCGACTTGGCATATGTTAAGGCAACAGAAATAAAAGACCAAGTGCACAGAGCGCTGTCTTAAGCTGTGAAAAAGGCTTTATTAAATTTACATTGAGGAATTACGTCAAAAGGTAATTTCTGGAAAATTATTGTAAAACTCTCACAAGTGAAACACGTTGAACTCGTTGAAACTGATTGAACTCGTCAAACCTATTGAAGGTTGTTGACCATGATTTCCTGGGTCTAAGTGTGCCAAATTGAAGCTTATTTAAAATGGAACGTGAAACCGGCCTGAGACTTCAATTCACATGCGTAGCTAAAAAATATTCTTACCGCACTCTGTTGAATTGCATACTTCCCAATTAAATTTGCAATCAATTGTTATTCCCAAATTTTTGTTTGTTTATTTAAAAAATACTTTTTTTTTGGCATACACAAGTCCAATCCAAGTGCAATCAGTGTATAATGAACTGAGATACTTTTTATACAGTGTGGTGTTTAACCATAAATCTATGAAGGTACTAGAGATGTTTGCTTTAGTACACAGTATAAGTCTACTTCTGCCTCTGCCGAAGAGTTCTTTCCCGAATTCCCTATCAAATAGATGTTTCAAAGACCAGCTACCATTTAATACCGCCAACTTATATCACAGAAATTGATTTAGCATCGAGTTTTAAACTTTTAACTTAGAAAAGGTGCCAATTGTCAAATTTTGGAATCCAGGGATCCCGAAATTTCATTAAAAAAATTGGCATATGCTAATTTGTGCGTTCTAGCATTATGCAATGCATAAAATTAAATAATAGCATTAACTAGTTTTTGATTTTTTTTTTAAGTGTGGAAAAATGCTGACAAAAAATGAGCGGTTTAATATATTCAAGAAGTTCAGACTACTTTAAAAAAGCCGTGGGCTCGAAACATTATTCTTTGCATAAAAGCGCTGATGCAAAAAGTATTTTTTTATTTAAATCCTCTGAAAATATGATGTAGTCAAAATAAAGACCTTAACTCCAAAAACACAAATACTATAAAGTCACTATTAACAAAATAACGGACTCCCAAACAATTTACTGATTTCAAAATGAGAAAGAAAAAATCACAGATGCCTTAGGGTCAGTAGTGACAACAAGTCACTGGCGCTCGAGCAAAATACTGATACCCAAAAAGGTCACTTTTCTGAAAGGAGCCTCGAGGCATCAAAATTTTCAAAAGGTCACATAGTGACAAAATGTCATTGGCTCTCGAAGAAAATACTGCTTTCTAAAAGGAGCCACATGTGACAAAATTTCACCTGTGACAAAATATCACTGGCTCCCAAAAAACTACTGATTCACCCTTTTCCCCAGATAGCTATAAAAAATATCAGGTTTCAAAAGTTCGCTAATGTCAAGAAGCGACTAGCTTCTGAATAAAATACTGGTTCCAAAAGTCACATTTTTCAAAAAGAGCTACAAAAAATCACTAGTTTCAAAATATCACTAGTGACAAAAAGTCACTGGGTACCTAACAATATACTGGTTCAAAAATGCCACATTTTCCAAAAAAAAGACAAAACCACAGGTTTCGATGAATCACTAGTGACAAAAAGTCACATGGTACTCAACAAAATACTGGTTGCAAAAAAGTCATTCTGTTCTAAAAAAGAATCAGATCAAAATTGGACATAGAGTCACGATAAATATGTGCATTGCGGGGATCACATGGTTGTATTGGGTGAAAAATCGGCAAAAATGTGGTACTTATATATGGTTTATATAGGTGGGACATAAGTCTTATGTTTTTAATGAGAGAAAAAAGCATTTACATAAAAACTAATAAAAAAGGTAGATAAAAAGAGCTTTCTAAATTATTTTATTATTAAAAAATAAAAAATAAACAAAAAAAAAGAAAAATCACAGGTTAGAAAACATCACTAGTGACAAAAAGAAAGAAGCTCAGTCAAAAATTCTGCTTCCAAAAATGGAACTTTTTTTAAAAAGTGCTACAAAAAATCACAAGTTCTAAAAGTTCACTAGTGACAAAAAGTCAATTAATATCTATCTCTTATCGAAACAATTACTAAGTATTTACATAGGTCTTACTTTATTTTACTCAAGCGAAAAATAATATTTAAAATTTTTCATTTGGTTTTATGAGCATTATGTTTTTGTGCAATTTTAAAGCTATTTGTGAGCAATATTTTTTATGTACATGTGGCAAGCTTAAGCGGAGTATAAATATTAGCTTGCATTGCGCTGCTCTGCAAATAGTCTATTGCGAAACGTCTGGCTGAATGTGCTACTGAGAACTTTTGTGCTCGCAGTTGGTAAATTTTGAAAAGTGAAAAAAGAATTTTTAGTTTGCGGTGCAGTTGGTCTTCGTTTAATCTTTTTTTGAAATCAAGAAAAAAAATAACTAATTTAATTTTGCAAAATGTTTTTGATTTTACGTTTGCTTTGGCGGGAATTACACAAATTGGATAAATCTTTTAACAGAGGTTAGTTGACTTTGAATTAAAAGCAAAATAAAAATAATAATAAAATTTAGATTTTACAAAGTTATATACATATGTAACTCCTTTTAACAAAACTTTTCAGTAGAACATTTTTCCATTTGATTCATTTTTTTTTTATTTCACTGAAAATTTTTGCTAAATAGAGTAAAAAGCTTTTATTGCTGGGACTACGCCATTTTTTACGATTTTCACTTATTTTGAGTGAAAAATTGGTTTGGTGGTGCCGACGATAAACTTGAATGGCAGCAGTTGGAATACATATGTACATATGTATACGTGTATTTCATTCACTACTTTAAATCTAAAAGCTAAAATCTAGCTTGAGGTTTCTCGAAAGTTCTCACGAGCTTTTCGCTCTTTTTCATGCGTTGAATGCAAAATAATTGCAAGAAAAGCAAATTTGTATAAAAAAAGAGGAAACAATATTTTTTGCCATCACAATCAGCTCAAGTTTGTACTTGGTTTGAAAAGTTCTTTAAATGCCTCGTTGAAAAAGTTCAATATAAATAGGTAAGGTATGGTGTTTAGTTCCTTACATTTAATTTTATACATATATTTTTAAATTATTATTTTCAAATATTTGTAATATTGTATTTATAAAATAATTGCCTTTGTTTACTTAAATCCAGACTTGCGACTCTCAACATGGCCCTTAGTTGGTCCACCATGGCCCATGTTTGCAATTTTGGCGATTTATTTATATGTAGTAAAACAATTGGGGCCAAAGTTAATGGAAAATCGGAAACCATTCCATGTTACACCAATAATGCAGGTATATAATCTTATTCAAGTGGCGCTGAATGGTTATATATTTACGGCGGTAAGTTGAGAAAACAAATTTTTCAATTCTTAAGCATTTCGTGATATGTGAATAAAATAGCAAAAAAAAAAAAAAAAATTGCGTTCAAACAGGCAGACGGACATGCCAAGATCAACTCAGTTCATCGCGCTGATTATTTTGGTATAACTAATGGTTTGCCTATCTCTTCTTCTTCGCATACTTACAAACATCGGACCAATATATACATATATAATACCATTACATCGCCTGTCTTGGTGGCTGATCCAAGATGTTTTTGCTCTCAAGGTTTTATTAATGAAATCGATAATCTTATTCTAAGAAATCAGGGCAGTTAAACTAAGCGGTTTTTTTTTCAGTTTTCCTCACTTATTTGGGCCCTTGCACCCTTAGTTGATAGCTTAATATATTGTCTAAAAATTATGTATTTATTTTTTACTACATTTCAGTCACTTCGCGCCTCATACCTGACTCCGCATTTCAATCTCACATGCCAACCATATGATCCCGAGGATAACAATCCTGCAATTGCTGCGTTAGCTGTACCCGCCTATCTTTACTACATTTCCAAGTATATGGATCTGCTTGATACTGTGAGTCTACATACTTATATGTACATACATATATAACTCTCCAGCTATAAACATATTTCACACTACTTTCTCATTTTATTTAGATATTCTTCTTACTACGCAAAAATTACCGTCAAATTTCTTTTTTGCACGTCTATCATCATACCATTATGGTTTATGGTGCTTGGAATTTTTGTACATTAAATTTTGGTAAATTTAAAGTTTTTAATTTGTACACACATTTTTTAAATACTTTATATCTTGTAATATGTAATATATTTAACAAATTGTTTTCGTACTTCTAGCTTCACATTTTACCTTTACCGGCGTTGTCAATTCATTCATTCATGTTTGTATGTACTTTTATTACTTCATGGTCACGCTGATACCAAAGGATCAAATTGCACCGTGGAAACGCAGACTAACACTATTACAAATACTACAATTTTGCACTTTGACACTTCAACTATCTTTGCCAATATTGAATAATTGGTGTGGTCTTGACTTGTTTTGGGTTTGGGTTGCATTTTTACAAAATTTCTTTATACTCGCACTTTTTTGCGATTTCTATTATAAAACCTACTTGTGTAAGGGTAAAACGAATGTGGAAAAGAAGCAAAAGATCGCACGGCCTTGCCAAGTGTTTGATTTAAGTGCCACTTCGGTTGGCTCGAGCACCTTGAACGAAGCAAAATTATGTTGAAAATGAGCAAAGATGTTGGCACTTTTACTACACCTCAAGTGTTGGTTCTTAAATTGACTAGAATTTCTTGATTTATGTATAATTGAGCGAGAAAATGTTAGTTAGCGCATTCAAGTAAAAGTCTGCTTAAGTGCGATTGAAGTGCTTGCGAAAAGTGTGTAAATAATTTTTTATGTATTTTTAAGTATTGTTCAATATTTTATACTCAAATTAGAGATATATCGTGTATATTTTTAAGATAGCGTCCGATACTATAATTTGCTCAACGTCAAGAATAAAGTTTTTATTTTTATTTTTAAGGAAATTGTAATTGTTTTAATGGTTTCAATAATTATTTTTTTAATTAGCAATTCAAAATAAAAAAGTGCTAATTTTTGATTTTATTTATACTGATTCGAGTTATTTACATAAATTCTTGATGATCTAAAATAATTTAAAAAACATGTTGCTTGAAAACTAAAATAAAATTAAACTAAAATTATGAGACAAGACGAAGCTATGTGTTTTTTCTGCATTACGAACATCTGTTTTTCCATCCGTTGCACAGACGCCGAAATTTATAAAAATCTCTTCTAAGTAATTTTTAAAATCGATTTATTTATTATTAGTAATAATCGATGATGAAATCACTAAAATCGATCAACCGATATTAAATAATACAAATAATAATCATCAATGCTCACCGTGCAAAATCGATTGCAAATCTAATTCCAAAAAAAGTAATCGATTACTTAATTACTTACAACCTTCTTATGTGAATTTTCCGCGCTATTGGAACACTGCGTTGAATGTCCAAAGTGACTTTTTCAATCTCACGACAACTTTTAATGAGCAATACATTTTATTTTTCAATTTTGAACCTTTGCTTTTTTGGGAACTCTTGATGCTATTGAAAACCCATTTTAAATGAAATCTTTAGAAAGAAATTTTATCGGGATATCTCTAAAACTGTGTAACTGGTTTGTATTGAAACAAACTGAGAGATAGACGGACGGACGGGCATGAATAAATCGCCCTGATCATTTCTGTAAGCTTATTGGGTGAGTATATTGCTTCTTCTTATAGTTAGAAACAACGGAAAAAAGTTATAATGGCCATGAAAGGTAGACGAAAATTGGAAAAATTAGAGAAAATGGTGTCACGATACTGTGAGTTCAATGACTCAGCTCAGTGCGATAAGGCGTTGACTTCTTAACATTCTATTCACAGGTCACCAGAAGGCTCTCATCATCGGGCTCTTAAAAATTCGTTTAATTTGTGGTGTTTGATATTTGCTTCTATAAGAATTTATCATAGTAATTAATATAAAAAAAAAAAAAAAAAGAAAATAAAAAGTGTACGAATTTTTTTAGAGCCTTGTGACTTGTAAGAATTTTCGGAACTTTTTCACACACTTGATAGAACAAAAGATGTTTATGATATTTATTTTTATATGAAAATAATGCATGCATTTTGGTTGAAGATGTTTTCAAAATATGTCAAAATAATCAAGTGGGCCATTTCCAGTGCAACTCACTGTATATGATTGTGAAATGTCTCTATTTGCGTTTGCTCTCAACAACTCCTTGTTTTATTTGAATGCAATTTATGTTTTTTATTCACTTTGTGTTTTTGTTTATGTTGCTCACACGTGCATAAATGTTTTGCTTTTGTTCTACTAAATTTTCTACATGTTTCGTCTAACATTCGTCGAACACTTTATTACTACAAAATTAAAAATTATCAAACTTATTTGCATTTTATTCTCTTGCACTAATTAGAATTTCATATGAAAATGAAATTTTTCGATTTATGTATGAACTTGAGCAAGAGTGTGAATGTTCTCGAATATGCAAGGTTCATACGAGTATGTTTGTAGTTACGAAGTATGTATGTATCTTCAGTATATTGAAACAAGTGAGGAAATATTATGATTGAATAAAAAAGATACTGGTTCATATGTATGTGAATATAGCTTATATACTAAATTGGTTGCAATTAAACAAGGTATTAATGTAAAAGAAATATATGTATGGTGTATACTGGAGCAATTTTTCGTCATTTATACATGATCAAATATGGTTTGAAGACTTTTGTAGAGAACGAAAGTAGGGAGCTTGGAATTCATAACTGCCGTAAATATAATTTAGAATCACTGTTGATATCTAAAGAAGAGGTTTTTTTTTGGATATTCGAACTTTGAAGGGGTCATTTAGTAAGCTTTATTCCTAGTGTTGTTTTACGTAAAACAAAGTTTCCTAGTCCATCAAATAATAATCTAGTTTAGTACAGAGAGAGCGAGTTAAAACTTTTTAAACTCAACGGAAATCATGTTAAGACCTTATATAAAGGTAGTTGGTTTGAATAAAGGGTATAAACTAACATATCGAAGTGTTGGTGTATGTTAATATAATTCGTTAGTATGAAATTCAGAGAAATTGCTCACATATAAATTTATGTATGTAGGCATGAGTGAAAATTTTAAAATTAGCTTATGTTTGTTTGCTAATATTAAGAATATATGTAAGTAAAACACATATATGATTTTACAGGAATCTTATGAGAAAGTGCTTAAAAAGAGTGAGACTCAAAATAAATCATTAAATTGGAGAACAAAATGTGTATAAAATGAGTCAAAAAAGACTCAAAAATTATTTCGAAAAGCATTAGTAAAATGCACCAAAATTGTTCCAAAACCAACAAAGTGGAGGAATAAAGGTGCATAAAAGAAACTACTACAAGAAGAGTCCAAAAAAAACCACGAAGTTGACTTAAAGTGAGTCATAAAACGCACCAAATTCATCGCAACGGAAATAATTTTTTTATCCTCTTGGGCGTCACGAAAAACTAATTTTCCAAGGAGAAATCTCAAAGAAATGTGCGTTTTATAGCACCGAATAACTAGCTAGCGAGGATGTGTTCATGAGATATTTTAAATCAACAGATATGCAAAGTATTAAACTTTTCTAAATCTTTAAAAATTTCTCATCGTGTACTCTGAAATACATACATATGCAAATAAATATAAAGCTGACTTTTTGCTAGGTCGACAACTACATTTTAATACGTAAATAAAATAGACCAAAAAACAAATATAAATGAAATATTTGCGTAAACAAGTTCAGTAACTCGCAAAACCTAACATATCCATATTTAGTAGAAACACCCACCAAACATTTATAACGCAATAAACAAACGCTTTGATAATTCAAACTATAAAAAATAATTTTTGGTTAGTTCAAAATGGACGCTAAAGAGCGAATGTGGTCCGTTAATGAAACACGTTATACATTTGAAGATACTTTGTGTATGTAAATAATAGATAATAGATTCGAGACTATATTAGAAACAAGCATCATTAAAAATTACAACTGCTTATGGCTCAACTTTCACCTTTGAAGCCATTACTTTATGTGACGTAAAAAGTGAATTTAATTAAAATGAAAATCAGTTTTTTTGTTATAAGGAAGGCTGAAAGGTAGGGTTATTTGGAAAATCAAGTAATTTTAACGGTATTGGAAAGTATAGTTATATGTATGTAAGCAGATTTTAGCGAGCTGGGCCTATTGGAACATTTCTAAAAAACCGAATTTTCAATCTATGATTTAGATACTCGATGTCAATACCATATCCAGGGAAAAAATCGGAAGTTATAGGAGAAGGGGGCTTGGGATCTCCATACAAAAATTTTTTTTTCAGGATGTGTGTCTTTAAAAAGGTTGAAGGTAGAAATATGAAAATTGGTATTGGATATACGATTTATGATATCAATAGAATACTAACTGAAAACAAGTGGAAAGTATTAGAAAAGTGGGCGTGGCAGCTACCATACACACTTCACTGAATATCTACAAAATCCTTTAAAGTAGGAATCCGAAAATTAGTATCGAAATATTCGATGTCAATGCAATATTTACTGGAATAAGTGGCAGCTATAGGAATTAAAAAAAAAGTACTAGTATGTACTACTGCCTACAATTTCCTACACACAACTGTATACATATACATATACGAGTATGTAGATACCTATAAAAAAAAAATGTTCAATACATTACGCGCAGACAAATGGTTCGTTGGTCAACGCACAAAATAAATATCTAATTAATTAATTAATTATGTAAAACTTACTTTTTTGAGGGCAATGAATTGTGCGCCGTGTAAGAAGTTCAATTGCAATTGTACATTCTTCAATATGCTATAGACATTTCCATTCTAGACTCCACACTTCGAACACGTTTTAAGACGCGGTCATTTAAACAATTTCAATTTTGAATTTCATACTTATAAATGTAGTGCAATAAATAGTTCTAGAGAGTGAAAAAATATTTCTATTTCAACAAAAGGTGATCACATGATCACCAAAATAACCGGTTTTGTCACTGGAGACGTGATAAAAAAATTTCCTGTAGCTTGGACTGAAAGCGGGCATAAATAAGCAATAAAAATAAAATAAATTATTAAACTAAAAAAATAAAAAATTAAACTTAACAACAAACAATATGTCTTATATAACCAAATATATTTATGGGTTACTCTATGAGATCTTTCAGGAGAACAAAGGTGTGTAATAATGAAAAAAAAAAAAAAAATATTTCAAAAAAAAAAAATTAAAAATAAAAATGAAAAAAGGTTAAAAAAATATTAAAAAAAAAAAATTATTCACTATCTTTTATAAGATAGCATGTAATATTAAATGTTTGTGTAGTACTTATGTATATTTAAATGGTTTTCGTGTTCCAATAAAATATTCATAATTTATTTTATGTGCGTGTGTGTGTGTTCTCTCTTCTTTTTGCAGATCTTCGCGTGCAACATTTACCACTTGTGGGCTCACCACTACCTATGGCCCTTAGTATTATTGCTTATTTAGCATTTGTTTTACATTTTGGACCAAAATGGATGGAGAAACGAAAACCATTTAATTTGAAATATGTGATGCGCGTTTATAATGCGATACAAGTGATAGCAAATTTAATTATATTTGTTGGTGTAAGTATATTTGTAATTTTTTGTTTTGCTCTCTGCAATATATAGAAGTAAGCGCCCATAACTAGCATGCTAAATATTTAATTTTGTTAATGGCATACAATTTTTTTATACCAAAAAATGAGCAGTTTTGTATACCCAATTGTGACAGGTAGAAAGTAAGTAAGTGAAGGTACGTAATGGGCACGATTAAAATTTTTTTTTTTTTTGAGGAGAAGTCATTAAATAGCATAGGAAGATATTCAGCTGACTTGGCTGCTGACAGTTTTTTCGTAAATTTTCAGATTCCTACCATTAGCCTGAAAAGTAAAGTTTGTATGTGATGTGCCACGCCTCCTTTTAAAATAACTCCTTTTTTTCGAGAGTATGGTATTGATATCGCATCCATATCTCCATAACAATTTTCGGATTCCTACCATGAACACTTTTGGAGATATTACGGCTTTACAAGCATGTTTATATGGGAGGTGCCACGCCCCTTTAATATTTTTCTCGTTTCTTTTATCAACAAACACCCTTAAAGGAAGTATTAAGTTTATTTAGTTCAGTCGTTTTAAAATTTTTTTTACATAATAAATTTTGTTTGATAGGCTTAAATGTAGCTAGTCCTTAAAAGTCACAACAGGGTATACAATGCCATCTTTCCTTTCTCATAACGGATTTAATATATGCGTTGCTTTTGCTCACGTTGCTATATTTTCTTTACAGGGCGTACCGAACTCTTATATGCGCAAAGAGTTTAGCTTTACTTGCCAAAAGGTTGACCACACCAATACCGAGCCTTGGATGTGGAATTTAATTCATCTTACCTATGGTTATTACTTAACAAAATACTTGGATTTACTTGATACGGTAAGCCCAACACTGACAACTAGGCTGTTTGCTGTTGAAAGCATGACTGTGAGAGTGAAATTGAGAGTGAGATAAATTGATAAATGGCATTGAAGTAAAAAAAAAAAAAATTATTTAATTTCTTTCGATTTCGAAGTGGTTTTGAATTTTTGTGCCAAAATTAGTAAAAACTATATTTTATCAGTGTGTTATATACTTTGTATATACTTAATATAATCCAATTCATTCAGTAAGTTTCCACATCGATTCAAATTGTAAGGCGTCAATACAATAAATGAGTGCTCATAAAATTCAAAGTCAATCAAAGTTCAAAACTTTCTAATTGCATTTTATATAATCACTGAATATATTTATATGCACAAGTGTCCAGTATATACGCACATTTACATATAGAGTGTGTATACCCAATGAGTATGTATATAAATGGATGTTCTGTGAAAGAAAAATCGAACACGAAATGTTATTCGTTTTAGTGACTTCTTCATTCGTTCATTGTATCGTGTTTTATTAATGAATTTTGAAATTTAATAAGTTTTTTGAAATTTTCGATATCGAAAAAAGGGGCGTGGTTTTCGTACAATTTCACTCCTTTTTTATAGTAACCCACCTGCCGGAAAACCACATTTCATTACAGTATCTAAATTTTTGCTCAAGTTAACGTGCCTACTGACAGACGAACATGCCTTCATCGACTTCCCCTTTCCGCCATGACATTTCTTATAACATCAGTCAATATCTTGTAAGTCTAAAAATAATTCAATATCAATCTTGATACGTGCATGCCGTTAAGCAAAGTCCAAGTCGGGGGACTCTTCCTCTAACTAGCTCCTCAATGACGCCAATGTAGGAGAAGGTCTAAGAATAATAATGACGAGCCATATCTCGATCGCCAGATACTTTTGCAGGTAGGCCATCGGCATGCACTGGAGCTCTAAAAAGGAAAGATTTTGGATTTTTATTCTGGGATAGTAATGATCTCTGCTATCTCGTGCATCAAGCCTGTTATCTCTACAGGCATCAGCAGTGCTGTTAGATCCACCCCCAGAATGGATGTGTAGTCCTTACTAGTTTCAATGAAACAAATCTTTGGGAGAGAAACTATGGGCAATTCAAGAGTATGGTGGCCGTCGGTGACAATGACAGGTTTCGCCAAGGGAAAAAGTCGGACAACGATGGAAGGAAGTATTCAATTCTTGTTTACAGCTAATCGACGGAAGTTTCAGTTACAAAAAATTTTTGCAATCATCAAGGTAATATACCAGCGATTCTGATGGAGAGGGGATTCTCGATAAGTAGTAATTAAAAAAGAGTCTAGAAAAGACTTGATTCGACGGGGCATAAAGAGCTTAACTCGGAATCCAGGTCTAAGGATTTTGGACAGGGTGGGAGTGTTGAGTCCCCCAGGTCGTATGGTCAGCTCATGTACTCATGAGAACATCCACCACTCAAGCAGTTTCCCCTTTTTACGTAGTCAAATTTATAAATTTAAGTAAAATCTCAATGTGGGCTGCAATCTTGCTGCAACCTTCATATAACTCCCCAATACGATTTTTATCAACGAACAAATTCAATTCTTCTTTCGACACTATCGGGAGACATCAAATCAGACAAATTGCTTGTGTTTGCTCGATACGAAGTGTGAAATCAATGCAGAACTTGGAACACTACAAACTATACGTACACACCAACAGACTGACAAAAGCATCTTCATTTCATTGGCATTTTAAGGATGAAATTGACTGCTTGAATTTTTTAACATTTTATTTTTGTTTTTCGATTCTTCTAACTTCATTTGTTTTACTCTTTTTTTTTTTTTTTTGTTTACTTGCAGGTATTCTTTGTGCTGCGAAAGAAAAACAATCAAATCACTTTTTTGCATGTTTACCATCATGCCGGAATGGTTTTTGGTGTTTGGGTGTTCATGACTTTCCTGGCAGGTAATTTTCTAGTACAGATCTAGGTTTTAAAGGGATAAGGGATAAAGGAAGAAAATAAGTCGCAAAAGTAAAGTATTATGTGAGAAATTGAAAACGAATTTAAAGTAGAAAAGTTGCATTCAAATAGTTGGCAATTTTCATATGAAAGGGCCTGTTTAAATTTTACAGTATTGTGCAATAAAATAGCAGCGTGAATTACTTAGTGTTTAGGGACATTTTCCTTTCATGTAATGAGAGTTATATGCCGACCTGTGGATGTCTAAAACTCATTTAATGCGGTTTAGGAGAGATTCAAGCGTGAAAGTGACTGAACACGTGTAAGCGTGCTGAAAAGTGACAGTGACAGAAAAAGTGACCAAAGTTGATTTTGAGCTAAATAAGTCAGGGTTCGAATTTGCACGCACACACACAGCACACACACGCGTGCAAAAAAATGCTCACCAAAATTTTTAGCTCATGCACATGTGCTGTGCTTTTAAAAAAAATATTAAGCACACAGCACGTGTGTGTGCAGTTTGAAACATAGCACTGGCACGTGTGTGTGTTTTTTATTGAAAATATAAAAGCACATACTCATGCGTGTGTTTTTTTATTTTATTTGCTCTCAAATTTTTCTATTGATTTTTATATGGCAGTAAAAAATGTGTGTGTTTTGTTTTTGAAATAGAAACGTGCGTGTACAACTGAAAGTTTTTTCTACACTCAGCACGAGAGTTCGTGCATAAATATTTTATATAAAAGCACACACGTGTGCATGTGCCTAATTCGTATCAGCACACACGTGAGCTGTGTGCTACAAAATTTTTCTGGTAGCACATTGCACATGTGTAAGAGCGAAAAATTTACAAATGTGCTGAACACTTGCGTGCAAATTCGAACCCTGAAATAAGTACAGTGATAAGATAGGGAAAACAATCACTGATTATGGAACAGCAGGAAAATAAAATTTACTAGTGACCGTAAAAATCACAGTGACAGTCACAGGTTTAATAAAAAAGTTTTATTGATTTAAACACAACGAACTTGATAATTTTCGTAGATACGTATTCCTATATTTTATGTGAAAATTAACAGTAACCGTGACTCTTACAGGAAGAGTGAAAGCGACCTTCGACAGCAACTTCAGTATAAATTACAACAACTTTCCCTTCTGAGAAGTGAATTTTTTTTGAGAATTTTTCGGAAATAGAATTGAATTTTGCTAGTAAAAATTAAAATTAATTAGTTAAGAGGCTGATTATATAAATAAGTCGCCGTGAAAATAGAAAAATTACAATACAATGATGTGAATACTGCAACATTGTAAAATTAATGTTGGCACTCGAATGTGGCGGAAATATATTACTTACAGTTTTTCACTGCTATTTTATTGCGCAACACTGTGAACACAACCTATCACTCGTTTAATTTTTTCTCTACTTTCTATACTAAATGCAACATTTTCTATTTTCTTTCTCCTTATAGGCAGTCACAGCACCATGTTGGGCATTATCAATCTGCTCATTCACACCGTCATGTACGCCTATTACTTTGTAACTTCAGTATGGCCGACAAAAGGCTCCGTATGGTGGAAGCGGCATATTACTCAATTGCAATTGTTACAGTTTGGCTATTTAATGATACATTTTGCAATGCCTATCGCATCTAATCATTGTCAACATCCGGTTCTAATCTCATTTGTTGGTCTTATACAGAATCTCTTTATGTTTGCGCTATTTTTCGATTTCTACTACAGAGAGTACATAAGGAAACCAAAGGTGGAAGCAAGTGAAAAGCGTGCACAACAACAAAAGTTGTTAATACAAACACAGATTGCTCAAAGTGGCAAAGTGCAAACACAGTTAACGTCATCCCATAGCGAACAAATTGAAAGTGTGCAACACAGACGGGCGTCACAAGCTGCTGAACAATTGAATTCACGAAATCTTTCGACAAGTCATACAAACAATATTCATACTTTGCAAACATCCAATTTACTTAAAACAAAGTGCAGTTAAAGTAAATTCAATTAATTCATATTTTCTTTAAAAGAAATTTACACTTCCTTCTTGTCATAATAGAAAATCGCACTCATTTAGTTTCTTAGTAGCATTTATATTGTGTCTAAAAAAAAAAAAAAAATTTATATGTAAATTTTAGTGTTTAAGTATTAAAAAAAAAAAATTCAAAACGAATTTAATGGCTGAATACTAAGTTTCTCAAAATTTCTTTATACGTTGCTCTTCATTTTGATAGTTTTAGAGGAACTTAATGAAGCGCCAATCAGTTGTGATCCAAAAGTGTGTAAGTTCTTCATTAGCGAAAACGAAGAACTTTAATATCGGCTTGGAAATCAGTTGAAAACGCTTTTTGGGACGTGTACAAAGAGTGCCTCCTCACAAACTTCCTCGATACTTAGAGGAAGCCATTTTATAAATACATACTACCTTTTTATTGTCCAATAATGGCATAACTTACAGAAAATTTCTGCATATTCATGCAATAATAAAAACTTGTGAGTTGGTATCTTTTTAATTAAATACAAAATCCGCTCAAGATACCCTACTTGGAAAATAATTAGCTCTCAATGACAAGTAATTGGCGAGTAGAACAAACATGTTATATTGACTATTTCCAATTACTAACTAGAAGACAGAACAAAAATGCAATTCATATAAACATTTTTTTGTTATCAATTAAATCTGGTCTTGCACCATTCCAGACACATTTTTCATACTCTTCAAACAAACACACTACTTCAAAACTAGTATCTTACAGCAACTAGTCAATTGCCAGATTTCGGAGATAGTCATAACAGACAAGATGGTCGAAAAAAAAATCTATATGAATGACAACTCTTAATTTTAATATACCTATCCGGCATTTTGAATAATTACTCGCTTTTATGATGAACATAAAATTTAAAAACTAAATTCTAGCGAAACTTTGTCTACTGAAAGTTAGGCATTTGAAAAAAATATTTAATTCTTATTCTTTCAGATTTTGCCTTTTTTGGACTAGTTTGCGATGAGTTAGAAAAGTCTGCTAATTTAAAGTTTGTCTGTCTATTTTTATGCTGCATGGACACGAATGCTCTAACAGGCAGCTACATACATACATATGTACTGCTAACCTGTTTATGCATTAGGGTAGCGAAATTTTCTAAATTGAAATTCGTTTAAAATAAGAAATAATAAGAAACTGTTTTTACTACGTTTGTATTATGACTTATTTTGAATAATTGGGCTTCAACTAGTAGTTTTAAACAAATTAAAAATAAAAAATTTCTTTTTTGAAACTTTTACTTTTTAAACTATATAAAAAATAACTGGCGTGCCATAATGTCAATGAAATTTATGTCATTGGCATTAATTCGCATTTCAATTGCTGTACAAAGAGAATTAACATCATTGACAATCATTCTCTTGAGTGAATGCTAAATATGATAAATGTTTTACTAATTTCAATACAAAGATTATGTGAGAACTAACTTCATTGATATGAATTCCCTCTGACATTGATTTCATTGACTTTGTGACACTTCACCGAAAAAGAAAATAATACCACTGATCAACAATTATATTTTGTGTCAAAAATGTCTTCAGAAAAGCAAGTAAGCAAGGCTAGATTAATAGTACAAAGACACCACACCATCAGCTACTATGGGTGGAAGATGGTTCATTGAAATCGATTCTTGTCGTGAAAATTAAAATGCCACATAAGCTTATCTTACAAAATAAACCACCCTAATATAACAATTAGCACAAAGAATCGAATTAATTTAGTTGCTTGTTTACCAGATTCAGTGCTCTGATACAAAATATCTTATGTCCAAAACAGAATTATATTGAAATATTATTGATAAGCATGTTTACTCGTATGGAATTGCATGTGGGTTTGAATGTTCTATAAATATAGTCAACAAAAAATTCACAACTTATATAAGGCTTATAAGATTTTTGTTTGTGAAACATTTTTAAAAAAGTTATTCTCATGCTCGGAGAGTCTATCTCAAGCATGAGGCTGATATGCCAACTGGAATAAAGTAGGGTTGCATTACAAGACATCAAGTTGTAGGTATAATGAATTGATTTGAAAAGGTGTTTACATTAATCAATTTGGCAGTCAACTTCTTTTTAATTCATGCAACTTGAATAGTGGAAACGGGACGTGCAAAATTGCACGTAACAAGTTAGTAAGCAGCCAACTTTGAATCAACCCCTCGTGCAACTGAAATTGATTCCAAAATTTACTAATGTAAACAGCTCTTTAATAAGATGTTACATTCATTATAATTTCCTTATGAATCCGAAAATGTTTTAATATCTTGTGAAATTTGTTGTTGTGTATGAAACTCGTAAGGATTATAATTAACTAAAACAAAAAGCTAAATAAGGGTGGACACAAAAGGATCTAGAGTGTATTAATTTAAAATGAGTTTTCGACTTGTGATATCACAACTTCATATCGTTTAAACAACAACAACAACAACTTTATGTCGTCTAAGTGAGCTTCTTGTACATAGGGAGATACCAAAAAGCTTAGCCAAATTTAATGCAGTGGCTTTCAAAAATCAGCTATAACTACTAAGCTATTTTAATTTCATGACTACTTGGATGTGTATTTTGATACGATGATATCTTACCCACATATATACTGTGGCGGACATAAGTATGTATGTATATATACAGTCACTATCTGCGATTTTCACAAAGAAACTATAAATTTTGTTTTAAAAATTTACTAAAAATTAGTAGAATTCGCAAAAATTTTAAATTTTTTACTCGTTAAATAAAGTGGTAGTCTTAAGTTCGTGATATATTTTGCTGGTTTTTGGAAATTTTTTTTTCTGGAACGCATCTAAAAAAGAACAAATCGACTTTATTGTGCTGCCTTTAGACTTTCAATGACTTCAAGATAGGCCGAATGTTTTCCAAAATGTCAAACGAAAAGAGATTACATGTTTACAGAAATATATTAAATTATCTATTAAATTGTTTTTTTTTTTTAAAGATATTTGTGTACATGTTAAATTGTTAAAAATAATTGCACAACTAAGTTGATTTATTACACAGGCAAATCATAAATTACAACAAAATATTCTTGTATATTATGGTTTTTCTGCATTGGCAATTTTTTTGATAAATTTTTTAGCAGATAAGGCCACATACATGTAAAAGTATCACCAACCACAATATGACAATCATTTGTTATCAAAACTGATTTGTAATGGTTATGGTTGTGATTTAAGGTTTTTGTGAAAATATCGCCAACAGCTTTGCAAACAAAAAGATTTCAATTTTTTTTTTTTGGGTAACAATATTGATGCAGCGATTTTTATTTAAACGGCGTATTTTTTTTTAATTAAAAATGTTTATAAACTCTTCAATACGTTTCAATTTTTCAATAAATTTTGCAATGCAAAATATAAACTCAAGACAACCGAAGTGCAGTGAAACACTGAAGATGGCCACTCATTAAACTGAAAACTTTTTTTCTAACTAATCATCATAAAACAGACGAAGTATTGAAATAAAAAAGTACATTTTTTTTTTATAAAACGAGAGTCTTTAAACTGGAAATTTTAGTTGCAATTGAGTTAAACTTATTTTCTAAGTGACAGCGGAATTTTCTTCCAGTTACGAGAACTGTCAAGTTCGGTCACTCTTTGCTGAATTGATTTTTAGCATTTTGGGATTATCAATCCTTATAAAATTTCTTACACTGAGATAAAAAAAAATCTAGCTATATACAGTTTTGTAGGCAATCTAATTCCTCACTTCAATCGCTCCTTTGTAGAATATTCAAACTTTAAACCAGGATATGGTCTTTGATTTTGTAGGCAAGCAGAAAAACGCATCGGCGAGCTGAGCAGAAAAAGTGCCTGTTGCCAATTAATTGAAAAAAGAAAGAAAAATTGTTGCCTATTTACTTAAACGACAAATTTTTCATAAGCCCTTTACTTATCTAGAGAACCCGTGTCGCTTTTATAAATTCATTATTAGAACTTTATTGTGCTTCCAGCAACTGAGCTTAAGGTTGTGTTACTCAACAGAAGCTAATGCCATGTACATGCAAATAAGTAACATTTTGTATACAGGGTGCATGATGGAAAATGATTAACAAATATGTTTTAACTTCTGCAATATAATTCAAAGGATTTCAGTATTTAGTTATGGGGGGAAGTCTTTACTCCACGACTTTAGATTGCGATTTTCTTTGGTAAATAGCTCGCCATTAAAGTCATTAGAGTGTCCTCGCCGAGGCTTCATCGTAGGGATAACATTTTTTGTTTGTTAAAAATGTTGGCTATTCTGATATTTTCGGGATATGATTTCATAATACCGGAATATACGGACTCGCTTATTCGCTATTTTTAAACAGTTTGGGTTGAAAAAAAAAAGTGGAAAAATTGTTTGGGAGACCATCTGACTTTGAAATATAAAATGAAAACCCCTGCCTAAAACAATACTCGGTCCACTATGAGTCCTTCTTTCTTATTTCTTTGAACAAGCCAGCTATGCACAAATATACCAACCACCCTGTTATACAGCTTAAGGCACACAAATATGACACGTGGCATGAGTTAAGAGATTTTGCTAATAACGACAACAACAGAGACTACATAAACAGTAAAAGTGTTAATATTTGTATGCCTAACCTAGGTCGCATTTTGCAGTGTGGGCAGTTAGCACTCAGGCGATGGTTGAATATTAAAACTGAAAAATAGAGAGAGAAGGTCGTCTGACTAATGGTGTAATGAAAAATGTGGTGATAGAGATAAAGTAATAGTGCAAGCAGTGATGATGCTTACTAACACTTACAGTTGTGTGCGTAATAATAGTAGTGAAATTAAATTGGATATTGTTCGAAGAAATAAAATGAAGTTGAGGTTTTAATAATTTTCATTCAATATAAAGAGAATTCTATAAAAGAATCCACATTAAAAAAAATTTCAAAGTTATTCAATTTTGCGAAATTTACTGTATTGAAACTTCAGTATTTCCGGGCAGAATTTTTAGAAAAAGTTAGTTAATAATCTGCAAGTAAGAAGCTCCTCAAAACTTGATCTAAATTTTTAGAATTTTTTTGTCGAGGGCTTGGGCCATTTTTTCTTCCATTGAAAATTTGAGTTTCGTTTCTGCGTTTTATGGAAAAAATGGGCAAGATCATTCACAGCGAAAATTCTAAAAGTTCATGTAACATTTTATGGTACTTCCAACTTGCACATCGTTGTGCTAAAGTTGCGTCAAAAAATTGCTAAAAATTCTAACCGAAAATATTTAAATTTTTGTGTACATTTTTTAAACTTTAAATAACTTTCCTAAACTTTTGGTATACTTTGAATATTATTTTTATGTGTTTGTTGCTATAGATTTCGCTATGTCTTCTGTGAAATTTCACTACTATTATTGTGAACACAGTTGTACTTATATATGTAGTTAACACGTTCGTAATCTGCAATGAATTGGTACCAACTAGTCCGTTACGGGTGTAGTTTTGGTCGATAGTACCCGTTTAGCTGTCCTTCATAGGATATGTTCAAAAAGAGATCAGTTCAAAGCACCTGACCTTAGTTGCATGCTCCTTTGCGATACATTCCGGATTCATTCTAAACTAATCCAATATTCCACAGTGTAAGCTATGTACTAACGACATTAATACTCGTAGTAGAGTGTGTTCGTTTCTGTTTCGCATCAAAAGTGATGCAAGTAATAAAGGACATTTAAGTGCAGCTGCTGGTGCTTCAACTGCTCGCTTTACCTGCCCGATCTCCAAAACCGAAAATTGCTTTTCTAGTTAATTAATAGTTGATCAATAATTTACATCATAGTTATAGGCCTTTTAATTATGGTGCTTATGAAAATTGCTTTTGACGTATACACCTCTGCTCTTCAGTAATAGTTAAGTGTTGATGTGACATACGTTTGCCTGAAGGACACAAAGCTTTGGCAGATGAGCGTGAAATTGTAAAATTATGAAATTTTTGCTAAAAGTGGCTGAAAAGTATTTAAAAAAAAAGAAATATATATATAAAATATTAATATAAACAACAACAAATGTTCCACCAAAAAAAAAAAAAGAGAAAAATCGACGCGTTAGTTTTCTACGTCACAAAATGTTTTCTAGGCCAATTTCTATTCGTGTGATATTTTTGAAAATTCTGTTTGCTTATTGCAGCGGTGAAAGCTCTCTAATATATTCTTACTAATACTTAGTATATGTATGTGTAACAATTTTAGCAAGCGTCATTTAGAGGAAATTGAAAATTTTACGCTGCATTGCGACATTTTCAATTTACCAAACTGCCACCTAAGCTAACCAAATTAACTGAGTAGTTTTTAGTTTAGAAAATTCGAAATTTTGCTCATGAATATGGTGGAAATGTCTCTCAATTGCATGAACTTAATTAAACTTACATATATGGTTTATTTGTTAAAAATTTTTTGAAAAATTGTACGTTAGCAGGGAAGTGGTATGACGCAAATGAAAATTAATTTTACACATGAAAAACGCTTAAAATTAAGCCATTTTTTGAAATACGGTGTACAAGTGAGATGACAGCGGTGATAAATTTGCAAGTCAGTCAGAAATTAAAAAATTTTTTTTTGTACTAGTTTCTCTAACTATTAAGCGCCAAAAAATGAGAGTAAATATATTTCTGTCACAGTAAAAAGTTGCAAGTTTTAGTGAGAAAAAGAACATATGTATATGTGGGCGGTGCCACGCCCCTTTTACTATTTTTTTCTTCTAAAAAATCGCCTATCGAACCGCCCTAATATATACGCAAATAAAACCGATTATATTGCAGTTTTTCATTTCGCAGCATATTTCAAGTTGAGTACTTGGGTTTATTTCTGTTTTGATATTTTTCTGCTGCTACTCACAATTAATAATTAATAAATTTTCCATGTTTATTTTGCAAAACTGCATCGATTTATGTTTTTTTTTTTTTTTTTTTTTTTAATTCAACAGAAACATTAATTAAAAAGTTGTAAGTTACGAGTTTACTATGAACAATTACAACAACTGCAGCCATACTCATTTACCGTTAAATTTTTCTATATTGTAGTAATATTTGTTAACAAGTATTTATTTTTATCGGCTTTTTTGTTGTTGTAGTGGTAGTTGCAGTTGTTGTTGACTTGAAAATTTATAAGCATGTTTTAATACAATTTTAATTACATTTTCTTTGTAATTTATGTGTAATGCAATAAATGATAAATGTTAATTGGCTTAAGGGAGCAACGTTCAATGCAGTGCTTTCCAATAGCGGTGGTCCATCACTTTGGTGCGCGTGAAAAGTATAAAAATGTATGGAGCAATAAATAAAAATGGGTTTGAAAAAAAAAATATATACATACATATATAATAAATACCGCTAAACAGTTGACACTTTTGTTGGACAAATTGCCTGTCAAATGGCATTGCAAAAGCAGATTTTCGTGCTCATGCTTCTCAACACTTACCGCTCATAAATTTTAATTACACACACAGACAGACATAATACTCGTACCTTTTTTAATGTTTGAGTATACACTTAATAATAAAATTAAACAGTTCGATGGTTTGCAGATATTCAAGAAAAATTGATACGCAGCATCGTTATTAAGCCAATAGAGTTCAAAGCAGCTGTTTTTAGAATTTTTGTTTATCTGTCTGGTTGTTTGTGCGCGCATCACTCAAAAGCGGCTGAATATAATTGAGTGCAACTTTCACAGTTGAATTACTAGTTATCAAACTTAAAATTATATATAAACCTTATTTCGATAACTCTACTGCTTTTGTAGTTATCTACCTATCTAGTGACTCATAATCGGTTAGCACAATATGAATATCAAACGCAAGGTGCTAATGTGTACTGCAAAAATGTATGTGATTAAGTTTTATATCTCAACTGGTTTGTGAGATAAAATGATTAATATCAAACTCAGTACTTTTTATTAGTTTTTTGAAGTCGACTGATGCTCAATTACTCAATCCATCAGCCGATGCCAGCTGCTGCCACTTTTTTTTCTTTACTCGTTAAGAGTGATTATACTTTCCATTTCTAAAACTTAAAGTGAACTTAATATAGGTAACTACCTAAAATCATTAGCAAACAATAGACAATAATTTAATGCCACTAAACCGCTGCTGAACTTATCAGTTACCAGCTAACTAATTCACTGCCTAACCGACAGCAAAAGTGCAATGATTGATTGAATTGCTTGCTAAAAGTGTTGAATTTAGATTATTGATAGCATTGTTGTATTCTCATAGAATAGTGAAATTGATGCTAATGGTTATGCGATTAATGAATTGTTGCAGGTGTGCGCACTAATCAATTAGTGAAAGTGTAAAATTAGGAGGGAGGCTCTTACTTAGCTGCACGGCTAATAACTTAGATCGCGATATGGGCATGGTAGTGCGAATGGTGTGAGAAAGAGAATTATTAATGTTATCTTTGACTTATTGAGGAGCTAGTGCATAGGGTATTATACTCCACAAGACCGCTAACTTACATCTGAGCCGTCATTTGTAAGAAAGCGCCTTGAACAAATCGGTCATCAGTCTTGCAGTAGCAATATGAAATTTCTGATACACTCATCAGCAGCTGGTAGAGTATAGTTGTACATATAACGGAGGTTTTGTAGCAGTACAAAATAAAGGAGTTAGATATAGAGTTTCATATATCGAAGTTCTTAGAATGAATCCATTATGATATGCCTGTTCGTTCGTCCATCCGCTCGTAAAACGTTAACGTGTTTAAAATTGAAATCAAATTAATTTAACATTTCAATGAAATCTAGTACACTGGTTGTCTTCTGAGCGAAATCCAACTATAACCACGCCCCTTTTTTCGGTATCGAAAATTTCGAAAAATGAATACAATTAGATAATTCAATAAATAAAACCAGCTACAATAAGAGAATTTCGGTGGATTTATTTCATTGGTGGTCCTATTGACAATTATATCAAAATTTTTGGAAAAGGGGCGTGACACCGCCCACATATAAGTGGACAAATTTCAAAACTACGACTCCTAATAACTACCGAACAATTTATGCGTGAGTAACGAAAGTAGAAACGTAGAGAAGGCATACTACAGAAAGTCAGCGAAATCTGTTTTCGACCACGCCTACTTTTGCTAAAGAGTTATCTGAAAACCAGGTAGAAATACTGAATTGACTATATATCTAACATTGACATACACAGGGAAAAATATATAATTTGACAGTTACAACAATTTACAAATTTTTTGTACGATTTACGAAAAATTTTTGAAAGTGGGATTGTTAACGCCCACTTATGAGACCAATGTAATACAAATTCGATTGTTAAAAAATTTATATTGTTTTCGATCTACATCTTTCACTTCTCCATTTCTATTCATTCATATTCGCTTAAAATAACTCCCCGTTTATTAATGCTGATATTAATTTATTTAAAAGGAAATTTTGCCTAGTCACTCTTGATTTTAAAAGTAGTTGAACCGCACATAAATCCATAAGCAAACACTCACACACATATGTATACATACATATATGTAGCCGCGTTATATGACTTATGCAAGTCGCTTAAGTCAAGCCATTTTACATTAAGAGCACCCGCAAAAGCAGCTTTGCATAAGTTTCTCTATCAACAATGGTAATTTTGCCAACTTATAGAGACACACACACACACACACACACTTAACTGTATATTTATATGAAAGTGGGCGCCATCCAAGACACTTCAGTTGACTGCAAATAGCGCCACCTTGTAAACGAATTGCCGTCTTTTGGTCTAATAAAGCAAAACTGAAATAAGGAAATTTATTTTTAATCGGTTTAAAAGATTCACAGCTTTTGGCCAGCTACTATACAATGCGTCCATGCACCACAAATTTTTGCACATGAAAGTTGCCATATTGTGAGAAAAATTTCACTCAGAAAGTATGAGCACCACAGTAGTTTCTTAAGATTTCCTCACAAAAGATCTTTTAAATTTTCACTTTGGAAACTTTTCGGCCGTTTTTGGTGGTGTTAGCGAGAAGCGGCGGTGTTGATATGCATCTACAGTGATGCGCAATAAAGGTGCACTAGAATTTCTTTTTAGGTCGCCAAAATTTATTTAGTTAGTAAAGTCCAGGTCCCGACTACCAATGGAAGCTCTTAGACTAACTGCTGTCAGATGGTTGGAAACAAGAATCTTTCCCATCGGAAGAAAGAAAAAAGGCTTATACTTATCCTGAAGCGCAAAGAGGACCCAAACTTCACATCATCTTTCCGGAGACTGTGCATGCTCGCGCAGGGTAGACATATGGAGGTCGCGAACCTCATGAAGAGATGGATTTCCACCATCATCAACATGATCAACAGAAGCGCATTGGTCAACACAACTGGATCAGCTTCTCGGCTCACTTGCGAAGGTCATGCGTGAAGGCTGAACACATGAGTTAATGGCTAACATAGGCGAACCAGAGCTGTACATACATAAGAAAGACGGTAGCATTCATCTCTGCTTCGACTGGGCAGATGCAATGAAATTTCAATGAAATCGGGTGTAGGGAAGATCTACCGCCGGATAGAGTCAACCAGAATTAGTGCTGCTCTCAGCCATTTATGACACCGCACTGTACATGAAATACTTTTAAATAGCTCTTGATACTTTTCGTGGAATTGTTGTTGTTGTTGTTGCATGATATGTAGATATAGTTTAGCTGTGATAGAGAATTTTCAAGTTTCTCGCAGTGTCGGCAGTTTCGCCTGCATTTTGAGTTTTTAATTCATCTACGAAATGAGGCAAAATTAAGACAACGCCTGAAGGAGATAAATGAACGATTACTCGCCCATCGTTGAGAACTTTAGTTGGTACGCGAAAATAAATGAGACACATAAATATATATACATACATACACACTTATACATTTATATACGTACATACATACTTACAGAGTAATTTCTCATGAAGGCGGATGCATAAAATTTAAATTTGAAAGTAGATAGTACTTAAATAATAGCAACGCGTATCCTTAAGTAAAGTTAAACTATTCATAGAGAAAGTTGTCTACGACCGCCAAGTATTGGTTGAATGCCAGCCACCTTCTTGATAACGAAACTAATTTAGCTGAATTGCATTGGCTGACTTGGCTTAGTGTTTGCATATGCACAAAACCTTAAGCATATTTATATTGAAGTACATACATACATATATCTAACTATGCAAACTTATAAATTATGGATATAGCTCAAGCGCGTTTTGTTGGAGTCCGGAAGCGAGGTATAAGAAAGTTAAAAAAAAAATTATAGTGTAACTAGTGGCAAACTACTCCGAAAACACCACATACGCGGCAATAATTCACAAAATTTTTGAAGACAACTTTTATAGTCATCCGCTTATAAAATATGGTACCTGGGCGACCGAACTTTGCTCGGCATTTTTTTAGGTTGTCCTAAAATTTAGTTTGACTAAGATACTCATCAATTGGTTGAGAAATTCCGGTTATTTGTATATGAAATATTTCGTTAAATAAAAAAAAATGAGATAGGTGGCAACCCTGTAAAAATAACCTAAGTGGCAACATCTGTATAAAAATCGTTAGAATACGTCACACTATTTACATACCAAATTTTATTTAAATCGGTTGAGTCGTTTTCGAGATCTTCTCAATTTATAATAAGATAAGCTCAGGTGGCAACACTAAGTGGCAACTCCCCTTGGGTATGCCTTTTTTAATAGGGTGGGAAATACCTTTCCTTTGATACCCAAATTGCCACATTTTGCTTCATTTAAAAAAAATTTAGATCGGTGGCAACCCCGTAAAGGAAATATAAGTGGCAACACTTAAGTAAGAATTCTTAGATTTAATCCATATTGCTTCAGCCGTTTTCGAGATAGTCTGTATATACAAATATATGTACAAGAATAGCTCTTTTAAAGCTGTAAGATACTTATAAATATACATACTTATATAAAAAATCGCCAAAAATCAGGAAAATTTCTTACAGACTTGAGACCAACACTTTATCAGACTGAAATTGAATGTGCTACAAATCTGCATTTTCAAAAAAATTCTAAAAATTCTGAGAAAAAAGTTGAAAATTTTGATGAAAGTTTGTCTATTTTTTTGCGAATTTCCCATACATACTTAAAATATAATTTATAGTTTTTGTATAAGATCTTGATAAGTTCTCTTACAGGAAAATAGTAAAAATGAATTTTCTGAAACCGAAGTTGGTGAAAACATACAAAAAAGGGGGTATGCATAGTTTTTTCGGCCACTGTATATAAATTTCATTTAAAAAGCTTTATAAACCAATTCCAATTTTTTTTTATATGGGGTCAGAGTAGGAAAAATCCCGAAGAACTTTTTATACCTTTCATGAACATGAAATGGTAACTTTGGTCCGATGTTTGTAAGTATGAGAAGAAGAAGAGATAGACTCACTAATAAGAGCGTTGAAGTAAGTCGATGTCATGCCCGTCTGTCGCAAATTTGTTCCCCAGTTTTAGAGATATCCCAATGGAAATTATTTTGCTATAGCGCCGCCATTTTCTATTATAATAATCATTTGTCGGAACAAGCAAGATCGGACTAACATATGATAACATATAGCTCACTTATGTAAATTCGATTGTTTCAATAAATGAGGTTAGGGTTATCTATATTTAAATTAATGGTTTTGTAGAGTTTGTAACAATTCTAAGTAAGGATCGGGTACTCCAAAAAGTTTTGCGAATTTTTGAGAATTCTCATATTGCAAGAATCATCTTTTTAAAGGAACGCTTTGACCAATTTTTCTAGTTTAAAGTAGTTTAAAAATAGTCGCTTAAACTATGGGGTACCACTGTGTCTCTTATTGTTGTTGGCTATGTTCCGTTTTGTTTACATAACACTTAACTGTTCAAGTAGCTGCAATGAAAATTCGATCAGCTCCTCGCTAAGGCTACAACCAGTGCCAGAAATTATGCAACGCTCGATAATATTTCTAAGTAAAACAAAGCAGCGAAGAGTGTTGAAATATGGTCAGTTTTTTTTTTATTATTCTTTATGCTCTTTATGCTTTGTTGATGGAATATATGTATGCATGTGAGCTTTAAAGTTCTTCTTATGATAAATGTGTGTACAAATATGGATACGTTCGGGTTTTTGAACTCTATTAATAGTCGTTGTGGGGGTCAGATCTACTATATTCACAACGGGCCCCCAAATGTATGAAAATTTCTGTTGGACGTCCACATTGCAAAAAATACAAAAGCAAATGAGTAACCAACAATAATTTTGTTATCAGTTGGCGCCATAAAAGCTTTACCTTTTCCTTCACTTAGTAAACGTAAATTTAATTTTAAGAGAAAGCAAAATAAAAATTTTTAAAAGGCAAACAAAAACTTATTACTTTCTCTACCCTTCAAATGACTTCAAATGATGAATTTTTTTATTTCTTTTTGTTGCCAAATCGTTGTTGCGCTGACACGGCAAATGGTCGAGGCATAAAAGTGGCAAGTTGAAAAGTGCTGCCATTCAACAACGCTAACTACAAAGTTATACATACATAGAGTGGAAAAGTTAGTGAAAGTGGAGCAAGCAAATATTTATGTATGACGTTTGTGAGTGGCAACTATGACAGCAACTGATTTATGGCAATTAAAAAAAAAAAAAAAGTTGAGCATAAATGGACTTAACCCTCCGATGTTCATATGGGTCTGGCCAGACCCATTCGATCTTTAAATGTATGTAGATCTTTTATTTTTAATATCTGAGGCTTCTTAGTCCATGACTTCCTTAAATGTAGTGTGCTAAACACAATAAAGTAGCAAAATTAAGATTTTTGCTATATTTGTTGTAAAAATAATAATTTGAAACTAATTTCGTTTATTAAGCTCACATGGGTCTGTGCAGACCCATATAAGCTTCTCATGTAAATTGGTTAACCGTTAGATGTAAACAACTAAACTGTTAGCGGAGGCAGCGGCAGAGATAAGTTTTTAGTTGACATTTGACAATTGAAGTGAACACGTGTTTTTTAATTAGTGGGAATTGTTTTTTTTTTTCAAAATAAAATGGAACAAGTAAATATGGATGAAGTTGATGTGTTGACGCGTTTGCTTCGTAAGCTAAGTGCAGCAAATCTGAGTCCGGAAGAACGTCAGCGACTTCAGGCACAAATTGAAGAAATTATGGGACAGGAGTCCGATCCATTTGAAACAAGTGGCGAAGTAGAAGATGATGAATATTTTCCAGATGAAGATGACTTCGGTGAAGCATCAGATATAGAACAGGAAATCGAGTTAGAGGCTGTTCTGGATGAAAACCATGATGATATTGAGGATTTGTATAGAGAAGCTATCGCCCTTGAGGCTTCAACTACAATGGAATCATGCAGCACATCTATTACCCAGGGCGTTATATACAGGTCGAAAGATGGTAAGATGTGGAATTCAAATCCTCCACCACCTGGAAGGCCTCGTTGTCACAATGTTACAACTTTTACTCGTAAAGGGCCACTACGAGGAGCGTCACCGAGTCATAAGGCTCTTTTCAAGCTATTGCTATCTCCTGAAATCGTAAGTATCATTGTGCGGGAAACCAACAGAAAAGCCGTTGAAGCGTTTCGTCTATGGAATGAAAAGCATCCCAGTAATAAACAGCGTTCTTGGGTAATGACTGACGAAGACGAAATGTATGCTTTTTTTGGGATGCTACTTATTGCTGGTGTATTCCACTCGAATGCTCAGCCAGCGAAAGAATTGTGGGCCAGCTACAATATGCCAATTTATAAGGCCACTATGTCATTGAATCGGTTCAAGAGCTTAACTACTTTCATCCGTTTCGATAACAGTGGTACCCGTGCTGAGAGGTTGAAGCAAAGCAAATCTGCTGCCCTGGACGATGTATGGCTCATGCTGATGGCCAATTTAGAGAAAGCATACACTCCGGATTGTCATGTAACCGTCGATGAACAGTTATTTCCATATCGTGGGCGCACTCGATTCACCCAATATATTCCGAGTAAGCCGGCAAAATATGGCGTGAAAGTGTGGTGGATTTGTGATTCTGTTTCAAACTACCCTTTGAAAGGTATAATTTATACTGGAAAACCACCAGGTGGCCAGCGAGAAACGAATCAAGGTGAACGGGTCGTCATGAAATTGATGGAAAATTATATGGACAGCGGTAGGACTGTTTATGCTGACAATTTTTTTTCAACATACAACTTGGCAGAAATGTTGATGGATCGTAGAGTGGCTTTTGTCGGTACCGTAAGAAAAAATAAGACCTTCATTCCGCATGAATTGCTTAACCCGAAGCGTGATGTTAAAAGCACTTTATTTTGTTATCACAATAATAATATCGCTCTGTGCTCGTATATGGCAAAGCCGAAAAAGCCAGTAATTATGTTATCCACTTCCCATTACCGTCAAAGCACCGATCCCTTGAAAGGATTCAAGCCAGATCAAATTTTGGACTACAATAAATTTAAAGCGGGGGTAGATACAATGGATCAAATGTTGACTGGCTATTCGTGCAAGCGCTCGACAAACCGTTGGCCACTGGCAATGTTTTATAATATGCTTGATATTGCCGGTTTGGCCTCATTCATCATCTATGACGAGCTGAATCCGGCAAAGCAGAGTGATAAGAGGCGCTCATTTATCATTGAATTGGCACGGCAGCTAGTTATTCCACATATGACGAAACGGGCGACTAACCCATTAGTATGGAGGTTTGCTCATATAAGACAAGCAATGAATCTTTTCAATATCAAGGTGAGTATGAATTATATACACACTTACATATATCTCCGCGTATAAAGATATGTGTATGCATGTATTCATATTTCGCTACTTTTAGGTACCGGAATCTTGTCCATCGACATCAGATGCAGCACAGCAACAATCATATGCTCAAGTTGCTTCAAAACGGTCATCGTGCTACCATTGTGCTGCTTCTTCTTCGAAAAAGCGACGTAAAACTCGTTATATCTGCAGCAAATGTAATCGTCCCATATGTCTTAATGAACATTCCATGCAACTATATAGTTGTAAACCCAATTGCTCTTCATAATTAATACTAATCCGTTCAAATAAATAAATAAAATTATATTTAAAACCGTATTTCTTACATTATTTTTATGGGTCTGCGCAGACCCTTATGATGCACTTACCGCATCATAAGGCACCGAACATCGGAGGGTTAAGAGGCTGCTCAACCAATCAAGGTAGCAGTCTCAAAGTTTTAAAATTTACGAATTTACAGAGGTGAGGCATTTGTTGGCAAATCATTGAAATCTGGAAAGCGTATAGTATTGATGCGTGTACAATTTGCGAATTTCGGAATAATTTTCAAGCATTTACAAAATTGGAATTTTTTATAAAAAGTTGTAATTTTCGATTCCAGAACTTGATGCTATGAGTTTAAAGCTATTCTCTATTGTAAGTGTATGTGTGCATCGCATCAGTAGCTTCCTTATGCTTTTCTAAAGGTCCTCTGATATTTGCCATGGGTCTAATTACAATATAAACTTATGCCTAAATAGGTTACTACTTTCCACGATGTTGGGGTTCACATGGGGGTTTCGAAATCAGCCTCTTGCGGTATGAAGGGTTTCTTAAGAGTATCAGCTAAGTTTTTTCTTTCGCCTGTTGGAAGCCGAGCAGGTCAAACCACTCTAATCATAACCTGGTTTAACTTCTTCTTTATTCCGGGCGTTAATAATAATTCAAGAAATTTGTTTTTATTTGATATCGAAATATCTGAAAAGTGATGGAAGGGTATTTTTACTTTGGACTGAGTAGGCAATTGAAAAGTAAAGTCTTGCTGTGGTGCAGAAGCATGGGCAGTAACAACATCTGATGAGGCGGCACTGGGAGCATTCGAAAGAAAAATTCTTAGCTCAGGTTAGATGGCTATTTAAAGAAGAAGAAGGTATTTTTAATTTATTAGAAAGATCTATTTAATAGAAACTAAAATTAATTTTTTTTGTTTTGGTTTCAAATTTTTAAATATGAATTTTCTTAAAAACTCCTACCGTCTTGTATCCATCTCACCGATAATACCGTTAAGTATTCCGTTGACAATGGAAAAAGTGAGGTGCCTTAATGTATACCCTCTTAACCACAACAAGTATTTCGTCCCGAGTGAAGCAATTAAAGGCACTCCAATGCTCTGAGTGACCAGCGGCACTCTCGATCTTGCTTGTTTTTAACCTTGTCAAGCAACTTTTTTTTTATTAATTTACTTAATTATCTATGACACTGAAAAGACTCGCTTCTTTTCTATTAAATATCCGAAACTTTAGATTTAGCTGCACACAATTTTGTTGTTCCAAAAACAAAATAAACACAAAATATAGAAAGTACTGAACGTTTGAGCTAACTGTGAAATTGAACTGCCTTCAGATTTTGTAAGTAAGTTTGTTAATAACTTCCAAGAAATACTTTTATAATGACCGTAGATAGCTGTCCGTTTCAAAAAGTTCGCACCCACTTCTATTTCTTTGTTTATTATTACTCATATACTATATACATAATACAAGTGGGCGTGGCTAACAAACCGCATAACTCAAACAAATTGTCACTTGATCATATTATTGATGTATAATTACTATTAGGTTGAGTACTATCACTTTATGTATATATATCCCAAACAGGTTTTTCTGAACTTCCCCAGCGAGCAATTTGCTAAAAGTTTTGTAAATCAAACTCAAAATAAGATTTCATTCATGAAACTATTCAAAGCCTTGCGAGCGCGACATTTACAAAATATTTATTATGGCAAGTGTTTTATAAATGCCGAAGGTGAGGCGCGTTTTGTTTATAAAACGTTTACTTTGTTCTTTCTGTAAAGCTCATGTACCTATATTACAACTGCATGCTTATATTTGAAAACATTATAAAATATTTATTTTCTCTTAAAAAGTGTTTCTTGGGTTATCTTTTGCTATTTCATCATTTGTCATTGCCTTTTCTTGCTTCTCGTTTCCGCTGCTTCAACATTTCCGTTAAAAGGATATGCCAAAGTCTTCGTTTTTTTGTTTTCACTTTTTCTTTCTTATACATATTTTCTTATAGAACGCCTTCATCTGTTCGCTTCTTGATTTTCAGTAATTAGGCAAAATTCTAACATCATTAATAATTTTTTCACCATTCAGCTGATTTGAAAGAAGAGAAGCAACAAAAACAAAAAATTGGTAAAAATGGCGAACAAATTAGGCAACATTAGGAAAACGCACAAAGAAAAGTTGAATGGCTCGCATTACTTTTTAACTTAACTTGAGGTTCGGCGTGCGCTGGCTAACAAATACATAGAAAGGATGCTCAAAATGTAGCTGCCGCTTACTGCTGACTAACAATTGTCAATTAGTTAACCATTAGTCAATGATGAGGAAGAGAGAGAAAGTTATACTTATACATATACATATATATAAATGCAGTTTATTTATCGGTTACAAATTTGTTTAGAAAAGTTTTAATTTTGAATAAGATAATGAATTTCTTTTAAGCAGTCTCTTAGTAACTTAATTAATTATATTAAAGCACTGTGACCCTCATTTGATGATGAAATTAAAGATCTTTTAATTATGTTTGAAAATAGATGTGCTCTTATATGATAATTTTAGATTCAATCTAACTTTAATGAAATGGAAAAAGATATTCATGTTTCAATTGATTTTTTTCAACGTAATAGATCTCGTATTTGCTCGGAAAATGTATCAAAATTTTGAATTTCTTTTCACAAAATTTTCAGAGTTTTTTTTTTAGTATGCAATTTTTTAGACCTTAAGTTTTAGTATAATAGTCTAAAGTTCGTAACATATTTTGATGATTTACTGAATCTTCTATATTTAAGAAGTGTCTTATAAATTTCCCAGCAAGAAAGCCGAAGATAAAGTGCAAAGAGCAAACTGACCTATCATCGAGGTGACTAAACCTGATTCTAAAAATTGAAGTCTACCACCCGACTATGACGGATGCCTCCGATATGTGAAATCATGGCGGTCTTAGAACTTGTCTTTCGAATACACCATCCGGATATATTATCTTCTCTAGACAATTTCTATCATTTCGAACTATGGCACTATGAATTGTAGGTCTATAAAATCAGTTTGTGTTCAAGAGTTATTCCAAGTTGACTTTCTCCTGGTCCTGAGATATGTTGCCGAAGGGGATGTGGGAGTCGTAAGCTCCGACTGTTGTAGGAATGGTTTAGTATGCTTTCCTCACTTTATTATTGTCTGGTAGTTCTTTCCGCCCTTCTGGTATAAGGGTATCGGGTTGATTATTTCTATAGAAATAGAAACCTCAAAGGCACACATCGACCAGGCAGCAAGTCCAATACAATTCAGCAGAATTTCTCAATGTAACATTTTCCAGAAACTCTTGATATGAACTCCAGTCCACAAGCAGATATCTTCCTTATCATAAATTGTTAATATTTTCACATGTGTGCTAGAGTAGTTATGTAGATGTGTGCATGTATGTTGCTATCATATCCTCTTTGCAAATGGTTTTGTCCCGGTTCAATTGCTTTAATTTCCGCCAACTCAACGCTTACTATGCCAGTACGTTCATACAACTAATTGTCTAGCTGCTGTCCTGTTAGCGATAATTCATTGCATGAGCTACAAGCTCACACATACATACATACACACATTGGCACTCATACTTTTGTGGCATGGTCTTGCTTTGTAATTTCCAGCTGTTGTTGAAAGCGTAAGATTGAATGTGTGCGTATGGCCACGTGTGCTTCCGTTGTGACTATTTGTTGGTGTTATTTTAATTGGGAAAGCAAAATGTTGCACAAATTATCATTCTGACTGCAAACAATCACAACAACAATAACAATTCATCACAAATCCTTCACCAATCGGCTAACACCTACACGTTGCATGAATATCAACACAATAAACTACAAAAATAAAGTTTTGCAAGGGAAGCTTTAAATGTCGAACGGCAGTGCTTCTAGTGCATATGGAACCACTTCAGCTCTTTTACTTGTAATCAAATACGGATGTTAACTAACTTAATTGTCGGTAAACAGAATGTAGAGAAAAAGAATGATCAGATTAATCTATGCAAAAAGCTATGGCGGTTGAGTATAAATTTTGCTACTCCCCCTATTCAAAAAATTAAATAAAAGAAAAATTGTGAAAAAACAATCGGAATTAAACTTTTTACTTTTTCTGGACTATTTCAGGATTATTTTTATTATTATTTTGTTTCTCAATTATTACGTTTGGAACTAGTTAAAACTAAATTTATATTAAACTATTTCTTCTCTTCCACTTCGGTTGCAGTTCTGAACCAGAAATTTGTCTCACTACCAGTCAACATCCATTCAGGGTATTTGCTCTTATTGTTTTAATTGCAAAATCAAAATGTTGTACCAATTATCGTTCCAACAATCACTTCAACAACAAATCATAACAAATCCTTCACCAGTAGCCTAACACCTACTCGTTGTATGAACATCAACAAAATGTGACTACTACATAAATAAATACACACATAGGTACATTGACATATGTATGTACTCTCACACATAAATGCTTATACATTTGCTGCTGGCAAAGTTATATTTCAGTCAAATTCAAAACAACCTAGCATATAATGAAAACAAAAGCAATGACAAAATCACAGTTGAAAATCATAGTCCATATACTATGTACCTTAGTACAAACACACCTATGGGTATACAGTAGTGAGTAAAAAAAAATTATTATGTAAAAAGGTGATGATTTTATATTATATTAGTTTAATATATGAGAAGGCAAAGTGAGATAACTGACGTCAATATGAAATACCAAGAGAGGTCAAGTGCTATTTTCTTCAGCCAATAACAATCTCTAACACCGTCATTGCACTAGAAAAAGTAGTCGCAATTAGACTAAGAAATTCGAATATCCTAAAGAGGACGATTTCAAAGCGATGGACACAACAAAGTAATAATCTGATACTTTAGGAGTAATCTAATGATTAGAAGTGTTTATTATTTTATTTTGCTCACAACTGTGCATATTTACATACGTTTAATAAAGCTATCATATGCACACATTCATTTAGGCAATTCATCATAAAATACTACTAGCGAATATTTTGTTGTTCCATGTTGACGGTAGTGACTAAGTGAATAAATGTTTGTGAATGTCTGCTGGACAAATGCGTAACTAATTTGTTATGTCTGTTACCAATTGCATATGAAATTAAGCAAGGTACATACATATAAATATACACAATATACATATATTTGTAAATATTATATCTTTGTTCGAATGTATGTCATTCTATATTTGTTTGTCTATCGTTGTGGTGCTTTGATTTAGGTTTATGAGTTATGACCTTTCATATGTAGGTAAATAATAAATTACTAAAACATTTTATTAAAACTTGTTAAGCTGCCGGAAATACAAAGGCTTTCCAAGCATGTTGAGCAAGCTTCCAGCACGAAAATTGAAATTTGAAAATGGCAACAATAATCAGGTTGGTAGGTTAGAAAGGTAAACTGCTTTGCATTCAAAAGGAAGAGTAAACAAAATTAAGAATAAAATAAAATAAAATAAAATAAAATAAAATAAAATAAAATAAAATAAAATAAAATAAAATAAAATAAAATAAAATAAAATAAAATAAAATAAAATAAAATAAAATAAAATAAAATAAAGTAAAATAAAGTAAAATAAAATAAAATAAAATAAATTAAAATAAAATAAAATAAAATAAAATAAAATAAAATAAAACAAAATAAAATAAAATAAAATAAAATAAAATAGAATAAAATAAAATAAA